>JAEIGR010000073.1:0-60000 GCA_018904305.1 Scaptomyza montana | reverse complement strand
AATTTTGGAGCCACGCCCCCATTCCGCCCCCCGCCCCCCCGCATTTCAAAGTCAAAAAAGACTATATCTCCCACAGTTTTTGAGCTATAGCCACCAAATTTGGTACCAAGATAGGTGATGATGACCCCCAAAAACTGCATCAAAAGTTTGGATGCCACGCCCACCGATACCGCCCTAGCCGCCCCCATCCACCCCAACGCTTCGTCAAAAACGGGAATGCGTGTATCTTCCAGAGTTGTGGAGCTAGAGCCTCCAAATTTGGTGGGAAGATAGCTGTTAACGACCCCCAAAAAACTGCATCAAAGTTTTGGAGCCAAGCCCACCCATTACGCCCCCAGCCCCCCCGCATCTCCGCGCGGAGATATGTCGTTTGTGGAACGGCGGAGATATGTCGTCGGAGATATGTCGCGACCCCATTATTTTCACAAGAAAAATATTAAAATAACATATACAGAAATGACAAACGCGAAAGCAAAGGAAATCATAAAAGAATATTTATATATTTATAAATAATGTTATTATTTTCATGATGACAAAGATTTTCCAATTTTCCAAAGAGCATATGTATGTAGAAATAATTAATCCAGAAAGCAAAATAAAAGCACTGAAGAGTAATTTAAAGCTAACAGACTTACAAACGTACGCAGAGATCAAAGAACTAATATTAAATAGACACATTGAGTTATTACATCCAGGGATGGAAAAAACAATAAATTGGTTTAAAGCAAAATTTTACTATCCAGATTATGAAAAGATAATACAAAATATTCAAAAACTGAACACAGAAGCACAAAATTATTATTTGAATTAACCCCAGAGACAAACTACCTTAGAGAAAAATATGTTATGGATTTTTATTTAGTTGAAAAGAAACAATTTCTATCATGCATAGACATTTATTCTAAATTTGCGACATTAGTCGAAGTTCAAAGCAGAGACTGGTTAGAAGCAAAGCGTGCTATTTTGAAAAGTATTCGATATAATGGGAAAACCGATATCAAAGCAGACAAGGACTCAGTATTCATATGTGCAGCATTACAGCAGTGCACTGCACCATTGCCAGTGCGCTACTAATAGTTTTCAAGTTAGGTGGTAACTGATTCCAAAGTTGGACAGCCCAGATATAGTAGTGTGTATTAGAACAAGAAATTTTGGTTCTAAAGCAAGCAATATTATTGGTCCTCTGCGACAAATTGAAACGCAACTTCTCAAAAGGTAATCTGGAGTTTTAGTAAAAATAAATTTGTGAAGCTGTATTAACATTTTATATTTCATCCACTTATTTATGACCAAGTCAAATATTTTATTAGCAAAACTAGTAATGTGATCTGTACGACCTAGCCAGATCATAATTGCTTAATCTAATACATTCATTTATTTGACTAAGAGGACGACTTACATACATTTGCACATCATCAGCATACATATGGACATCACACATAGATAGGACGTTAGGCAGATCAACAACATACATTGTAAACAAAAGCGGGCCTACTGATACCTGAGGAACACCACGTGAATTGACTAGAACATTAGATGTCGACTTATTTGCAATTACTGCTTGTTTTCTATTAGTCAAGTAAGAGGACATCAATTTACTTGCAGTAGAGGAAAAATTATATAATTTTATTAACTTGGTTATGAGGATCTCATGGTTAACCGTGTCAAAAGCCTTACTAACGTCAAGTAGCGTTTAAAAGGTTACTTCACTATTGTTCATTTTTAATCTAATGTCCTCAACTATTTTAATAATTGCTGTCGTGCAGCTTCTACCTTTTCTGAATCCAGACTGCTTATTATTTAAAAGTTTATGTGTTTCCAGAAAAGTTGTTATTTGTTTCGCCATTATATTTTCCAATGTTTTGGAAAAATATGGCAGTATAGAGATTGGTCTATACTCATTATTCAACTTTGGTATTGGTACTATCTTTGCTTCTTTCCACTTATGTATTTGGGAAGGTCGAAGAGGTTATTGCAGTATTGATGACATCTGTAATATGCTGAATAATTGTGGGTAGCAATAGTTTGATGAATTTTGGGTCGATTTCGTCGAGCCCGACGGCGTTGGATTTAATTTTGAACATGGCTTCTAAGACTTCACATTCACTCACACAAGTAAATTCAAACATAATAACATTCATAGACGGGACAGAACTAATATACGGATTGCACGAGCTAACAGGAATATTCAAGTTTAAAAAATGCTGATTTAAAGCGTTAACATCAAGGTCATCATTCATCACAGATTTAGTTTTGCCTATCCCTAAGGTATTTAAAGTTTTCCAAGTTTGTCTTATGTTTATTGAACTTTTGAATTTATTACCGTAATAGTTTCTCTTTGCATTTGATATCGAAGTATTAACTCCACGTCGGGCTGCTTTAAAAATTATATAACAACTTTCCGTTTTATAACGTTTCCACTTGTCGTAAGCCTCATTGCTCTTTTTAATTACACTTCTTATTTGACAATTAAACCAAGTCGCGATAACCGGCTTTACAGTGCTTGTTTAAAATGGTAAAAATTTATTGTACAGATAGCCAATATTTGAATTCATTAAATTAAGTTGGGTGTCAACCATCGGGAGGTGTGTTCCAATCACAGAGACGACAATCTTCAATTAAACTAGTGTAGTCAATGTTTTTGAAGTCCCTGTATTGGAAGGTCGGTATGTTGCTGTCAATTTGCATATCATACGTTGAAAATAAGAGATCATGTTTTGAAAAAGCATGTACTGAGACTTGGTCACATAGCAAAATTTTTTTTGGTTAGTTGACAAAAATTACATTTAATAAAGTTTTAGTGGACTTCGTAAAATGCGTCGGTTAGATTATGTTGACAGGGTTCAGTCCTATTGACTCCATTTCATTTAGTAGATGTTGCTCTATTAATATGGTACGATTTAAATGTCCGTGTACGTCAGTGTTAGGTTAGTTATTAAATCAATCAGGTAAGAGTAATCAATATTCTTATGTGGTCTGTATATACAGCCGACTAGCATTTAAATATCACAGTTAAAGTTCATAAGCTCTAAAAATATATATTCCACTTGGCTGTCAGATGGTTGCTTAAATATTATTTTGCATTTCAGTCTTTTAGTTACGAATATTTCCACTCCCCCTGCATGACCAATACGATCTGAACGGAAAACATTATAGCCATCACATAAAATATACGAATCATTCAAATTTGGGACAAAGACAGAAAAAAAAACAAGTGGAAACGTTGCAGTCGGACGCAACCGACTGCGGTATACTCGTTACCAGTATTAAAACCGGTAAAAAGAAGCCTGATTGCAAAGGGGTACGGATGCGGCAGGGGTGTACGCTGCCTTAAAGATTCTCCGGAAAGGGGGGCTGGGAGCGGTATGGGTGGACGTGGCATCCAAATATTTGCTGCAGATCATTGTGGAATGTCAATTGCTATCTTCCTACCAAATTTGGTGACTCTAGCTTAAAGTTTGTAAAAGTTGTGGAAAGGGGGGGCTGGGAGCGGTATGGGTGGGTTTGGCATCCAAATTTTTGATGCAGATCTTTGTGAAATGTCAATTGGTATCTTCATACCATATTTGGTGACTCCAGCTCAAAGTTTGTAAGAGGTGGGGAAAGAGAGGACAGGGAGCGGTATGGGTGGGTGTGGCATCCAAATTTTTGATGCAGATCTTTGTGAAATGTCAATTGCTATCTTCAAACCAAATTTGGTGACTCTAGCTCAAAGTTTGTAAAAGGTGGGGAAAGGGGGGCTGGGGGCGGAATGGGTGGGCGTGGCTCCAAAACTTTGATGCAGTTTTTTGGGGTCGTTGCCAGCTATCTTTCTACCAAATTTGGTGGCTCTAGCTCCACTTCTCTGGAAGATACACGCATTCCTGTTTTTGACGAAGCGTTGGGGCAGCTGGGGTCGGCTAGGGCGGTATTGGTGGGCGTGGCATCCAAACTTTTGATGCAGTTTTTGAGGGGTTATCATCACCTATCTGTGCACAAAATTTGGTGGCTATAGCTCAAAAACTGTGGGAGATATAGCCATTTCTGATTTCAAATTGCGGGAGGTCTGGGGGCGGAATGGGGGTGCGTGGCTCCAAAATGATAATGCAGTTTTTTGGGGGTTGCTAGTAGCTATTTTCTTACAAAATTTGGTAGTTTGAGCTGTAAGGATGTGTGAAATATGCGGACTTATCGTTTTTGAGTTATCGAATTTATCGATTTGCCAGCCTCCCAGTTATCGTGGAACCCCAATCATGACACTTTAATTTACTATCCCATAGATAAAGAGAAATGGAAAGTTTCAAGTCTCTAGCTTGAAGGGTGTGGAAAAAAGTTGCGTTCATACAGACGGACAGACACCATGACGGACATTGCACAAACTCAATATACTCTTTACCTTCGGTATCGAGTATAAAAATGGCCTAGGGGGGTGCTTAGTTTTGTCCGATACTGTAAGTGTGTAATTTTGTATACTATACTAGTAAACCGACGCACACACCCAAGCAAAATACACAAAAACAAGCATACATACGCAAAAGAGACTTTGGCGATTGTGCTCACCCAAAACTCTCCTCAGAAGACACGAGCAAAACGAAATCGAAAAAAACTTTCTTTGCTTGAGCATTCCACTCATTGATCAAGAACAGAAATGTTTGTGTTTTCCCGCTCGCTTTTTGCATTATGTCCCAATGAGAGTGTTTTTTTTCGGACAGTCTGAAAGTGTCGAGACTTTCTTGCGACTCTGATTACAAATAACATAAATTAATACTACTTATGCGGTATATACACGTGCAGCATGCTGCGCGCAGCGTGCGAATACATTTACAAAATGTGACTGTAGCTGTCGTGCGTGTGAGTCCGGTCTTGATCAAAAGCCTAAAGAGGCGGCTCAAAGTTTGACAAAAGAGCGCACATCGCTCTTATGCTGCGAGCCCTATTTCAAAATAATTTGAAACTTTTTTTAAACTCCGAGCTAGAGTCACCAAATTTGGTATGAAGGTAGCAATTGACATTTCACATAGATCTGCATCAAAAATTTGGATGCCACGCCCACCCAATCCGCCCCTAGCCCCCCTTTCCCAAGCTTTTACATACTTTGAGCTAGAGTCACCAAATTCGGAAGGAAAATAGCTGGTGTCATCCCCATCTGCATCGGAGAATCTTTGAGGCAGCGTACACCCCTGCCGCATCCTTACCCCTTTGCAATCAGGCCTCTTTTTACCGGTTTTAATACTGGTAACGTGTATACCGCAGTCGGTTGCGTCCGACTGCAACGTTTCCACTTGTTTTCTTTGATTCTTGTCTGGTAATACGGCCGCTGTCCTGAGGAATTGCTAAACTCTCTGCTTTGAGCTTGGGTTGCGTAGTAATTTGAGGTTTAGACGGACCAGCGGACGGTTTTGATTCGAGCTTATTACCAGACTTAGACTTGTCGCTTGGTGCTCCGGAGCTGCGAGCGCTTAACACGGAAGAAGGGAGGCGAAATGGGTGGATGTGGCTCCAAAACTTTGATGCAGATTTTTGGGGGTCATTACCAGCTATCTTCCTACCAAATTTGGTGGCTCCAGCTCCACAACTCTGGAAGATACACGCATTCCCGTTTTTGATGAAGCGTTGGAGCCGATGGGGGTGGCTAAGGCAGTATTTGTGGGCGTGGAATCCAAACTTCTGATGCAGTTTTTAGGGGGTCATCATCACCTATCTTGGCACCAAATTATGTGGCTACAGCTCAAAAACTGTGGGAGATATAGGCTTTTTTGACATTAAAATGCGGGTGGCTGGGGGCGGAATGGGGGTGCGTGGCTCCAAAATTATGATGCAGTTTTTTGGGGGTTTCTAGTTTATATCTTCTTACCAAATTTGGTAGTTTTAGCTGTAAGGATGTGTGAAATATGCGGACTTATCGGTTTTGAGTTATCGAATTTATCGATTTGCCAGCCCCCCAGTTATCGCAGGACCCCAATGTTGACACTTTACTTTTCTATCCCATAGATAAAAAGAATTGGAAAGTTTCAAGTCTCTAGCTTGAAGGGTGTGGAAAAAACTTGCACACATACGGACGGACAGACGGACAGACGGTCAGACGGACAGACACCATGACGGACATTGCACAAAACCAATATACTCTTTACCTTCGGTAACGAGTATAAAAATACAAAAAAAATATACCAAAATGTGAGTATTTTTTACCAACGGAAAATGTATATTTTATTTAAAAAAAGAGAAAATAAATATACCAAAACAAAATACAAAAAATAAATAGTTTTTTTATACCCTTAACCCATAAAATGGGTAAATAAGGGTATAATGGTTTTGTGCAAAAGTATGTAACAGGCAGAAGGAAGCATCTCCGACCCTATAAAGTATATATATTCTTGATCAGCATCAATAGCCGAGTCGATTTAGCCATGTCCGTCTGTACGTCTGTATGAAGGCGTGGATCTCAGAGACTACAAGAGCTAGAGACTTCAGATTTGGGATATAAGTTCTCCTATACCATGAGCAGAACAAGTTTGCTTCAAATTATCGATAACTATTCTGGTTTCCGATATACACATGGGATCGATAACAAAAAAATATCGAATTTGGAAAATATAAAAATGAGGGTTGAAAGAATGAGTAACGATAGATCTTTTCTGAAAATTTCGTAAAAAAAGGTTAAGAAACACCGGAGATATCGAGCTTAATCGATTGAAGTTAAGTCAGTATACCACAGTCTTATATAAATTTAATTTTTTTTTTGCAACTGGGTTCAGGGTATCATCTAGTCGGGCTGTCCCGACTAGAGCCTTCTTACTTGTTATACTCGATACCGAAGGTAAAGAGTATATTGGTTTTGTGCAATGTCCGTCATGGTGTCTGTCCGTCTGTCCGTCTGTCCGTCTGTCCGTCCGTATGGTTGCAAGTTTTTTCCACACCCTTCAAGCTAGAGACTTGAAACTTTCCAATTCTCTTTATCTATGGGATAGTAAATTAAAGTGTCAAGATGGGGGTTCTACGATAACTGGGGGGCTGGCAAATCGATAAATTCGATAACTCAAAACCGATAAATCCACATATTTCGCACATCCTTACAGCTAGAAGTACCAAATTTGGTAAGAAGATAGCTATTAGCAACCCCCAAAAAACTGCATCAAAAATTTTGGAGCCACGCCCCCCATTCCGCCCCCAGCCCCCCCGCATTTTAAAGTCAAAAAGACTATATCTCCCACAGTTTTTGAGCTAGAGCCACCAAATTTTCTGCCAAGATAGGTGATGATGACCCCCTAAAAACTGCACCAAAAGTTTGGATGCCACGCCCACCGATACTGCCCTAGCCGCCCCCATCCACCCCAACGCTTCGTCAAAAACGGGAATGCGTGTATCTTACAGAGTTGTAGAGCTAGAGCCTCCAAATTTGGTGGGAAGATAGCTGTTAACGACCCCCAAAAAATTGCATCAAAAATTTTGGAGCCACGCCCCCCATTCCGCCCCCAGCCCCCCCGCATTTTAAAGTCAAAATAGCCCATATCTCCCACAGTTTTTGAGCTATAGCCACCAAATTTGGTGCCAAGATAGGTGATGATGACCCCCTAAAAACTGCATCAGAAGTTTGGATTCCACGCCCACCGATACTGCCCTAGCCGCCCCCATCCACCCCAACGCTTCGTCAAAAACAGGAATGCGTGTATCTTCCAGAGTTGTGGAGCTAGAGCCACCAAATTTGGTAGGAAGATAGCTGGCAACGACCCCCAAAAATCTGCATCAAAGTTTTGGAGCCACGCCCTCCATTTCGCCCCCCTTTCCCCACTTTTTACAAATTTCGAGCTAGAGTCACCAAATTTGGTATGAAGATAGCAATTGACATTCCACATAGATCTGCATCAAAAATTTGGATGCCTCGCCCACCCATACCGCCCCCAGCCTCCCTTGCCCCACTTTTACAAACTTCGAGCTAGAGTCACCAAATTTGGTATGAAGATAGCAATTGACATTCCACATAGATCTGCATCAAAAATTTGGATGCCTCGCCCACCCATACCGCCCCCAGCCCCCCTTCCCCCACTTATTACAAATTTCGAGCTAGAGTCACCAAATTTGGTATGAAGATAGCAATTGACATTCCACATAGATCTGCATCAAAAATTTGGATGCCTCGCCCACCCATACCGCCCCCAGCCCCCCTTTCCCCACTTATTACAAATTTCGAGCTAGAGTCACCAAATTTGGTATGAAGATAGCAATTGACATTTCACAAAGATCTGCAACAAAAATTTTGATGCCACAACTACCCATACCGCCCCCAGCCCCCCCCCCCCTTTCCCCACCTATTACAAACTTTGAGCTAGAGTCACCAATTTTGGAAGGAATATAGCTGGTGGCATCCCCATCTGCATCGGAGAATCTTTAAGGCAGCGTACACCCCTGCCGCATCCGTACCCTTTGCAATCAGGCCTCTTTTTACCGGTTTTAATACTGGTATCGAGTATGCCGCAGTCGGTTGCGTCCGACTGCAACGTTTCCACTTGTTTTTATTTTATTATGTGCTCTTAACTTTTATTTATAGTTCAATTTATATGAAACAAAAAATTTTTTTTTTTATATAATACACGATGTGATACAGCAGGTCGGATATGACCCACTTGCGGAAGGGTGTATTAATTATTGCAAGTTAACTCTGTAAAAGGGTATACCCCACTTGTATAGAAAAAATTTGTAGGGTATACTCCACCGTTGGTTTGACTTATGCTGTGTTATATGAAATTGGAACGTGTTAATATATACGCAGTGTCAAAGGTACTTATGCATATGTAATTTTGATGACTTTGTTTGACCTACCGGCTGTGCCAAGGTCAACGTCTTTATGTCATGTAATATATATAAATACTAGGGGGTCCCCCCCTGCTCGCTTCGCTCGCCAACCCCCCTCGCGCTGCACGCTCGATTTTCGAACGCAAGCAATTATAACGTTTGAAAATAACCGTGTGTTGAAGCCCCTGTGTATTCACTTGCACATATGATGAAATCCTACATTTCCGTTTATACGACATAGTAAGTGCCACGCTTACTTCGCTGCGCAGATAGTTTATATTATTTTAGCAATAAAAGATAGATGTAAAATAAATAAATTAGAAAATATTTAACAACAAATTAAAGCAAAGTATTTAATATTCTCTTTTCCACGCCACCATTGAGGTAGAGAATCAGGTGCGTAATTATACTCGATACCGAAGGTAAAGAGTATATTGAGTTTGTGCAATGTCCGTCATGGTGTCTGTCCGTCTGTCCGTCTGTATGAACGCAACTTTTTTCCACACCCTTCAAGCTAGAGACTTGAAACTTTCCAAATCTCTTTATCTATGGGATAGTAAATTAAAGTGTCAAGATGGGTGTTCTACAATAACTGGGGGGCTGGCAAATCGATAAATTCGATAACTCAAAACCGATAAATCCACATATTTCACTCATCCTTACAGCTAGAAGTACCAAATTTGGTAAGAAGATAGCTACTAGCAACCCCCAAAAAACTGCATCAAAAATTTTGGAGCCACGCCCCCCCCATTCCGCCCACAGCCCCCCCGAGTTTTAAAGTCAAAAAAGCCAATATCTCCCACAGTTTTTGAGCTATAGCCACCAAATTTGGTGCCAAGATAGGTGATGATAACCCCTGCAAAACTGCATCAAAAGATTGGATGCCACGCCTACCAATACCGCCCTAGCCACCCCCATGTGCCCCAACGCTTCGTCAAAAACGGGAATGCGTGTATCTTCCAGAGTTGTGGAGCTAGAGCCTCCAAATTTGGTGGGAAGATAGCTGGTAACGACTTCCAAAAAACTGCATCAAAGTTTTGGAGCCACGCCCACCCACTCCGCCCCCAGCCACCCTGCATTTTGAAATCAGAAATGGCTATATCTCCCACAGTTTTTGAGCTAGAGCCACCAAATTTGGTGCCAAGATAGGTGATGATGACCCCCTAAAAACTGCATCAAAAGTTTGGATGCCACGCCCACCAATACTGCCCTAGCCGCCCCCATCCACCCCAACGCTTCGTCAAAAACGGGAATGCGTGTATCTTCCAGAGTTGTGGAGCTAGAGCCACCAAATTTGGTAGGAAGATAGCTGGCAAGGACCCCTAAAAATCTGCATCAAAGTTTTGGAGCCACGTCCTCCATTACGCCCCCCTTTCCCCCCTTTTTTCAATTTTCGAGCTAGAGTCACCAAATTTGGTATGAAGATAACAATTGACATTTTACAAAGATCTGCATCACAAATTTGGATGCCACGCCCACCCTTACCGCCCCCAGCCCCCCTTTCCCAATCTTTTACAAACTTCGAGCTAGAGTCACCAAATTTGGTATGAAGATAGCAATTGACATTTTACAAAGATCTGCATCAAAAATATGGATGCCACGCCCACCCTTACCGCCCCCAGCCCCCCTTTCCCCATCTTTTACAAACTTCGAGCTAGAGTCACCAAATTTGGTATATAGATAGCAATTGACATTCCACAAAGATTTGCATCAAAAATTTGGATGCCACGCCCACCCATACCGCCCCCAGCCCCCCCTTTCCTCACCTTTTACAAATTTTGAGCTAGAGTCACCAATTTTGGTATGAAGATAGCAATTGACATTTCAGAAAGATCTGCAAGAAAAATTTTGATGCCACAACTACCCATACCGCCCCCAGCGCCCCCCCCCCTTTCCCCACCTATTACAAACTTTGAGCTAGAGTCACCAAATTTGGTATGAAGATAGCCGGTGGCATCCCCATCTGCATCGGAGAATCTTTAAGGCAGCGTAAGCCCCTTCCGCATCCGTACCCCTTTGCATTCAGGCCTCTTTTTACCGGTTTTAATTCTGGTATCGAGTATGCCGCAGTCGGTTGCGTCCGACTGCAACGTTTCCACTTGTTTTTTATTGTGGTTTCCCCAGTAGGCCTTATCCACTTGTTGAATTTAATTTTCAATTATTAACAACTGTTAAGAGCTTCTTGATAAACGACATTGGTTGTTTTTCCGTCAGGTGCTAATACAACTAAACTTTTTGGTGAACTGACTCTTGAGCAGGCTACATAAAATTGGCCATGAGAGAAGCAATCGTGTCTTAAATCTAGTCCGGCTAATTTGAGAGTTTGTCCCTGTGATTTATTGATTGTTAGGGCAAAGCAAACTTTTAAAGGAAATTGCAATCTTTTAAATTGAAATGGCAATTCAGAGTCAGAAGGTATTAATGGAATTCTCGGTATAAAAACCGTTTCCCCTATACCACTGCCAGTAAAGACCATTGCTTCGACAACATTCTTATGAAGGGCTTTAGCTTGCAATCTTGTACCATTGCACAGTTTTGGCGGCTTCAAGTTGCGAATCAACATTACAGGTGAACCAATCTTTAAAGTTAATTTATGTTGAGGCAGGCCAGCCGGATTTAATGAATTAAGAAACTCGACGGGGTAATGAACTGCATCTTCGACTTCAGTCACAGAATCAATAGAGTTATATGTCAGTTCTTCACTTTGAAATGATTTTAATAAAAACTCGTTTATTTCCAATGCATTGTCATTTCTCGCAGTCAAAATAGCACGTTCTGAAACCCATTCGAGTGATTTTTGAGATATATTTGTAATATCCGGAAATATTTTGAGAGTTAGTTCTTCAATACTTTTCACAACATGACACAAAGTTGATGGTAAAGTTATTTTGCCATCATGGGTTGGAAATAATCCATTTCCTATTTTAAGAAGCATTTCTGCAAATTCACCAGCTATGCTATCACCTTTTAAGTGCACTCGCATATTCTTCGTTAATGCAATTTTCTGTATTTTGGGCCACAAAATTGAAGACTTTAAGCACGCATTTATTTCATCTGCTCTTGTTCCTCTGGGGATCACTGGAAGAGTTTGTCGAAAATCACCAGCTAAGAGAACAGTTATGCCACCCATTAGGTATTCACTATCTCGAATGTCTTTCAAAGATCGATCTACAGCTTCAAAAGCACCTTTATGGGCCATAGTACACTCATCCCAAACAATAAGCTTGCAATCTTTGAGCACAGCAGCCATATTAGATTGCTTTGAAATTGAGCAATGTGGTGTTTCTAAATGAAACAAATTAAATGGAAACTTTAGAGTAGAATGCGCTGTGCGACCACCATTTAGTAAAGTGGCTGCGATACCGGAAGAAGCAACGGCCAATGCAATGTTTTTACTTTGCCGTACCTTTGCCAATAATAAATTTAAAAGAAACGTTTTACCTGTTCCACCAGGTGCATCTACAAAATAGATTTCTCCTTTTTCTGCTTCAACGCTATGCAGTAACTTTTCGTATACTTGTTTTTGCTCAGCAGTAAGGAGTAGCTCATTATTAACAACAAAATTATCGCAATTTTCATAATTTGTTTCTCTATGATATTCATTATTTTGAACAATTTCCTCGGATCTGATTGGTATTGGAAGTCCATAGTTAGTCAAGTTTTGACCACCAATAGACAGTACTATATCTTCAATGTACAAAAGAAATTTATTAAATACATTATTCAGAATACTTTGACATAGACGAAGAATACCTATAGACTGGACAACTCTCTCTTGAGTGAAACTCGTCTGAAAAATATATGCGGGCAACATTGGGTGCGCAAACGAGAATTGACTTTGCAAAAGCACGATGGCAAAGCGGAACCAAGGCGTATTAAACATTATTCCAAGGCAATTTTGGTGTTCCTCGAACATTTGCTGACCAGGCACACATCACAAAAAACAAGTGTCTAGCAAAATAGGCAATTGTCAGTTTTGCATTGCTGGCCATACATTCGCTTTCATATTTTTAACTCTATGACACTTCCCCAACCATTTTGCCATCCCAACTACCATACAGCTATGCAGCGATGCCTACAAATTGCGTAAGTGTATTCACACGTCATTTGCCGAAATACTAAAGCAAATGCCCAAATATTGTGTAGACACTAAGTCTAGATTTTTGGTGGGCCCAGAACCAAAATGACATGTGTGTATGTGTTACATTGTTTGTCATTTTTCTATGTCGCTTCTGTTCGTTTGTTTTTTCCGTGCAGTGCTTGGCCGTATACTTATGTCTCTTTTGCACTTGTTAGTTTGGCTATGCAGACCGTTTTCTTGTGTTGCTTCTGCTTTAGCAATGCAAAACTGACAATTGCCTATTTTGCTAGACACTTGTTTTTTGTGATGTGTGCCTGGTCAGCAAATGTTCGAGGAACACCAAAATTGCCTTGGAAGTATTGTTTGTCTGGTTTTTCTTAGGCTTTTGTAGGCAAATAATACAAATTTAGTCAAATATTGTCTGTTTAGCGTTTGCCGAAATTCATATTTGTTGAGAAAGGTCAATGAATTGCCTGGCAAGTGGTACACATACATTAAAATATGGACATGCATAGAGACAGGGACACACACACATGCTTATAGGAGCTAGCCGAAACAAAAATCAAAAATCAAGCAAAATACAAAAATTGAAGAAATAAATTTGCTAAATCATGCAAGTATACATTTTTGTTCTATTTCATTATTGTGCCTTCATCAGCTGGCCGGGTCTTGGCGAGCAGAAACACAGCTGCACGACAACGAGTAAGAAACATCGCACATTGCTTTGTGTATCGTTCCGCTTTGCCATCGTGCTTTTGCAAAGTCAATTCTCGTTTGCGCACCCAATGTTGCCCGCATATATTTTTCAGACGAGTTTCACTCAAGAGAGAGTTGTCCAGTCTATAGGTATTCTTCGTCTATGACTTTGATCAATATTTCTATCTTGTGAAATATGAAAGACTCTTAAAATATCTTCTGAGAAACTCTCTTTATAAATATTCCAAAGTTTAAGAGCATCCGAAATTTGACAAAATACTAACATTATTGCAAAAAGTTCCTTCAGTTTTGTAGGATTTTGACATATGACAGCTTCGGCTATAGTTGAATCCCAGTGCTTATCATCTTCTAGTAATCCTAGAGCTTTACACGCCAATTGAAATGATGCGTATGCTATACCATTAACGGTTTTTAAACTTAAAAATGAAGTTGGGCCCCTTTCAAAATGTAATAAAAGTCTTAAATAAAAACATTCTGTATTATTGGGATGAATAGTGTAAACTCTTCCCAAAGCTGAATCTCTTTTAACTCCAGGAAAATTTGGCACATCATGCCCTCGTTTTCTTCTTTGAAATTCTTTATTGTTCCATGTAAAATACGATCTCATCACGTGTGCATAGCTCAAAGAAGGCTAGCAATGTGGTTTTGGGTGTAGTGCTTAATCTGTCAAGTAATTGTTGCGGATTATTGGGGTTAAAATATATCCGTTGACCATTTTCTAAATGAACAGCTAAGTGTGTAAAAGCCGGAAAACGTTCATGTATGGGAAATGCAAGGATTCTCCATACCGCTTCTGAGCTACTTATATAACGGCCACTTTCGTACATATTAATTTAATTACGTTGGTCTTCAAGAGTAAATGATGCTTGATCACTGCCCTTGTTAACATATTTACAAATGTATTTAATAGACTTTACAGAACTACATTACTCAACATTTATGTGAGCTTCAAATGTTCTCAATAGTACACAGTTATAAGGCACAACCCAACGATTATCTATGCAATTACCATTTATATTAATTGCATTACCTCCATCTTCTATCGCTCTTCTACGATATAGAGGGTAACTATCTTTTCCAGTCACAGTTTCTTTAAGTAATTGTCGGGGAAACCTTTTGGTACATTTTCCATTTTTCATGCATGGCGATTTATTATTAAATGAATCATATTTGACTTAACAATGTTAAATAACAAAGGATCCTCATCTGCGTTTGGTATTTCGGCACAGATAATCTTATCGATTTTATCTGGTCTTATTTTATTTTCTAACCAAAGTAAAATATGAATATGTGGTAAGCCCCGCTTTTGCCATTCCACAGAGTACATGAAACATTACACGCTTCCAAACAAAGAACCTTTTATCAATAGTGACATTAAAGCTTAAACTTTTAAATGAAAAACTCGAGCTATAATATCGTGACGATCATGTGGCTTTTGACCCAGTATCAAAACACTTTTGATGTCATTCCATTGTGGATTGCAGGTGAATGTTATGAAAAGATCTGGTCGCCCATAATGGCGAACATATGTCATAGCATCTTGAGTCTTTTCATGCATATATCGTGCAGAGCTTGTAAAAGAAGATGGTAAAATTACCATCTGACCAAGTTGAGCTGCTTCAACATCTTGTTGGCCTATTGCATCTTGTAGATGTATATAGCTATCTGCTCTGAGTTTCGCTTGATTGTAGCGAATATAATTTAACCTTTCTGTTTCAATTTTAGCATACATATCAACCAAAAATTGACTATAAAGGGAACGACAATAAATTAAATGATTTATCTCAGATTGACGAATCATTACTTTATAGCTGTAAAAGCTTAACGCAGATATCTTTTTTTTTGGATCCTCCCTTTTTAATAATGGATTCCATTGTGGTATATCCACTGAATAGCCATCTTCGCCATAAGGAAATAGCAAAGGGTACTGTAAGGCATCGTATAATCGATGCACCTCACTAATGCGATGTAATTTATTATTATGGCTTTCAATAATAATATCGCGCTTTGCAAATTGCTGACCAACAATAACTATAGCTACTTCGCTTAATGGAGGTGCATTGTAAAGCCCTTTGTGTGCACCAGCGGGTGTTCGATCAGCATGTATAATCAATTTATAATCTTTAGTACTTATTGGTATTTTATTGAGAGCCATTTTTAGATCTTTTACATAACGATTATGATGATGAAACATACATTGAAGATCCTTTACTACGCTTAAATCAACATTTGGAATATTTTTGCAACGTAGTTGAGCTTCCTTTTCATCATCACCAACAAAATAAATTTGAAGAAACTGCATTTCTTCATTTGGCAAAGGTCGGACACTACCAATTAAGTGATACACTTGTCCTTGGACTTTAAAGGTTGACCAACTTTCATTTATAATTTTTGTACTACCAAAAGAAGACATTTGAAAGCAGCTGTTATACTTTCTTATACGATCAATGAAATGATCATGCTTGGGATGTCCACCAATTATTAAGCTCTTAAGTGGATCAGGCAAACTTTCATTTTGTGAAAGCTTAACTTTTCCTGCCTTGCAACAGATACCCAGAGGCTCATTTTTCCACTTTAAAGCATTACAATGTTTGCATATCAAATTCATACTACCAAGTTGAGTAATTTTATCTGACTTATAAGCTATTTCAAAATCATAGTTTAGGCCAGACATGGCTTTAACACTCCATGCACGCAAACGCCTTTCTTGACGTGCATTAGGATTATTAGAATGATGTCGTCTCACTGCATCTCTATTAGCTTGAGGATCATCAGCCTGATGTCTTCTCTGTGCAGCTTTATGAGCTTCTGGATTATTAACCTGATATCTTTTTGATGCTTTTATGTGCTTACCCTTATTTTTTCAAGATATTTTTCAACTATATGTTTTCGTACCGTTTGTGTTGTTTTGTCGGTGAACCGACTACGTCTTTTAACGGGATTTTTAACATTTTCAGTTATACATTCACTTGACGTATCGGTATCTTGAGTTAATACTTCCTCTAAAGGAATATAAACATCAAAATGTCCATTCATTAATTCGCCGGTAAAAAGCAATTTCTTCACAGGATGCATATCATTTCCTAATGATAGATATAAGTTTCCATTTAGAAAAACTTGAAAATTTACAGCATAAATTTCTGCTGCTGCTTGAAGCTCACATGCAGTACCATAAGTATATGAATTTGACATAGTGCACTCATATTGTTCAGAAGAGCTATAACAGTCTCCATTTATGTTCATGCTGAAGCAAGCAAAAGTTTCCCAGTTGGTAACGACATGGGTTACAATATGTTGGCGTATGGTGCCATGGAAGCCTTGCCTACCATATAAAAGGTAGGAAATAGATCTAAAAAGGCAGGCTCCATCACCAAATATGCGAACAACTGAATGCGGCACCAAAACACCACTTATATCTAAAGTTTCAATAGACATCTTTTAATTTGGCTGTGAGTCAATTGACTTCACTGTAAAACGATTGTAACAACGATACAGCGTCTAATCATAAGCATAAAATTTATTAAAATTGAATATACCAACTTATACTTTTAATAGAATATTCAGACTGCTTAGTTTTATTTGATTTTTATATGCACTTAAGCAGCGTCTATATAACTATTATATAATATGCAAAATAGAAGACAACTATAAACAAGTAGGAAGGCTCTAGTCGGGACAGCCCGACTAGAAGATACCCTGAACCCAGTTGCAAAAAATAAAATAAATTTATGTAAGACTTTGGTATACTGACTTAACTTCAATCGATTAAATTCGATATCTCCGGTGTTTCTTAACCGATTTGGACGAAAATTTCAGAAAAGATCTATCGTTACCCATTCTTTCAACCCCCATTTTTACATTTTCCAAATTCGATATTTTTTGTTATCGATTGCATGTGTATATCGGAAACCAGAATAGTTATCGATAATTTGAAGCAAACTTGTTCTGCTCATGGTATAGGAGAACTTATATCCCAAATCTGAAGTCTCTAGCTCTTGTAGTCTCTGAGATCCACGCGTTCATACAGACGGACAGACGGACGGACAGACGGACATGGCTAAATCGACTCGGCTATTGATGCTGATCAAGAATATATATACTTTATAGGGTCGGAGATGTTTCCTTCTGCCTTTTACATACTTTTGCACAAAACCATTATACCCTTATTTACCCATTTTATGGGTTAAGGGTATAAAAACTACAAATCACCAGTCATATTATTTAAACCATTTAAACTGCATAATCTAATAGGTTATGGGCCCAGGCATAATAAAATAATAAAGTGCTTTGGTTTGTGAAAATAAATACATACATAAGTGAAACAATAAAAAAAAAAAAATATACATATTTACTTGTTTCTGTACATGTATAAGTGTTAAGTACAGCATACGTTCACTTAAACGATATTTTGATATATTGCACATGTTGGTTGTATATATGCAATCATATAAGCATATATAAAAACTAGTAAGTGGCCCGCTTACTTCGCTGCGCGGATAGTTTATATAAATTTTAGCAATAGAAGAAAGATATAAAATAAATAAATTAGAAAATATTTCACAAAATATTTAAGTACAGTATTTAATATTCTCTTTTCCACGCCACCATTGAGGTAGAGAATATTGTGGTTTCCCAGTAGGCCTTATCCACTTATTGAATTAAATTTGCAATTATTAACAACTTTAAGAGCTTCTTTATAAACGACATTGGTTGTTTTTCCGTCAGGTGCTAATACAAATAAACTTTTTGGTGAACTGACTCTTGAGCAGGCTACATAAAATTGGCCATGAGAAAAACAATCGTGTCTTAAGTCTAGTCCTGCTAATTTAAGAGTTTGTCCCTGTGATTTATTAATTGTTAAGGCAAAGCAAACTTTTAAAGGAAATTGCAATCTTTTAAATTGAATTGGCAATTCAGAATCAGAAGGTATTAATGGAATTCTCGGTATAAAAACCGTTTCCCCTATACCATTGCCAGTAAAGATAATTGCTTCGACAACATTCTTATGAAGGACTTTAACTTGCAATCTTGTACCATTGCACAGTTTTGGCGGTTTCAAGTTGCGAATCAACATTACAGGTGAACCAATCTTTAAAGTTAATTTATGTTGAGGCAGGCCAGCCGGATTTAATGAATTAAGAAAATCGACGGGGTAATGAACTGCATCTTAGATTTCAGTCACAGAATCAATAGAGTAATATGTCATTTCTTCACTTTGAAATGATTTTAATAAAAACTCGTTTATTTCCAATGCATTGTCATTTCTCGCAGTCAAAATAGCACGTTCTGAAAACCATTCGAGTGATTTTTGAGAGATATTTGTAATATCCGGAAATATTTTTAGAGTTAGCTCTTCAATACTTTTCACAACATGACACAAAGTTGATGGTAAAGGTATTTTGTCATCATGGGTTGGAAATAATCCATTTCCTATTTGAAGAAGCATTTCTGCAAATTCACCAGCTATGCTATTACCTTTTAAGTGCACTCGCATATTCTTCGTTAATGCAATTTTCTGTATTTTGGGCTACAAAATTGAAGACTTTAAGCACGCATTTATTTCATCTGCTCTTGTTCCTCTGGGGATCACTGGGAGAGTTTGTCGAAAATCACCAGCTAAGAATCTATCTCGAATATCTTTCAAAGATCGATCTACAGCTTCAAAAGCACCTTAATGGCCCATAGTACACTCATCCCAAACAATAAGCTTGCAATCTTTGAGCACAGCAGCAATATTAGATTGCTTTGAAATTGAGCAATGTGGTGTTTCTAAATGAATCAAATTAAATGGAATCTTAAGTGTAGAATGCGCTGTACGACCAACATTAAGTAAAGTGGCTGCGATACCGGAAGAAGCAACGGCCAATGCAATTTTTTTACTTTGCCGTACCTTTGCCAATAATAAATTTAAAAGAAACGTTTTACCTGTTCCACCAGGTGCATCTACAAAATAGATTTCTCCTTTTTCTGCTTCAACGCTATATAGTATCTTTTCGTATACTTGTTTTTGCTCAGCAGTAAGGAGTAGCTCATTATTAACAACAAAATTATCGCAATTTTCATAATTTGTTTCTCTATGATATTCAATATTTGGAACAATTTCCTCAGATCTAATTGGTAGTGGGAGTCCATAGTTAGTCAAGTTTTGACCACCAATAGACAGTACAATATCTTCAATGTAAATAAGACATTTATTCAATACATTATTCACAATACTTTCATCAATATTTCTGTCTTGTGAAAAATGAAAGGCTCTTAAAATATCTTCTGAGAAACTCTCTTTATAAGTAATCCAAAGTTTAAGAGCATCTGAAATTTGACACAATACTAACATTATTGCAAAAAGTTCTCTCAGTTTTGTAGGATTTTGACATATGACAGCTTCGGCTATAGTTGAATCCCAGTGCTTATCTTCTTCTAGTAATCCTAGAGCTTTACACGCCAATTGAAATGATGCGTATGCTATACCATTAACGGTTTTTAAATTTAAAAATTAAGTTGGGCCCCTTACAAAATGTAATAAAAGTCTTAAATAAAAACATTCTGTATTATTGGGATGAATAGTGTAAACTCTTCCCAAAGCTGAATCTCTTTTAACTCCAGGAAAATTTGGCACATCATGCCCTCGTTTTCTTCTTTGAAATTCTTTATTGTTCCATGTAAAATACGATGGAACTTCACAATATAGAAGCGTTCTTGCAAACTCATCACGTGTGCATAGCTCAAAGAAGGCTAGCAAAGTGGTTTTGGGTGTAGTGCTTAATCTGTCAAGTAATTGTTGCGGATTGTTGGGGTTAAAATATATCCGTTGACCATTTTCTAAATGATCTAAGTGTGTAATAGCCGGAAAACGTTTATGTATGGGAAATTCAAGGATTCTTCATACCGCTTCTGAGCTACTTATTTAACGGCCACTTTCGTACATATTAATTTAATTACGTTGGTCTTCAAGAGTAAATGATGCTTGATCACTGCCCTTGTTAACATATTTACAAATGTATTTAATAGACTTTACAGAACTACATTACTCAACATTTATGTGAGCTTCAAATGTTCTCAATAGTACACAGTTATAAGGCACAACCCAACGATTATCTATGCAATTACCATTTATATTAATTGCATTACCTCCATCTTCTATCGCTCTTCTACGATATAGAGGGTAACTATCTTTTCCAGTCACAGTTTCTTTAAGTAATTGTCGAGGAAACCTTTTGGTACATTTTCCATTTTTCATGCATGGCGATTTATTATTAAATGCACCGCAAGGACCATGAATCATATTTGACTTAACAATGTTAAATAACAAAGGATCCTCATCTGCGTTTGGTATTTCGGCACAGATAATTTGATCAATTTTATTTGGTCTTATTTTATTTTCTAACCAAAGTAGAATATGTATATGTGGTAAACCCCGCTTTTGCCATTCCACAGAGTACATGAAACATTGCACGCTTCCAAACAAAGAACCTTTTATCAATAGTGACATTAAAGCTTAAACTTTTAAATGAAAAACTCGAGCTATAATATCGTGACGATCATGTGGCTTTTGACCCAGTATCAAAACACTTTTGATGTCATTCCATTGTGGATTGCATGTGAATGTTATGAAAAGATCTGGTCGCCCATAATGGCGAACATATGTCATAGCATCTTGAGTCTTTTCATGCATATATCGTGCAGAGCTTGTAAAAGAAGATGGTAAAATTACCATCTGACCAAGTTGAGCTGCGACAAAATCTTGTTGGCCTATTGCATCTTGTAGATGTATATAGCTATCTGCTCTGAGTTTCGCTTGATTGTAGCGAATATAATTTAACCTTTCAGTTTCAATTTTAGCATACATATAAACCAAAAACTGACTAAAAAGGAACGACAATAAATTAAATGATTTATCTCAGATTGACGAATCATTATTTTATAGCTGTAAAAGCTTAACGCAGATATCTTTTTTTTTTTTGATTCCTCTTTTTTTAATAATGAATTCCATTCTTGTATATCCACTGAATAGCCATCTTCGCCATAAGGAAATAGCAAAGGGTACTGTAAGGCATCGTATGATCGATGCACCTCACTTATACGATGTAATTTATTATTATGGCTTTCAATAATAATATTGCGCTTTTCAAATTGCTGACCAACAATAACTAAAGCTACTTCGCTTGATTGAGGTGCATTGTAAAGCCCTTTATGTGCACCAGCGCGTGTTCGATCAGCATGTATAACCAATTTATAGTCTTTGGTACTTGTTGGTATTTTATTGAGAGCCATTTTTAGATCTTTTACATAACGATTATGATGATGAAACATACATTGAAGATCCTTTACTACGCTTAAATCAACATTTGATATATTTTTGCAACGTAGTTGAGCTTCCTTTTCATCATCACCAACAAAATAAATTTGAAGAAAATGCATTTCTTCATTTGGCAAAGGTCGGACACTACCAATTAAGTGATACACTTGTCCTTGGACTTTAAAGGTTGACCAACTTTCATTTATAATTTTTGTACTTCCAAAAGAAGTCATTTGAAAGCAGCTGTTATACTTTCTTATACGATCAATGAAATTATCATGCTTGGGATGTCCACCAATTATTAAGCTTTTAAGTCAGTGATGGGCAGACGTCGACGTCCAAAATATTTCTAACTCACACGAGGCCGCGCTGGCAGCGCGAAGCCACGCCTGCCTCGTGTGAGTTAGGTTTCCCGCACTGCACGAAATCACACGTACGCTATAAGCATTGAAAGCTATTTTTAAAACACGATTGTTCGTTCGTCGTCGGTTGTCGTGCCGAAGCATGCATTAGAGCACGCATTAGACTTAACATTGTACTTTTAGTTGAAGGCGAACTATTGACAGGCAAGCACCACGCAGCGCATTAGAAAAAAAAATTTTTTTCAGTTCGTTCCAAAATGTTTATGCCCGAATGGGAGAATGAATTTTTGTTTATAGAAAATGATGATGGCAAAGCGCAATGCTAGATTTGCAATAACATTGTTGTCTCAATGTTAAATATTTTTTCAAATGGCATTATTTATTAATAAATTATAAGCACAATGAATCAACGTTAACTTGAAGCGTGCACTGTATTGATTACACTTCGTTTTTTTCGCAGCAGCGCACGCAAATTGTGCTTGTATGCGTGTGAAAACTGTGACAATATTTGTGTGTGCCCATCACTGTTTTAAGTGGATCATGCAAACTTTCATTTTGTGAAAGTTTAACTTTTCCTGCCCTGCAACAGATACCCAAAGGCTCATTTTTCCATTTTAAAGCATTACAATGTTTGCATATCAAATTCATACTACCAAGTTGAGTAATTTTATCTGACTTGTAAGCTATTTCAAAATCATAGTTTAAGCCAGACATGGCTTTAACACTCTATGCACGCAAACGCCTTTCTTGACGTGCATCAGGATTATTAGCCTGATGTCTTCTCACTACAACTCTATGAGCTTCAGGATTATTAGTCTGATCTCTTCTCACTACAACTCTAATAACATCAGGATTATTAACACGATATCTTTTTGATGCTTCTATGCGCTTACCCCTATTGATATCACTATTTTTTTCTAATGAACGTTTTTTTACCTTTTTTCTTGCATTGCCGGTGAACCGACTACGTTTTTTAACAGGATTTTTAACATTTTCAGTTATACATTCACTTGACGTATCAGAATCTTGAGTTAATACTTCCTCTAAAGGAATATAAACATCAAAATGTCCATTCATTAATGGACCGGTAAAACGCAATCTTTTTACAGGATGCATATTATTTCCGAATGATTGTAATAAATTTCCATTCTGAAAAACTTGGAAATTTACACCAAAAATTTCTGCTGCTGCTTGAAGCTCACATGCAGTACCATAAGTATATGAGTATGACATAGCGCACTCATATTGTTCAGAAGAGCTATAACACTCTCCATTTAAGTTTATGCTGAAGCAAGCAAAAATTTCCCAGTTGGTTACAACATGGGCTACAATATTTTGGCGTATGGTGCCATGGAAGCCTTGCCTACCAAATAAAAGGTAGGAAATAGATCTAAAAAGGCAGGCTCCATCACCAATTATGGCAACAACTGAATGCGGCACCAAAACACCACTAATATCTAAAGCTTCAATAGACATATTTTAATTTGGCTGTGAGTCAATTGACTTCACTGTAAAACGATTGTTACAACGTTACAGTGTCTATACGTAAGTATAGAATTCAATAAAATTGAATATACCAACTTATATTATTTTAATAGAATATTCAGACTGCTTAGTTTTATTTGATTTTTAAATGCACTAAAGCAGCGTCTATATAGGTTAGGTTAGGTTAGAGCGGTAGTGGGCAGGCGTGAGACCCTTCCATTCACTTAGGCCAATTGTTGGCCCATTGTGATGCCGCGATGGACTTTGTCCACAACTCCGTCTACCCGAGAACAGGGTGTGTGATACTATTTGAGAGGGCGTGGTTCCAGCCCGATGCATGAATAAAGGAGAGAATACTCTTGGGGGTGGTGTTCGCTATCTCTGAGAGGTCTTTTAGGAAATAGGAACCGAGAAAGCGATTTCTATTTTTGCAGAGTGCAGGACAGTCGCAGAAAAGATGGGAAACAGTTTCCTCCTCTTCCTCGTCCCGACAGCTTCTGCAGAAATCGTTAGAAGGGGCTAGTAGTCTCGCTGCATGAGATCCCACTAGCCAGTGCCCCGTAACAGCCCTCACTACGGAGGCACAACCTGATCTATTTAGGTGGATTAGGCTTGAAGAGCGCTTTTTACAGCGCGTTGGCCATGTCTGTCTGGCTATATTGCATCTACCGGTGGTGTGTTGCCACCTTTTATTTGCTTCGCGTTCGAAATGCTCGCGAATCCTAAGTTTACAGCTGGCCATGGGCATGCCCAAACCCTCCTTATCCGAGAGGAGAGGCATGGTAGTACCATGTCTTGCCAGCTCATCCGGCCTACAATTGCCCTCAATGCCTTTGTGACCGGGCACCCATATGAGGTAGAGATCGAACTGCTCTGCCATCTCTTGCAGAGATCTGCGGCAGTCTGTGACGGATATCGAGTTCGACGATATCGCGTTGAGCGATTTGATAGCTGCTTGGCTATCAGAAAAGATGCAGATTTTGGCTGCAGAGCGTTCAATTCCTTGTAAGGATTTGAGCGCTTCTTGTATAGCGGTGATTTCTGCCTGGAAAACACTGCAATGGTCAGGTATATTAAAGAAATTGTTTATGGACAGTTCTTCGCAGAAGACACCTCCCCCTACCCGGTTGTCTAGCTTTGAACCGTCCGTAAAAATTCTAATTGAGTCTCTCAGCCCTGGTATCCCTTCTCTCCACTCTTCCCTCGATGGGATAATTGAGTGGAAAGAAGTATTAAGAAACTCCTGAGGGCAGCAGTAGTCAGTTGCTGGGGGAAGAAGCGAGTTTCCATTGAGAATACTTGAGTGACCGTGTGTCTGTGCGGTCCACTGGTTTGTTTCTCTCATGCGAAGTGCTGAGAGGGTTGCTACTAGTTTGCCCATCTGGTCGATAGGCAAAAGATTGAGTATATTATCGAGAGCCTCGTTAGGGGTTGTTCTGAGGGCTCCAAAGGCGGTCAGTCCTGCAGCGCGCTGCACCTTGCCTAGCAAGCGAACTGACTTTTTCTTTGAGAGTGTTGGCCACCATACTGATACTCCGTACAAAAGGATTGGCCGAATGATGGCCGTGTACAGCCACAGAGTTATGTGGGGGGCCATGCCCCATTTCAGTCCGATCGACTTTCTGCACGTGTAAAGAGCAACTAGGGCTTTCCTAACACGCTCTTCGGTGTTAAGATTCCAGTCCAGTTTGCTGTCTAAAGTGAGCCCTAAGTATTTGGCTGATTTGCTGAAGGTTAGTTCCACCCCCGTCAAGGGTGGGCGGCCTAAGATTCGGAATTTTATATTTCCTAGTAAAGAGGACAAGATCAGTCTTCGCTGGGTTCAGTCCGAGTCCGTTTTTCTTTGCCCAAGTGGACAGAGTGCGAAGTACTACGGTCATGCGTTCGCACAGGGTTTGGGGGAATTTTCCCGAGAAGACAATCGCAACGTCATCCGCATAGGCAATCACCCTGCAGCCACCTCCCTCAATGGAGCGCAGCAGAGAATTTACTGCCACGTTCCAAAGGAGAGGAGAGAGAACTCCACCTTGAGGGGTGCCTCTGCAGACGGACCTGGAGATTGTCGTGGAACCGAGAGTTGACCTGACGATCCTGCGTCTCAGCAGTTGATCGATCAGATGCACAGCACGGTGCCCGACACCCAAACCCGTTAGCGCCTCTGTGATTGCCTCTGGGTTGACGTTGTTGAAAGCACCCTCTATGTCAAGGAAGGCGACTAGAGAATAATCCTTCTGGTGAAGCGATTTTTCCACTGTGGAGATTACAGCATGAAGTGCTGTTTCCGTGGATTTGCCTTTTTGATACGCATGTTGCGCACGGGAGAATTGATGTGTCGGTATCGAATTCCTTAAGTGAAGGCCCAGCACCCTTTCAAAGGTCTTGAGTAGAAAGGATGTTAGGCTTATTGGACGAAAGTCCTTGGGAGTTGTGTGGGAGGCTTTGCCCGCCTTTGGAATGAAGACGACTTTGGATTCTAGCCAGGGCGTTGGGATGAGTCCCGTCGTCCAGACTCCAGTGAAAATTTGTAGGAGCCAGTTTAAGGCAGTCTCACCTGCATGCTGCAGTTGGGCTGGAAAGATGCCGTCTGGCCCTGGGGATTTGATGGGCATGAAGCTGTTGATAGCCCATGAGATTAATTCTTTAGTCAGGAAGTTTGTGGAAGGTCTATCCATATGAACCCCTGTGTTTGTCTGTGGGATTGCTACTGCTGAGCAGCCCGGAAAATGAGTTTCCATCAAGAGTTCCAAGGACTCAGAGCTGGACGAAGTCCATGAGCCATCTGGTTTTTTAAGAAAACCTACCGATGGGGTGGTTTGAGAAAGAACTTTTCTGAGCCTTGCGGCCTCTGTGGTACTTTCGATATTAGAGCAGAATGTCTGCCATGAGGAGCGTTTAGCTTGTCTGAGTGCCTTCTTATAGGAGGCGAGGCTGGTTTTGTAGAGACTCCATGACTGGTCATCTCCGAGAGACCTAGCTTTATTAAAAAGCTTGCGTGATGTCTTACGCAGCTCACCCAGTTGGGGAGACCACCATGGTGGCTTAGTCTTACCTCTGGGTTTGCTACGGGGGCACGACTCGTTTAGGGCGGACTCGCATGCCTCCGTAAGCTTTTTTATAAGTAGGTCTGTGGTTTCAGTAGTGGGGTTTCCCAGTGGGGGGGGACTCAGGGACGAGAGTGTTTAAGTGATTTTTGAAAGTGGACCAGTTTGTACGTCTAACATTCTGGTGTCATTTGGGCTTGGGTACGTCGAACGAAAAGACTGTTTCGATATATCTATGGTCTGAGAAGGAGTGCTCGTCTAGCACTCTCCATCTTGTTAGTTTGCTACAGAGGGAGGTTGAGACTAGCGTAATATCTAGTACTTCTTCCCTGTTCTTTGTAATGAAGGTTAGGTCGTTGCCCGTATTACAAATCATGAGGTTAGTGGACAGAATGTAGTTAAAAAGCAACTCACCCCGTTCATTTGTGTCAGTGCTTCCCCACTGATGATGATGGGCGTTGGCGTCACACCCAATTATGAGGTCGGTGTGCGTGGTTTCGCTGTCGGTCACCAACCCTTGCAGGAGTGGATGTGGGAAAGGCCCTTGGTGGTCATGGGCCAAGTATGTTGAGCTTACTCTCACATTCCCAGCCTTCAACTCCAGGCAGACAGCTGTGTTGTCTCCATCGCTGTAGTTAGGGAGCAAAAATATATTTAGGTGTTTTTTTGCTAGAATGCAGGTGCGAATTTTACCTTTATTTTGGGCTACTATTAGCTTATAGTCTTTGGTCCCCAGTCCAGTCACCTTGCCACCACAGACCCAAGGTTCCTGGATGAGGACAACGTCTGCTCCACATTGGCTTATGCGGAGCAGCAGAGCGGCCGCCGCCGCTTTGCAGTGGTGGAGGTTAATTTGAAGAAGTCTCAGTGACATCTTCAGGCCGACGCTCCACCACTGTCCTGTTCGCTTCCTCGTCCGTGTCATCCATCTGCCGACTCCGTACCAGGGTCTTGACGGGGGACACCATTGTCTGTGGTACCCACTGCTACAGGCCGGTTGACACAATTGTCTGTAGTGTGAACCGGTTTATCAGGGAGCGCCTCGTCTGCTGCCCAGAGCTTGTTGGTGTCGGTTTTATAGACGCGGATAGCTACGGTTTTGAAGCCGTAGTAAGCCGCGCCATCCGAACCCGCTAGTGCCTCCGCCGATCTCTCGTTGATTATGAGGATCACCTGCCTCGAGTTGCCTTCTGGCTCGTCGACTTTGGCGACCCTCCAATCAGCTGTGTCAAGAGTGGGATTGCTCAACTGGAAGATTTTCAGGACCTTTTCGGGGTCCTCGGGCTTGGCAGAAACCCATACCCTGGCGCGAGGTCTACTGGGCACATCCTTCCAGTCCACCGCCTCCAGTTTCACGCCAGGGTAGATCTCTCCCAGCATTGCAACCGCCTTCTTATACAGCCCGGCAGATCGCTCATCCTCACAAGCTATTGCTTTGATGTTGCCCTGATGCCAGCCTGCATCAGAGCAACGGGGGGGGACCCATGAATTCTGTCATGAGGTCGACGAACCTGTCCTGCAGCTCATTTTCGATAATCCCCCACCGATTCCTGGGGATATGACCCGCATTGTGGCCCCTGTCGAGGACCCCAATGACAATCTTCTCCCCTGGTGGCTTCGGCGAAAGATTTCGTCAACGGCTGCGGACGAGGTGGAGGAGGTCTAATCCGCTTTGCTTGCGGGGCCGAATCCTCAACGGACCGCTGGCGTTTCTGCTTGGCTTGGCAGAGGACGCAGGGGGGGCTGGCTTGAAATTCGGGATGATTTTTCTGGCCCACTCCACTAGTCGGACCTCATCCGGTGATGCGGGCTGAGCGGACAGACTTTTTCCGAGAATATCGGCTGCGCGCCTACGGTCCTGGAAGGACGCTTTGACTCCCTCAGGAGCAACGGACTTTGTGGTGTTGCCCGTTGTCGCTACCGTCCTGGGTGCCGAGTTGGCAACCTTTGGTTGCACACCACTTGCACTAGAAGCGGTGCTGGGCAGACCACCGAAGTGGGATGACGGCTGGCTTGCCCGTTTTCCACTTATGCCGCTGGTGGGCTTGCGGACGTCTGCTGGCTTACCAGACGTGGGGGTGTTTCCACCGACAGAGGGATTGGCTTGTCCCTCCGAGTTTGAGAGTGTCCCGGTCACTGTGTTTTTGTTTTTATTAATTTTAATCATGTTTGAATCCCACGAGTAGACGGGAAGGACGGTCACCCGCAACATAGCCCATGTATCGCGGGAAGCCTAATTTAAATTGGAGGTCGGCAGGTATCCAGAGTTCGCAAAGTAGAGACCGAGCACCCCCTCGGCCATGAATCCCTCGGCACAATGCTGTTCCACCTTGGATTGGGGTAATTTTATAGAGTTTTCTTCTCTCGCCCGACTACAATTGGTCAGCACCCTTGGCAGAGACATGACCGTACCAAGGATCTGCTTCCAGCCGCCCTCGCGTGGAGAGTATAGTCGCACTACCAATTGTGAGCCGCAAGGACGGAGCGCACAGCATCAACGTACACACAAATTGTCAGTATGCATGGACGTGTGATGTCAGTACGCTTTATCCTCTTGTTGCTCCAATCGGCTGACGGCCAGCGTCTATATAACTATTATATAATATGCAAAATAGAAGACAACTATATATAATGTTGCTTCAATTATTAAGTCTAAAAGCGACTTATTAATTTTGTTGAAAAAAAAAAAACAACAAAACAAATTAACAACTTAATTTAAAGTAAGTATTATAAATAAATAAATACTTCAAAATAAGTCAAAAATTGACTTCACTGTACAATGTTACAGCGTCTATACAAAGTATAGAATTCAATAAAATTGAATATAACAACTTATATTAATTTAATAGAATATTCAGACTGCTTAGTTTTATTTGATTTTAAATGCACTTAAGCAGCGTCTGTATAACTATTATATAATATGCAAAATAGAAGACAACTATAAATAATGTTGCTTCAATTATTAAATCGAAAATCAACTTAACTTTTTTGTGCTTAAAAAACAACAAAAGAAATTTAAATACGTTGATCGTTATTTAAATATTTAAATCATAGCAATTAAATATTTTTTATAACTTATCATTATATACTTATTTTAAATGAACTTATATACACATACGTATATGAAATGAATGTACATATATATAATACGAAAATCAGAATATTAACAAACTCACTGATCCAAAAAGAAACTTTCGTTGTTATTATTCTTATCCTTAATATAAACAATATTAAAAAATTCACTGAAACGAAAAGTAACTTTCTTTGTTCACATTAAATATGAACTAAAATGCATAACCAATTCCCTTACCATTGTATGTAAAAACATAATGTTGGAAAGAGCATTACAGTTATTCCTCTAAGCTGGAGATCCCGAGCTCATACATACAACGCTTGCACTTAAGAGCTATGTATGGGTGGTGTAAATTAGGCAATGCAATTCCCTTAACTGCAGCCTCTTAGTTATGGTTAGCTTAGCTTAGTGAGTGCGGAGGAGATAGGGATATTAAACTTTATGATTGACATGAAAAGCGCGCACATAAAATAGAGAGTGAACATAAATGAGCAACATCAAAGGAGCATGATTGCATTCAAATTATGTTATATCTAGTGGCAGTCATAAGAGAGACGCGCGCGCTGATCAAGCTTTAAGCCGCTCTTTGTGTTGCAGCATATATTCGCTCAGCTGTGCATGCTGCTTGCAGTGAGTACCATTTACAGTTATATTTCTTCTTCTTTGTCCTTCTCTCTGTTATCTGTGGCTACAAAATATAAGAAAACTCATTTTTGAAAGCATGCCTAAAATATTACATTATTTTTATACCCTGAACCCATAAAATGGGTAAAAAAGGGTATAATTGATTTGTGCAAAAGTATGTAACAGGCAGAAAGAAGCATCTCCGAACACATAAATCAGCTTCAACAGCCGAGTCCACATGTCTGTTATTTAGAAAATGTGAAAATAGGAGTTAAAACAATGGATAACTTTATAAATTCTGTGAAAATTAATAATCCAAATCGATTAAGAAACACAGGAGACTTCTGCAAGTAATTTTAATACACGGGTTCAGGGTATCTTTTAGTCGGGATTTCTCGACTTAAGCCTTCTTACTTGTTTTCAGTTTCGCTCATTCTCGTGTGGTGCTGACAGTCGGCAATTCAACACCTGCATCATGAGTTGAGCGCTGCTGGTCCCAAACCCAAAGAGGCAGCTTAAAACTTGAACACGCTCACGCATCGCTCTTCATGTTCGGCGCTAGATGACAAATTATTTTTAAATCTCGCTCCGATCATGCGCCTTCGTTGTTGGCTATTTCGGCTAACTCTCTTATGTATGCGCGCGCTCTGCAAGTTAGACAAAGAGCGTAGTATCGCTACCTTCTTCGCACGCACTGAATCAACGCAAAACATATCTAAGAGGCTGCAGTTAAGTGAATTGCATATTGCCTTTAGCTTTAGTTTAGTGTGTGCGGAGGAGGTAGGGTTATTAAACCTTATGATTGACATGCAAAGCGCGCACATAAAATAGAGAGTGAACGTAAATGAGCAACAACAAATTAGCATGATCGGAGCGAGATTTCAAATTATCTGATTATCATTATGTGAACGCCCTTTGCTTGTTCGAAATTGTATATCAATAATATATCAATAAATGTTAGTGTGATACGTTTTGTCTAAGTTATATAAGCAAGCAGGCGAATCCACCCCCATAACATATTCTGGTGAAGGAAATTTTTCTAGACGCACCAAGTTTTGTTATGTTGTTGTTGTTTTTTTTTTTAAATCAATGACACCAACAAAAAGTAGCAGTGCGGGCCCAACAATAACACTTACAACAACAACAAACGCTACTTGGGTCGTAAATCAATTGTCAAAGGCACACAAATTTGAAAAAAAAACAAGTAAGAAGGCTCTAGTCGGGAGAGCCCGACTAGAAGATACCCTGAACACAGTTGCAACAAACAATCGATTAAGCTCGATATCTCCGGTGTTTCTTAACCGATTTGGATGAAATTTTCAGAAAAGATTTATCGTTACCCATTCTTTCAACCCTCATTTTTACATTTTCCAAATTCGATATTTTTTTGTTATCGATATTATGTGTATATCGGAAACCAGAATAGTTATCGATAATTTGAAGCAAACTTGTTCTGCTCATGGTATAGGAGAACTAATATCCAAAATCTGAAGTCTCTAGCTCTTGTAGTCTCTGAGATCCACGCGTTCATACAGACGGACAGACGGACAGACGGACAGACGGACGGACAGACGGACATGGCTAAATCGACTCGGCTATTGATGCTGATCAAGAATATATATACTTTATAGGGTCGGAGAAGCTTCCTTCTGCCTGTTACATACTTTTGCACAAAACCATTATACCCTTATTTACCCATTTTATGGGTTAAGGGTATAAAAATGTGCACTGTGCGAAGTGATACATGTACATAAAATTATGAAAATTATTTTCAAGCGCATTGTTCACTTAATTGTGTATGCACTTTTTCATTAAGAAGCGGAAATCCGTTTCTTTTTTGCAAGTGTAAGAACCTTTGTACATATGTAGTGCATGTACAAAAAGTGCAAGTACTAATTTTACCGGAGAATATTAAACGGACTGCGTTTAATTATTAATTACTTTTGGTCGATATTTGTGATGAAATATAACGGGGTGAAATATCTCCCACAGTTTTTGAGCTGTAGCCACCAAATTTGGTGCCAAGATAGGTGGCAACGACCCCCAAAAATTTGGATCAAAGTTTTGGATGCCACTCCCACCAATACTGCCCTAGCCGCCCCCATCCACCCTAACGCTTCATCAAAAACAGGAATGCGTGTATCTTCCAGAGTTGTGGAGCTTGAGCCACCAAATTTGGTAGAAAGATAGCTGGCAACGACCCCCAAAAATTTGGATCAAAGTTTTGGAGCCACGCCCACCCATTCCGCCCCCAGCCCCCCTTTCCCAACCATTTACAAACTTTGAGTTAGATCAAGCAAATTTGGTATGAAGATAGCATTTGACATTCCAAAAAGATCTGCAGCAAAAATTTGGATGCCACACCCACCCATTCCGCCCCCAGCCCCCCTTTCCCATTTTTACAAACTTTGAGCTAGAGTCACCAAATTTGATATGAAGATAGCAATTGACATTTCACATAGATCCGCATCAAAAATTTGGATGCCACGCCCACCCATACCGCCCCCAGCCCCCCTTTCCCCCCTTCCCTACTTATACAAACTTTGAGCTAGAGTCACCAAATTTGGTATGAAGATAGCAATTGACATTTCACAAAGATCTGCTTCAAAAATTTGGATGCCACGCCCACCCAATCCGCCCCCCAGCCCCCCTTAGACCACTTTTACAAACTTTGAGCTTGAATCACCAAATTTGGTATGAAGATAGCAATTGACATTCCACAAAGATCAACTGCAAAAATTTGGATGCCTCGCTCACCCATACCGCCCCCAGCCCCAATTTCCCCACTTTTACAAACTTCTAGCTAGAGTCACCAAATTTGGTGTGATGATAGCAATTGACATTCCACGAAGATCTGCATCAAAAATTTGTATGCCACGCCCACCCAATCCGCCCCCCAGCCCCCCTAAGACCACTTTTACAAACTTTGAGCTTGAGTCACCAAATTTGGTATGAAGATAGCAATTGACATTCCACGAAGATCTGCATCAAATATTTGGATGCCACGCCAACCCATACCACTCCCAGCCCCCCTTTCCCAACAAACTTACAAACTTTGAGCTAGAGTCACCAAATTTGGTATGAAGATAGCAATTGACATTCCACAAAGATCTGCATCAAAAATTTGGATGCCACGCCTACCCATTCCGCCCCCAGCCCCCCTTTCCCAACCTTTTACAAACTTTGAGTTAGAGTAAGCAAATTTTGTATGAAGATAGCATTTGACATTCCAAAAAGATCCGCATCAAAAATTTGGATGCCACGCCCACCCATACCGCCCCCAGCCCCCTTTCCCCCTTCCCTACTTTTACAAACTTTTAGCTAGAGTCACCAAATTTGGTATGAAGATAGCAATAGACATTTCACAAAGATCTGCTTCAAAAATTTGGATGCCACGGCCACCCATAGCGGCCCCAGCCCCCTTTCCCCACTTTTACAAACTTTGAGCTAGATTCACCAAATTTGGTATGAAGATAGCAATTGACATTCCACAAAGATCAACTTAAAAAATTTGGATGCCTCGCTCACCCATACCGCCCCCAGCCCCACTCTCCCCACTTTTACAAACTTTGAGCTAGAGTCACCAAATTTGGTGTGATGATAGCAATTGACATTCCACAAAGATCTGCATCAAAATTTGAATGCCACGCCCACCCAATCCGCCCCCCAGCCCCCCTAAGACCACTTATACAATTTTGAGCTTGAGTCACCAAATTTGGTATGAAGATAGCAATTGACATTCCACGAAGATCTGAAACAAAAATTTGGATGCCACGCCAACCCATACCGGCCCCAGCCCCTCCTAAGACCACTTTTACAAACTTTGAGCTAGAGTCACCAAATTTAGTATGAAGATAGCAATTGACATTCCACAAAGATCTGCATCAAAAATTTGGATGCCACGCCCACCCAATCTGCCCCTAGCCCCCCTTTCCCCAGCTTTTACATACTTTGAGCTAGAGTCACCAAATTCGGAAGGAAAATAGCTGGTGTCATCCCCATCTGCATCGGAGAATCTTTGAGGCAGCGTACACCCCTGCCGCATCCGTACCCCTTTGCAATCTGGCCTCTTTTTACCGGTTTTAGTACTGGTAACGAGTATACCGCAGTCGGTTGCGTCCGACTGCAACGTTTCCACTTGTTTTCTTTGATTCTTGTCTGGTAATACGGCCGCTGTCCTGTGGAATTGCTAAACTCTCTGCTTTGAGCTTAGGTTGCGTAGTAATTTGAGGATTAGACGGACCAGCGGATGGTTTTGATTCGAGCTTATTACTTGACTAAGACCCCTTTTACACGATGAAGTTTTTGCGTCTGAAGCATTCGTTTGTAGGCAAAGGGAGTAGAGGGGTAACAGCTGCAAGCAATGCTTCATGACTTGTGAAGCAATGATTTATTTTTCTCAGTTTGCTATGACTTATTTCGATTGCATGTGAACACAGAGTTGCACAGTGTTTGATGTGAATAAAAAAGTTATCGATACGAAATATCGCACAAGCAAATATTAGCGCCCATAGTATACATTGTTTTGGTTAAGAAATTATTAATAGTAATGTTCACTGAATCCATTTTATTTACTTGTTGCTTCTTAAACCAATTATATGTTAACAAATAATACAATCGATGGCAAAGACGTATGTTTATCGACCATAAATTTAAGATAGAGTTGCATTTACAAAGAAAATGCTGCATGAAAAAACTTCATCGTGCAAATGCGATCAGATTTGCGAAGATGTTTTAAAGCAGAATGAAAAAAAACATCATAAAAAAACTTCATCGTGTAAAAGGGGTCTAAGACTTGTCGCTTGGCGCTGAGGAGCTGCGAGCACTTGACACGGAAGAACGACGGACGTTCGAAAAGGAAGGACGATGTTTTGCTTGTTTCTTTTGGTCCTCTGACATAATAAAGCAATAAAAATATACCAAAACAAAATACAAAAAATAGATAGTTTTCTTTTTATTTTATTATGTGCTCTTAACTTTTATTTATAGTTCAATTTATATGTAACAAAAAATTTTTTTTTTGTATAATACACGATGTGACACAGCAGGTCGGATATGCCCCACTTGCCGAAGGGTGTATTAATTATTGCAAGCTAACTCTAGAAAAGGGTATACCCCACTTGTATAGAAAAAATTTGTAGGGTATACTCCACCGTTGGTTTGACTTATGCTGTGTCAAGGGTACTTATGCATATGTAATTTTGATGACTTTGTTTGACCTACCGGCTGTGCCAAGGTCAACGTCTTTATGTCATGTAATATATATAAATATGTCATAGCACAAAATGTGTAATTATGTTTTTGGATAATTCACAAGTGGGAGCGAATTGCGGACACGGAACACTTGTTAGTTTCTTTTGCATAGAATTGTATTGAACTTTGTCACAATTAAACGCACATAAATATGAAACGTTCATAAGGGAACAATTGTGTCGCAATATGCGTCAAGACGGAATTGCAGAGGAGTTTATGTACATGCATGTACATACATATGAACATGCAGTTGGACCAGACGCAACGGAAAAAGTGCAAGTACTAATTTTACCGGAGAATATTAAACGGACTGCGTTTAATATTGATAAAATAGATGCACACGGACAAATAATGTCACAAAAATGCAAATCATTACTTATCTGTGGTCTCTTTTGTAGGTTGTGTAGATGTGTGTGTGTGTGTTTGCGTGTGTATGGATATTCCACCGTAGCTTGCTGGGGCGAGTGGTGATAATTAATCCTAATTATCCGGCTCGAAGGACCATGAAATTGCAGAGGGGTGGAACTTTCCAAGAATGCACTCGCGATCGACGCTATTAAAAAAGTACAATTACTTTTGGTCGATATTCGGGATGAAATCTAACGGGGTGAAATATCTCCCACAGTTTTTGAGCTGTTGCCACCAAATTTGGTGCTAAGATAGGTGGCAACGACCCCCAAATATTTGCATCAAAGTTTTGGAGCCACGCCCACCCATTCCGCCCCCCTTTCCGCACCTTTTACAAACTTTGAGCTAGAGTCACCAAATTTGGTATGAATATAGCATTTGACATTCCACAAAGATCTACAGCAAAAATTTGGATGCCACACCCATCCATTCCGCCCCCAGCCCCCCTTTCACCACTTTAACAAACTTTGAGCTAGAGTCACCAAATTTGATATGAAGATAGCAATTGACATTTCACATAGATCTGCATCACAAATTTGGATGCCACGCCCACCCATACCACCCCCAGCCCCCCTTTCCCCCCTTCCCTACTTTTACAAACTTTGAGCTAGACTCACCAAATTTGGTATGAAAATAGCAATTGACATTTCACATAGATCTGCATCACAAATTTGGATGCCACGCCCACCCATTCCGCCCCCAGCCCCCCTTTCCCATTTTTACAAACTTTGAGCTAGAGTCACCAAATTTTGTATGAAGATAGCAATTGACATTTCACATAGATCTGCATCAAAAATTTGGATGCCACGCCCACCCATACTGCCCCTAGCCCCCCTTCCCCAACTTTAAAATACTTATAGCTAGAGTCACCAAATGTGGTATGAAGATAGCAATTGACATTTCACAAAGATTTGCTTCAAAAATTTGGGTGCCACGCCCACCCATACCGAACCCAGCCCCCTTTCCCCACACCATACTTTTACAAACTTTGAGCTAGAGTCACCAAATTTGGTATGAAGATAGCAATTGACATTCCACAAAGATCGCATCAAAAATTTGGATGCCACACCCACCCATTCCGCCCACAGCCCCCCTTTCCGCAGCTTTTACAAACTTTAAGCTAGAGTCACCAAATTTGGTATGAAGATAGCAATTGACATTCCACAAAGATCTGCATCAAAAATTTGGGTGCCACGCCCACCCATACCGAACCCAGCCCCCTTTCCCCACACCATACTTTTACAAACTTTGAGCTAGAGTCACCAAATTTGGTATGAAGATAGCAATTGACATTCCACAAAGATCTGCATCAAAAATTTGGATGCCACACCCACCCATTCCGCCCACAGCCCCCCTTTCCACAGCTTTTACCAACTTTGAGCTAGAGTCACCAAATTTTGTATGAAGATAGCAATTGACATTTCACATAGATCTGCATCAAAAATTTGGATGCCACGCCCACCCATACCGCCCCCAGCTTCCCTTTCCCCCCTTCCCCAACTTTTACATACTTATAGCTAGAGACACCAAATTTGGTATGAAGATAGCAATTGACATTTCACAAAGATCTGCTTCAAAAATTTGGATGCCACACCCACCCATTCCGCCCACAGCTTCCCTTGTCCCCAGCTTTTACAAACTTTGAGCTAGAGTCACCAAATTTGATATGAAGATAGCAATTGACATTTCACATAGATCTGCATCAAAAATTTGGATGCCACGCCCACCCATTCCACCCCCAGCCCCGTTTTCCCCAACCTTTACAAACTTTGAGCTAGAGTCACCAAATTTGCAACGAAGACAGCTGGTGGCATCCCCATCTGCATCGGAGAATCTTTAAGGCAGCGTACAACCCTGCGCATGCGTACCCCTTTGCTATCAGGCTTCTTTTTACCGGTTTTAATACTGGTTACGAGTATACCGCAGTCGGTTGCGTCCGACTGCAACGTTTCCACTTGTTTTCTTTGATTCCTGTCTGGTAATACGGCCGCTGTCCTGTGGAATTGCTAAACTCTCTGCTTTGAGCTTAGGTTGCGTAGTAATTTGAGGATTAGACGGACCAGCGGACGGTTTTGATTCGAGCGTTCGTTTAAAAACGACATATCTCCGCCCTTTCACATATCATATCCCTTTCGTCATATCTCCGAGCGGAGATATTACGCTTAGAAACGACATATCTCCGAGCGGAGATATGTCTTTTGTGGAACGGCGGAGATATGTCGCGACCCCATTATTTTCACAAGAAAAATATTTAAATAACATATACAGAAATGACAAACGCGAAAGCAAAGGAAATCATAAAAGAATATTTATGCGTTAAAAATAGTTTTTATACTCGATACCGAAGGTAAAGAGTATATTGGTTTTGTGCAATGTCCGTCATGGTGTCTGTCCGTCTGTCCGTCCGTATGTATGCAAGTTTTTTCCACACCCTTCAAGCTAGAGACTTGAAACTTTCCAATTCTCTTTATCTATGGGATAGTAAATTAAAGTGTCAAGATGGGGGTTCTACGATAACTGGGGGGCTGGCAAATCGATAAATTCGATAACCCAATACCGATAAATCCACATATTTCGCACATCCTTACAGCTAGAAGTACCAAATTTGGTCAGAAGATAGCTATTAGCAACCCCCAAAAAACTGCATCAAAAATTTTGGAGCCACGCCCCCCCATTCCGCCCCCAGTCCCCCCGCATTTTAAAGTCAAAAAGGCTATATCTCCCACAGTTTTTGAGCTATAGCCACCAAATTTGGTGCCAAGATAGGTGATGATGACCCCCTAAAAACTGCACCAAAAGTTTGGATGCCACGCCCACCGATACTGCCCTAGCCGCCCCCATCCACCCAAACGCTTCGTCAAAAACGGGAATGCGTGTATCTTCCAGAGTTGTGGAGCTAGAGCCTCCAAATTTGGTGGGAAGATAGCTGGCAACGACCCCTAAAAATCTACATCAAAGTTTTGGAGCCACACCCTCCATTTCGCCCCCCTTTCCCCACTTTTTACAATTTTCGAGCTAGAGTCACCAAATTTGGTATGAAGATAGCAATTGACATTCCACAAAGATCTGCATCACAAATTTGGATGCCACGCCCACCAATACCGCGCCCAGCCCCCCTTTCCCCACTTTTTACAAATAACGAGCTAGAGTCACCAAATTTGGTATGAAGATAGCAATTGACATTCCACAAAGATCTGCATCACAAATTTGGATGCCACGCCCACCCATACCGCCCCCAGCCCCCCTTGCCATACTTTTTACAAACTTCGAGCTAGAGTCACCAAATTTGGTATGTACAGTCGTCGGCATAAGTATTTTGACAAAGAAATTACCTTGCTTTTACGTTAGTAACTTTTTGCATGAGCATTGAAAAAATTTAAAATAAATATGGTATAAAGATATGTAAATTTATTTTGATAATACTTAAAGAGTCATAACAAAAGTATAATAGAAGTAATAATAAAAATAAATTTTCAGGAATGCATGGTGGCATAAGTATTTTGACATGTTCCTTAATATGAAAACTTTAACAAAATCAAACGTTTTTTGATATTATAACTCAATATTAATAAAAAATATAACCTCCCTTGGCACTTATAACTTCTTGCAGTCGTCGGGGAACAGAATCTACCAAAGTTTTTATGTATTCTAGTGAAATATCCTTCCATAGTATATCAACTTCGGAAATGGTGTCCTCTCGTGTCCTTGTCAGATCTACACATCGTTTTCGTTTGATATTGGCCCATACATTTTCTATAATATTAATGTCAGGACTTTGGGGTGGCCAATCCAGAGTGTTTACCCCTACCTCGTTTAAAAACTGAGTAACTGATTTTGCCTTGTGGCACGGCGCGTTATCCTGTTGGAACACAAAATTTTCTCCAATCAAATGTTCACCTGATGGAAAAGCGTAATCCTTCAGGACACGTAAATATTTGTTTTTGTCCATTGTTCCAGTCATAGGGACCAAGTTTCCAACCCCATTGTATGATAAACATCCCCAAAACATTACTGATCCACCTCCATGGCTTACTCTTTCACAAACCGGCACCTTTTTTTTTGTGTGTTGTTTGTGGCATTCTTACAAAAAACTTTTTTTTTGAGCAATGGTAATAAAAAGAGCTTTCATCACTCCACAAAACATTCTGCCAAAAGGTTGAGGGCTTGTCAATATATTTTTTTGCAAATTCAAGTCGTTTGATTTTATTTCTTGTTGGGAATATTTATATAATTTGTGGAATATTTCTGGCAATGTAGGTGCCATAATTAGCTTCTTTTAATCGTCTCCGGACTGTCCTTTCGCTAATATCAATGTTTGTGTTGCTTGACAGCTGATTGGCAACAGTTTTCGGTGTTACTAACGGATCTATTTTAAATTGCCGCAAAATAAAGCGATCGGTGTGTTCTGTTGTCTTACGAGGTCTGCCACAACGTTCTATGTTTTTTGTGGTGTGGTGTTTTTTATATTTATTAATTTGGTAATACACAGTTTGGCGGGGTACATTGCATAATTTACTTATAATTTCTACGGAAATACCAGAGTTATACTTCGCCACCATTTCGTTTTTAACAAATTCACTTAATTCATTTTTTTTAACCATTGTTAAGCAAAACTATTAAGCAAAAGTGTTCTTATCAGCACTTTAAATCAGTGTTCAATATTCACACACGCGTAGGTTAGCTCCAAGATCAATAGCAGTTCGACACAGACTAAAGAGATCAAATGTCAAAATACTTTTGTCCATCTCCTATCAGCTTGCGAAAGAGGAGAAAGCATAAATCAAGATAACACATAACGGAACTAAATCAAACTCTTTCAATTCTGCTTTTTGTTGACATGTGCTTTGCTGTTTAGTAGATAAAAAAGCCGTTACATGTTCCAAATAATTTAACCACACAGAAAAACATAGCCCATGGTTTTGTCAAAATACTTATGCCGACGACTGTAGATAGCAATTGGCATTCCACATGAATCTGCATCAAAAATTTGGATGCCTCGCCCACCCATACCGCCCCCAGCCCCCCTTTCCGCACATATTACAAATTTCGAGCTAGAGTCACCAAATTTGGTATGAAGATAGCAATTGACATTTCACATAGATCTGCAACAAAAATTTTGATGCCACAACTACCCATACCGCCCCCAGCCCCCCCCCTTTTCCCTGCATTTTACAAACTTTGAGCTAGAGTCACCAAATTTGGAAGGAATATAGCTGGTGGCATCCCCATCTGCATCGGAGAATCTTTAAGGCAGCGTACACCCCTGCCGCATCCGTACCCCTTTGCAATCAGGCCTCTTTTTACCGGTTTTAATACTGGTATCGAGTATGCCGCAGTCGGTTGCGTCCGACTGCAACGTTTCCACTTGTTTTTATTTTCATGATGACAAAGATTTTCCAATTTTCCAAAGAGCATATGTATGTAGAAATAATTAATCCAGAAAGCAAAATAAAAGCACTGAAGAGTAATTTAAAGCTAACAGACTTACAAACGTACGCAGAGATCAAAGAACTAATATTAAATAGACACATTGAGTTATTACATCCAGGGATGGAAAAAACAATAAATTGGTTTAAAGCAAAATTTTACTATCCAGATTATGAAAAGATAATACAAAATATTCAAAAACTGAACACAGAAGCACAAAATTATTATTTGAATAAACCCCAGAGACAAACTACATTAGAGAAAACAAGTAAGAAGGCTCTAGTCGGGAGAGCCCGACTAGAAGATACTCTGAACCCAGTTGCAAAAAAAAAATTAAATTTATATAAGACTTTGGTATACTGACTTAACTTCAATCGATTAAATTCGATATCTCCGGTGTTTCTTAACCGATTTGGATGAAATTTTCAGAAAAGATCTATCGTTACTCATTCTTTCAACCCTCATTTTTACATTTTCCAAATTCGATATTTTTTGTTATCGATCACATGTGTATATCGGAAACCAGAATAGTTATCGATAATTTGAAGCAAACTTGTTCTGCTCATGGTATAGGAGAACTTATATCCCAAATCTGAAGTCTCTAGCTCTTGTAGTCTCTGAGATCCACGCGTTCATACAGACGGACAGACGGACGGACAGACGGACATGGCTATATCGACTCGGCTGTTGATGCTGATCAAGAATATATATACTTTATGGGGTCGGAGATGCTTCATTCTGCCTGTTACATACTTTTGCACAAAACCATTATACCCTTATTTACCCATTTTATGGGTTAAGGGTATAAATATGTTATGGATTTTTATTTAGTTGAAAACAAACAATTTCTATCATGCATAGACATTTATTCTAAATTTGCGACATTAGTCGATGTTCAAAGCAGAGACTGGTTAGAAGCAAAGCGTGCTATTTTGAAAAGTATTCGATATAATGGGAAAACCGATATCAAAGCAGACAAGGACTCAGTATTCATATGTGCAGCATTACAGCAGTGCACTGCACCATTGCCAGTGCGCTACTAATAGTTTTCAAGTTAGGTGGTAACTGATTCCAAAGTTGGACAGCCCAGATATAGTAGTGTGTATTAGAACAAGAAATTTTGGTTCTAAAGCAAGCAATATTATTGGTCCTCTGCGACAAATTGAAACGCAACTTCTCAAAAGGTAATCTGGAGTTTTAGTAAAAATAAATTTGTGAAGCTGTATTAACATTTTATATTTCATCCACTTATTTATGTCCAAGTCAAATATTTTATTAGCAAAACTAGTAGTGTGATCTGTACGACCTAGTGAAAACACAAATCTAGCTATGCTATTTAAGGCAACTTTCATCTTTTGCTGGCTGGCTGCTTCACACTTACAAAAAATTTCTATACCGTACATTAAAACTGGAATAATTAATGCTTTTGCAAGCGTTATTCAAATATTGATTGGCAAAAATGGTTGTGCCAAAGACAATTGGCTGAGGACACCGTATGTCTTTCCTACAGCTTTGTTTGTATGGTCTCTCCAGGAGAGAGTATTGTTAATTGTAATGCCTAAGTTATCTGCCTTATATACATAGCTGATTTCTGCATTGTCAATTACAAGTTTGCTTAAATTGTCCATGTTCAGGAACTTTTTATAAATAACTATACATTTAGACTTAGACGGATTTAGACATAAACCATTGTTACTTGCCCACTTGGACACACAAACCAGATCATAATTGCTTAATGTAATACAATCATTTGTTTGACTTAGGCCGGCCGCACACAGGAACCAACAAAACGTCTTTAGACGTTTTTTTTATGTCGAACCGAACATGAATCCATTCATAAGAATGGCCGGCCGCACACCAAGACCGACAAACAAAAACACATAATATTTAGGGTATTCAGTAGCTATGATATGTGCGTAAAGTGTTATATATAATACAGTGTAGCTAGTGAGTGCACTTTTTACGTTTCTTTTGTCGTATTTGTGCTAAGTCAGCTGTTTGCCAGTTCGATGACAATGCAATCGAAAGTTAAATTGAATTGAGCAATTGATAAGCTGAAAGCAATAAAATAAAAGAAAAAAGTTGTTGTTTTCATAAATAATAATTGAAAAACGTTCTTTATTATTCAGAAAATAAATGTTTTTTATACCCTTAACCCATAAAATGGGTAAATAAGGGTATAATGGTTTTGTGCAAAAGTATGTAACAGGCAGAAGGAAGCATCTCCGACCCCATAAAGTATATATATTCTTGATCAGCATCAACAGCCGAGTCGATTTAGCCATGTCCGTCTGTCCGTCTGTCTGTCCGTCTATCCGTCTGTATGAACGCGTGGATCTAGAGACTACAAGAGCTAGAGACTTCAGATTTGGGATATAACTTCTCCTATACCATGAGCATAACAAGTTTGCTTCAAATTATCGATAACTATTCTGGTTTCCGATATACACATGGGATCGATAACAAAAAAATATCGAATTTGGAAAATGTAAAAATGAGGGTTGAAATAATGGGTAACGATAGAGCTTTTCTGAAAATTTCGTCCAAATCGGTTAAGAAACACCGGAGATATCGAATTTAATCGATTGAAGTTAAGTCAGTATACCAAAGTCTTATATAAATTTAATTTATTTTTTGCAACTGGGTTCAGGGTATATTCTAGTCGGGCTCTCCCGACTAGAGCTTTCTTACTTGTTTATTTATATCAACACTTAAGCATTCTTATATTTTACTTCTAGCTCTAAGTTTTGCATTCTATCCTCTTTTCCCAGCTGCAAATTTTTGAATTGAGAATCATTTCGTATTTTTTCTTCCTTTCCACTGTTAAAAACATCAGTTTAGTCTTTTAAATTAATAAATCATAAAATTTACTTACTTTTACAACCAAAACTCGCCTAGTGTGACCTAATTTCACTAATTCAATAATCTCGAAAGCAGCTGTTTTTATAAATAGTCTGGCAACCACTCAATAACACATATAGTACAATACAATTAAAAATGCTTCTGTGTGTTTGTTGTAAAGCTTTCATATAACACTTTAGCACTTTACGCACATAGCATAGGTACTGAATACCCTAACTATTAGTTTTTTTGTCGGTCCAAAAAAGACCAACAAAAAACGTTTTGTTGGCTCCGGTCTGCGGCTGGCCTAAGAGGACGACTTACATACATTTGCACATCATCAGCATACATATGGACATCACACATAGATAGGACGTTAGGCAGATCAACAACATACATTGTAAACAAAAGCGGGCCTTCTGATCCCTGAGCAACACCACGTGAATTGACTAGAACATTAGATGTCGACTTATTTGCAATTACTGTTTGTTTTCTATTGGTCAAGTAAGAGAGTAAGAGTAAGACATCAATTTACTTGCAGTAGAGGAAAAATTATATAATTTTATTAACTTGGTTATGAGGATCTCGTGGTTAACCGTGTCAAAAGCCTTACTAAAGTCAAGTAGCGTTAAAAAGGTTACTTCACTATTGTTCATTTTTGTTCTAATGTCCTCAACTATTTTAATAATTGCTGTCGTGCAGCTTCTACCTTTTCTGAATCCACACTGCTTATTATTTAAAAGTTTATGTGTTTCTAGAAAAGTTGTTATTTGTTTCGCCATTATATTTTCGAATGTTTTGGAAAAATATGGCAATATAGAGATTGGTCTATACTCATTATTCAACTTTGGTATTGGTACTATCTTTGCTTCTTTACACTTATGTATTTGGGAAGGTCGAAGAGGTTATTGCAGTATTGATGACATGTGTAATATGCTGAATTATTGTGGGTAGCAATAGTTTGATGAATTTTGGGTCGATTTCGTCGAGCCGAATGGCGTTGGATTTAATTTTGAACTTGGCTTCTAAGACTTCACATTCACTCACACAAGTAAATTCAAACATAATAACATTCATAGACGGGACAGAACTAATATACGGATTGCACGAGCTAACAGGAATATTCAAGTTTAAAAAATGCTGATTTAAAGCGTTAACATCAAGGTCATCATTCATCACAGATTTAGTTTTGCCTATCCCTAAGGTATTTAAAGTTTTCCAAGTTTGTCTTATGTTTACTTTTGAATTTATTACCGTAATAGTTTCTCTTTGCATTTGATATCAAAGTATTAACTCCACGTCGGGCTGCTTTAAAAATTATATTACAACTTTCCGTTTTATAACGTTTCCACTTGTCGTAAGCCTCATTTGTCTTTTTAATTACACTTCTTATTTGACAATTAAACCAAGTCGCGATAACCGGCTTTACAGTGCTTGTTTAAAATGGTAAAAATTTATTGTACAGATAGCCAATATTTGAATTCATTAAATTTAGTTGGGTGTCAACCATCGGGAGGGAATATAAAGTGTTCCAATCACAGAGACGACAATCTTCAATTAAACTAGTGTAGTCAATGTTTTTGAAGTCCCTGTATTGGAAGGTCGGTATGTTGCTGTCAATTTGCATATCATACGTTGAAAATAAGAGATCATGTTTTGAAAAAGCATGTACTGAGACTTGGTCATATAGCAAAATTTTTTTTGGTTTGTTGACAAAAATTACATTTAATAAAGTGTTAGTGGACTTCGAAAAATGCGTCGGTTAGATTATGTTGAGGGTCAGCCTATGACTCCATTCATTTAGTAGTTCATAAGCTCTATTAATTTTTAGTTTGTGTTAGGTTATTATTAAATATTAATATTCCAACTTGGTCTGTATATCAGTCATTTAATAAAGTTAAGTTAAAGCTCTAAAAATATTATTCCACTTGGCTGTTCTTAAATATTATTTTGCATTTCAGTCTTTTAGTTACGAATATTTCTACTCCCCCTGCATGACCAATACGATCTGAACGGAAAACATTATAGCCATCACATAAAATATACGAATCATTCAAATTTGGGACAAAGACAGAAAAAAACAAGTGGAAACGTTGCAGTCGGACGCAACCGACTGCGGTATACTCGTTACCAGTATTAAAACCGGTAAAAAGAAGCCGGATTGCAAAGGGGTACGGATGCGGCAGGGGTGTTCGCTGCCTTAAAAATTCTCCGGAAAGGGGGGCTGGGAGCGGTATGGGTGGGCGTGGCATCCAAATATTTGCTGCAGATCTTTGCGGAATGTCAATTGCTATCTTCTTACCAAATTAGGTGACTCTAGCTTAAAGTTTGTAAAAGGTGTGGAAAGGAGGGCTGGGGGCGGAATGGGTGGGCGTGGCTGCAACACTTTGATGCAGATTTTTGGGGTCGTTGCCAGCTATCTTCCTACCAAATTTGGTGTCTCTAGCTCCACTACTCTGGAAGATACACGCATTCCTGTTTTTGACGAAGCGTTGGGGCAGCTGGGGTCGGCTAGGGCGGTATTGGTGGGCGTGGCATCCAAACTTTTGATGCAGTTTTTGAGGGGTTATCATCACCTATCTTGGCACAAAATTTGGTGGCTATAGCTCAAAAACTGTGGGAGATATAGCCATTTCTGATTTCAAATTGCGGGAGGTCTGGGGGCGGAATGGGGGTGCGTGGCTCCAAAATTATGATGCAGTTTATTGGGGGTTTCTAGTAGATATCTTCTTACCGAATTTGGTAGTTTTAGCTGTAAGGATGTGTGAAATATGCGGACTTATCGTTTTTGAGTTATCGAATTTATCGATTTGCCAGCCCCCCATTTATCGTAGAACCCCTATCTTGACACTTTAATTTACTATCCCATAGATAAAGAGAATTGGAATGTTTCAAGTCTCTAGCTTGAAGGGTGTGGAAAAAACTTGCAACCATACGGACGGACAGACGGACAGACACCATGACGGACATTGCACAAAACCAATATGCTCTTTACCTTCGGAGTATAATAACGCGCCCTCCGTCTCTCTCTGAGCCATACACTTTTTTTCGGTTCTCTTGTGTTCTCTGTTTCGTGTTTTCCATTGTGCAAACACACGAAACAGTCGTGCAATAACAACTTGAGAAGAGACAAATTTTCGTTGCTCATCAAATGAGCCTCCGCAAATGAGCAACATGTTAAAAATGGAAGCAAAAAGTGTCTTTTCCTTATGCATGTACAGTATCGGACAAAACTAAAGCTACCCCCTAGGCCATTTTTTCATTTGACTTTTTTTTATAAAAACGATGCTGTTGTTTTATTGTGTTAGTGTTTTTTTTTTACTTGTGTCCTAAATATTAATTAACAAAAGATTTTGGCATGATACAATCCATTAACAAAAAATTGTTGTCCAAAAACCATTTTAACTCGTAAATTTGAAGCGACAATACTAAAGCACCCCTTAATTATTAAATAAAAAAAAATTTTAAATCAATATTTCGTTGGATATCCTTTACTTTTGAGGACAGCCGCACATCTTTTGGGCATAGAGGATATTAAGTTATGAATTATGTCCGGCGAGAATGCTGCCCAGGCTGTTTTTAAAGCTTCGGAAAGATCTAGCACCGTTTTGCAATTTTGCCTGTTTATTTTTCTGTTTACTATATCCCACAAGTTCTCAATTGGGTTTAAATCAGGCGATTGGGCAGGCCAACGAAGAACTTCTATGTCATTGGCCTGAAACCAATCCTTGACCACTTTTGCTGTGTGTTTCGGGTCATTATCTTGCTGGAACCTCCATTGAAGTGGCATTTCTTCACCAGCGTATGGCAACATGACGTCCTGAAGTATACTAAGATTCTGGAATCTATCCATTATTGTATATAGCAATTGACATTTCACAAAGATCTGCATCAAAAATTTGGATGCCACGCCCACCTATACCGCCCCCAGCCCCCCTTTCCACACTTCTTACAAACTTCGAGCTAGAGTCACCAAACTTGGTATGAAGATAGCAATTGACATTCCACAAAGATCTGCATCACAAATTTGGATGCCACGCCCACCCATTCCGCCCCCAGCCCCCTGTCCCCACCTTTTACAAACTTTGAGCTAGAGTCACCAAATTTGGTATGAGGATATCAATTGACATTCCACAAAGATCAGAATCACAAATTTTGATGCCACGCCCACCCATACCACCCCAGCCCCCCTTTCAACTATTTCCCTTTTACAAACTTTGAGTTAGAGTCACCAAATTTGGAAGGAAGATAGCTGGTGGCATCCCCATCTGCATCGGAGAATCTTTTAGGCAGCGTACACGCCTGCCGCATCCGTACCCCTCTGCAATCAGGCCTCCTTTTACCGGTTTTAATACTGGTATCGAGTATGCCGCAGTCGGTTGCGTCCGACTGCAACGTTTCCACTTGTTAAATGTAGCTATAATAAAAAGTGGGAGTTTGTGTGCATTCACAAAATTAGCAAAACAGAAATGCACTAGACGAATGATAAATGTTGGATACTCTTATAATGTTGGAAGATGATATGTTATTAAACTGTTTTTAGTTATTTCTCAATTGTGTTGTAACGCCAACCTTTGCTAATCAAAATAATCAATATATGCAATTATTGCAAATATATTCTATGGTATAACTACATATCCACAATAGCACTTAAATTTTATTAGGATATCCAACATTCATCATTTGTCTAGTGCATTTCTGTTTTGCTTCTATTGTGAATGCACACAAACTCACACTTTTTATTATTATTGCTAAATTTAATGATTGCCAACCCATTATTCTCTATTATAACTAATTATATTAATAATTGCCAACCCGGAAAACCTGCTCCTACAAATTAATAAGCTTGTACGTTGTTTGTGGGCATAACATAAAAAGCAGAACCGCGTGACTCGACCGTCTCAGTCGGCTGCTTCTCTGCAACTAAGCACAAACAATACAAAGCGAATGCAAAGCAACAGACACAGCGTTCGTTAATTCACGAGCGAGACTTCGTCTTCAACGACCACTAATCTCTGCCGCAACACCAATACAATATTCGTTTGCAAGCAGAGACAACTGTTGTACAACAACCACATACTATTTTAAATTTGGACTGCCTATCTGTGTGAGTTACGGCAGCAAATTAGGGCAGCGACTTTCGGCAGCGACTTACGCCAGCGAATTAACGCAGCAAATTAACGCAGCGAATTAACGCAGTGAGGTGTGACTTTTAATAGTTACGCTACCGCGCTTATAGATGTTAACACATCAAAAACATGTGGAAACTTTGCAGTCGGACGCAAACGAAAGCGGCATACTCGATACCAGTATTAAAACCGGTAAAAAGAGGCCTGATTGCAAAGAGGTACGGATGCGGCAGGGGTGTACGCTGCCTTAAATATTCTCCGATGCAGATGGGGATGCCACCAGCTATATTTCTTCCAAATTTGGTGACTTTAGCTCAAAGTTTGTATAAGGTGATGAATGGGGGGGGGCTGGGAGCGGTATGGGTGGGCGTGGCATCCAAATTTTTGATGCAGATCTTTGTGAAATGTCAATTGCTATCCTCATACCAAATTTGGTGACTCTAGCTCGAAATTTGTAAAAAGTGGGGAATGGGGAGCTGGGGGCGGAATGGGTGGGCGTGGCATCCAAATTTGTGATGCAGATCTTTGTGGAATGTCAATTGCTATCTTCATACCAAGTTTGGTGACTCTAGCTCGAAGTTTGTAAAAAGTGGGGAATGGGGGGCTGGGGGCGGAATGGGTGGGCGTGGCATCCAAATTTGTGATGCAGATCTTTGTGGAATGTCAATTTCTATCTTCATACCAAATTTGGTGACTCTAGCTCGAAAATTGTAAAAAGTAGGAAAAGGGGGGCGAAATGGATGGCGTGGCTGCAAAACTTTGATGCAGTTTTTTGGGGGTCATTACCAGCTATCTGTCTACCAAATTTGGTGGCTCTAGCTCCACAACTCTGGAAGATACACGCATTCCCGTTTTTGACGAAGCGTTGTGGTGGATGGGGGCGGCTAGGGCAGTATTGGTGGGCGTGACATCCAAACTTTTGAAACAGTTTAATAACATATCATCTTCCAACATTATAAGAGGATCCAACATTTATCATTCGTCTAGTGCATTTCTGATTTGCTAATTTTGTGAATGCACACAAACTCACACATTTTATTATAGCTACATTTATTAAGTGGAAACGTTGCAGTCGGACGCAACCGACTGCGGCATACTCAATACCAGTATTAAAACCGGTAAAAAGAGGCCTGATTGCAGAGGGGTACGGATGCGGCAGGCGTGTACGCTGCCTAAAAGATTCTCCGATGCAGATGGGGATGCCACCAGCTATCTTCCTTCCAAATTTGGTGACTCTAGCTCAAAGTTTGTAAAAGATGTGGAAAAAGGGGAAAGGGGGGCTGGGGTGGTATGGGTGGGCGTGGCATCAAAATTTGTGATTCTGATCTTTGTGGAATGTCAATTGCTATCCCCATACCAAATTTGGTGACTCTAGCTCAAAGTTTGTAAAAGGTGGGGAAAGGGGGGGCTGAAGGCGGTATGGGTAGTTGTGGCATCAAAATTTTTGATTCAGATCTTTGTGAAATGTCAATTGCTATCTTCATACCAAATTTGGTGACTCTAGCTCGAAATTTGTAAAATGTAGGGAATGGGGGGCTGGGGGCGGAATGGGTGGGCGTGGCATCCAAATTTGTGATGCAGATCTTTGTGGAATGTCAATTGCTATCTTCATACCAAGTTTGGTGACTCTAGCTCGAAGTTTGTAAGAAGTGGGGATAGGGGGGCTGGGGGCGGTATAGGTGGGCGTGGCATCCAAATTTTTGATGCAGATCTTTGTGAAATGTCAATTGCTATCTTCATACCAAATTTGGTGACTCTAGCTCGAAATTTGTAAAAAGTGGGGAATGGGGGGCTGGGGGCGGAATGGGTGGGCGTGGCCTCCAAATTTGTGATGCAGATCTTTGTGGAATGTCAGTTGCTATGTTCATACCAAATTTGGTGACTCTAGCTCAAAAATTGTAAAAAGTGGGGAAAGGGGGGCGAAATGGAGGACGTGGCTCCAATACTTTTATGCAGTTTTTTGGGGGTCGATGCCAGCTATCTGTCTACCAAATTTGGTGGCTCTAGCTCCACAACTCTGGAAGATACACGCATTCCCGTTTTTGACGAAGCGTTGGGGTGGATGGGGGCGGCTAGGGCAGTATTGGTGGGCGTGGCATCCAAACTTTTGATGCAGTTTTTGGGGGGTCATCATCACCTATCTTGGCACCAAATTTGGTGGCTCTAGCTCAAAAACTGTGAGAGATATAGCCATTTCTGATTTCAAAATGCGGGGGAGCTGGGGGCGTAATGGGTGGGCATGGCTCCAAAACTTTGATGCAGTTTTTGGGAGTCATCATCACCTATCTTGGCACCAAATTTGGTGGCTATACCTCAAAAACTGTGGGAGATATAGGCTTTTTTGACTTTGAAATGCGGGTGGGCTGGGGGCGGAATGGGGGGCGTGGCTCCAAAATTTGATGCAGTTTTTTGGGGGTTGCTAGTAGCTATCTTCTTACCAAATTTGGTAGTTCTAGCTGTATGGATGTGCAAAATATGTGGATTTATCGGTTTTGAGTTATCGAATTTATCGATTTGCCAGCCCCCCAGTTATCGTAGAACCCTCATCTTGACACTTTAATTTACTATCCCATAGATAAGGAGAATTGGAAAGTTTCAAGTCTCTAGCTTGAAGGATGTGGAAAAAAGTTGCAACCATACGGACGGACAGACGGAAAGACGGACAGACGGACAGACACCATGACGGACATTGCACAAAACCAATATACTTTTACCTTCGGTATCGAGTATAAAAATACCTTAGCAGACGGGCAGAAGGATCGTAGAAGCATACTTAAAAGAAACTGATGAAAATGTGAACCCAGCTCTACATATTGAAAAATTTGATATGTTCATGGAAGAGATCAACGACAAATAACGAGAATCGACTGCTGTAGCTAAACCGGAAGTAGCATATTGTTTTGTTTGTTCATCAATGAATTCGACGACCTTCCAACAGTTCAGAGTGCAGAAACAGACGGCTTCAATTTTATTAATATTATAGAATTGGACCTGAAAATTCTAATATTGATAAAACAGGCAGAAAATGAATCAAAATTGTGTACAGAAAAAAAATTTCGGTATGTTTTGAACACAAAGGACTGAAATGGGGAATGGCACCCCACATCACGCTGTGGCTGTACACAGCCATCGTTCGGCTCATCCTACTGTATGGAGTGTCAGTATGGTGGCCAACTTTGTCTAAAAATACATCAGTCCACAAGCAGAGTACAGCCGCTGGACTGACCACAACAGGAGCCCTCAGAACGATCCCAACTCTCTCTGCCCTACGCAGAAGTTCGGACACTCCAATATTCTAGTGGGTAACTTGCTTATCCCCTCAAACACTGGATAAATAATGGCCGTAAGTACGGCTTAGCCGGAAATGTTTGATTAAACAAAACAAAAGAAAAAGGGGACTTTATAAATATTTGCAACAAGCTTTGTAAGAGCGCTTATTGTATTCGTAATGTAATTCTTAGCTAACTATTTGAATTCTTTATATTAGCCTTATGCGTAAATTTGCTCAACTTTTGAAATGTATTCTAATCGAATATTTCTAATAATGGAATAATATCGAATTTAAAGTAACATGAATTAAATCATTTGTTTTGAAAGCATCGTAAGTATTTAGAACCGCAGTGATGTTTAGGGAAGGACTGCAGTTTTATTTGAGATCCTACAGGTAGGGTGGGTATAGAAGTAGAACAAGCCCATCTATGTTCTCCAATTATGGATAAGTTGTCCGAGTCTCAATCCGATCCCAATAAGTTTGGTTTAAATTCTCGTCTACCGTCCAATCTTTTCTGTCTACCATTTTATTATCGTAACGCAGTTGTCGAGACAGCACAAGGACTCACGCCACTTTCCCTCGCCACTAAGCTCGGCCGTGCCGAAAAGTAGACAGAATGTGAATGCTGACACGACACTGCTGGTTTTTGTTACATGATAAAAGGTGCAAACGATACAAAAAAACTTTTAAAAATAATCAAAATGAACATATCAGAAATAATCATCCAGCAATAAATGATATATTTGCATGTATAAAATTGGTCTAATTGTTATTTATATGACTAAACGTTGTTTTGTCATATAAATTATTTCTCGAGAATATTTTGCTAGAAAAAAATCACTGAGTCATAAGTGTGCAAAGATGAGGTCTATCAATGAAAGAGGTACGGAGCGCTGTAAACAGTGACGGAATATAAAAAGAACAAACCACTAAACATTTACTTTTTTTTAAATTTATTGAAATCGATTCTTTTAAATTATAAACATATATCATCTCACTGACATTCTTGTTAGTTTCGGCACCTGTTGCAGGAACTCGTTGCTTAATACTTATGCAGTATCCATCTTGACCCTTCCAGAACATAAGCGCATATTGAAGAGTGTCAAATGACCGGTGTGTATCAGCAATGAACTGGAGATTCTTGTACGAATCACGATATCTCAGGTGCATTAAATCTGCAAACGTGCTCTCCAGCAGGTGTGTTATCGGGATTAATAATGTAAGCGTTATTATCACATTGCAATTGAGGCATGTGTGATTTGAATACTTTAGAAGTAGGGAATTGGAGGCTCTGCACTAAAGGGATGCCGACAATTTAGGAGACCATTGAATTTTATGACACTTATTTTACCCTTTTTTTTACCCTTTTTTGACACTTTTATTAACCCTACAATATTATAATTTATGACCTTTTTCCCATGATCATAGGATCTGGAGTCAAGTGTGCGCCTGTTAAACGTTCGTTGCATTGTACATCTGCAAGCAAGCCACAATCATAGGTGGCATTCTTAAGGACAACAACAACAAGATTTTCGAGAATCAGTGATCAAAGAATCAGATTTGGCTATTTAGCTAATTTGTGTTAGAGTCAAGTGTGCGCCTGTTTGACGTACGTTGCCTTGTACATCTGCAAGCAAGCAATATAGAATCAATGTTTATGGTCATGAGGAGCAGTGTGCAAAGGAAGAAAGGATAGAGAATAGAGAAAAGCGAGCGCTTGTTCGATGTACGTTGCATTGTTATGGTCAACAGCAAAAACAACAAGAACAAAAAGATTCGTGGGGTTCTGTGAACAAGGGATGGGAATTTTTTACGCAGCAACAGCAGCAGCAGCAAGATCAATACATTGATCTTTATGGCTGTGAGAATGACAGGATCAGTTTTGGCTATATAACCAATTAGTGTTAGAGTCAAGTGTGCTCCTGCTTTAAATACGTTGCTCTGCACACGAGCATTGTAATTGTCAAGAGCAACAAAAACTACAACCTAGTATGTGGGGGGGTTATGTTTGCAAGGATGGGATTTTTCTTTCGCAGCAGCAGCAGCAGCAAGATCAACAGATTGTTTTTAAAAAAGAGTATTGATACTTGTAGATTAAGATAATAAAGAGTTAGAGGGATAAAGTGATAGACGGAGAAGGTTTAAGAGGGGGAGAATCAAAGGGAGAAGGCGATAGAGGGAGAAGGTGTAAGAGGTGGAAAGTGTTAGAGGGAGAAAGTGTTAGTTAGGGAAAGTGTTATAGGGAGACAGTGTAGAAGGGGGAAAGTGATCCTCCTTGTGTTAATTTCATAAGCCACGCCCCCTGATACGATTTTATACATGAGCGTCTATAAAACGCAGATGGGAATGTTAATTGATTGGTCCCCTAAATCCTCAAGATGAATACTATCATCCATTCTTTTGGGCTTGACATTTAAATGTTTAGCGCCATCCCTTTCTTACCCCAGCAAGTAAAGAAGACTCTAGCAAAAAATTTTGCAACAACTGCAAAGGCAAGCATACAGCCAACTACAGAGGCTGCCAAGTCTATAAGGAACTTAAAAACCGTATCCATCAGCGCGTTACCACTGTACGCTCGCAAAACGGACCGATTGCCTTCACTCCCTCAAAACACAACCCAGACGTCTTCTTTTCCTCTGCAGCCAGATCCTCACTTGGCCCCGAATTCTCAACCAAAAACGCAACTTATGCAAGCGCCCTAAGATCTGGACTGGCTCTTCCTGCCTCTAACGCACCGTATTTACAACCTAGAGAAGTGAACACAAACGCTGCACAGGAGCAGCAACAAAGCAACCTCGAAGCACTCATATGTACCCTGCAACAGAGCATGAACGAGTTTATGTCATTCATGAAAACAACTATGCAAGAACTAATGCGTAATCAAAATCTTTTGATACAAATGCTTGTATCACAACAGTCAAAATAATCAATGGCTGCGTTACGAATATCTACGTGGAACGCTAATGGCGTCTCACAGCATAAACATGAATTAGCTCAATTCCTACTAGATAAGCACATCGACGTAATGCTACTTTCCGAAACACACCTTACAAACAAATATAACTTTAACATAAGTGGATACTTATTCTACGGTACAAATCATCCCGATGGCAAGGCACACGGTGGTACTGGTATTTTGATCAGAAGCCGCCTCAAGCACCACTACTATAAAGAGTTTGCTGAAAACTTTCTACAGGCCACATCTCTTAAAATACATTTGGACAGTGGGAACCAGCTTACTCTTGCCGCTGTATACTGCCCCCCGCGTTATAACATATCTGAAGACCAATTTATGGAATTTTTTAACTCACTAGGAGAATGCTTTATAGCAGCAGGAGACTTCAATGCCAAGCACACACACTGGGGATCTCGTCTCGTGAATCCAAAAGGAAAGCAGCTCTACAATGCAATTATAAAAGCTAACAACAAGCTCGACTACGTTTCTCCTGGCAGACCAACATACTGGCCGACAGATCCCAAAAAACTACCCGATCTGATTGACTTTGCAGTTACCAAAAACATTTCGCGTAGACTGATAAGTGCAGAGTGCCTTTCGGATCTATCATCCGATCACTCGCCAGTCCTAATAAATCTGCTACGACACCCTGAATTCATAAATCGACCCGGTAAGTTAACTTCACATAAAACTAACTGGCTCAGATACAAAAAATATATAAGCTCACACATTGAGCTTAAGCCACGTCTCATAGGTGAAGCTGACATTGATATAACACTCTGGAGACGGTCTTCGTCGCCGCAGCTCGCACCGCTACGCCTCAAACACCAAATACAATACACAACCAAAGGACAACAAATCTACAAATTGAACAGCTCGTTCTTGAAAAGCGGCGCTTACGACGTGACTGGCAATCGAACAGATCGCCATCGGCAAAGCAAAAACTAAAAGACGCCACACGTAAACTCACCAAAGCGTTAAAAATCGAGGACGAGCGCGCTCAACGCCGTTACATCGAGCAATTATCAACCACCAGTACGAAAAACTCATTGTGGAAAGCTCACCCAACTCTAAGCTCACCTACAGAAACAGTAATGCCTATAAGAAACTTCGCAGGCGGCTGGGCCCGCAGCGATGAAGAAAGAGCTAATACATTTGCTACTCATCTTCAAAAAGTGTTCCAACCTAACCCTGCAACAAATACGTTTGCACTACCGACTGCTTCAAACGGTTCTCAGCTTCAACATGATCCAATCAAGTTTCGCCCGAATGAAATCGTTAGAATCATTAAAGAGCAATTGAACCCAAAAAAATCTGCAGGAGGTGACCAAATAACCCCAAAGATGATTATTGAGCTTCCTTACTGTGCGATCTGCCTAATTGCCCAGCTCTTCAATGCTATCACCAAACTTGGCCACTATCCAGACAGATGGAAAAAGTCAATCATCATTATGATACTAAAGCCTGGAAAAGATCACACAGTTCCCACGTCGTATAGACCTATAAGCTTATTATCGTGTCTATCAAAACTTCTTGAAAAATGTTTGCTGTCCCGGATAAATCAATTCCTGAATCTTCATAACATAATCCCATCACACCAATTTGGCTTTCGTGAAAAGCACGGAACAATTGAGCAGGTTAACAGAATAACATCAGAGATACGTAGCGCGTTCGAAAATAGAGAATACTGCACTGCAATATTTCTGGATGTTTCCCAGGCGTTCGACAAAGTTTGGTTGGAAGGTCTGATGCATAAGATCAAAACAATGCTCCCAAACAACACACATAAGCTGCTTAAGTCGTACCTCTACGACAGGAAGTTCACAGTAAGATGCAACACTGCAATGTCTGACGAACACAATATCGAAGCTGGTGTTCCACAGGGCAGTGTACTTGGACCAACACTGTACGTGCTATTCACAGCAGACATCCCAATAAGCAGCCGATTGACAACATCTACCTTTGCTGATGAAACAGCTATTCTCTATTCTCAGCCGCTCCAGATGCCCAATACAAGCAACAGCGCAACTAGCCAATTGTACTAAGGAAATTGTACTGTACCCGTGGATTGGGGCACTCCTTGGCAAAGTGACCCTCTTGCGAACAGTCATAGCAAAGCCTCTTCCCGTCTAGAGCCTTCGACCGCTCTTGGCTGATCATCCCGTTTGAAACTACTCCCGTATGTCCGAGCGGTGGCGCACTCCCCACGTTATCGCTTGACCCTGGCTGTGGTTGCGTCCGGAAAGGGTTAAAATGTTTAGCGGGGGCTACCTCGCCGGCTAATCCGTCCGAATACTTGCTAGTCCCGGTCCTACCGCGTATCACATACTCGCGACTTTGTTGTCTCACATTCTCGTACTCGGCTGCCATCTGAGTTAGCTGCGCTAGAGAGGAGAAGTCCCTTCTACGAATGTACAAACGGTACTCTGGCGCCAAGTTCTCGTATACTCTATGCAGTTCTTGCTCTACCCTGTACCCCGCGTGGTACATCATACTCCGCAGCTCGATCAAGTAGTCCTTAAACGGCTCGTTATCATGTTGCTGTCGTGCCCGGATACCGTCTTCTAACCTGTCGAAATACTGGGGCGGTAGAAAGAACTCCAAGAACTCGGCTTTAAACGCCGCCCAAGTCACGTCCCTTAGCCTACTTATAGTTAGCCACCGCGCTGCCTTACCCGTTAGAGCCTCGCTCATTGCCCTCGGCAACCGGTCTAAGCCTATGTCGTATGACCACGCCCTGTCCTCAATTGTCTCCAGGAAAACTAGTGGGTCGGTGCACTAATCGAACCGGATGTCCCACTTCCGGACTAGTTCGGGGACGACCATCCCGTTCCCATGGGTACTATATCTATCACTAGAAATAAGACGAGGGTGCGTCTGTCTCACCGGGGTATCTTCCCCGGATGCTAGAGGCGACCCTACTCGTATATCGGGGGTGCATGCTGTATTTTGTGGAGAAAATTCATTGCAAATCGTACTGCTGGAGGGCGGAAGCTTGTGTTCCGTGCCACCGGTCCGTATTGACGGGATTGCCGCATCTGATTCAGATTTCTGTCTGGGTCGTATTCCTCCAGCAGACGCGGCAGTTTGCGTAGGCGACACTGGGATCTTTGTGAACCGCAACTCCCATTCCGCTAACCGCGCCCATATATCTGTGGTATGACCACCCTGTTTTACGAAAGTACATACCAGCTTCCGGTAGTCAGCTACCGTGGCACCCTTTTCCAATCCAAACTCCCGGACGATGTCCTCCAGATCCTCCTTATGGCAGTGGAAGACCCATTGCACACCCACGCCAGGGTTGCGGCTTTCTACGACCTCCACTCGGGCAGGCTCGATAGTCTTGGGTTCCTCCATCTAATCAAAAAAAAAAAAAAAAAACGAAAGCGAAAAAAAAATTCCGTCTCGAGCCGTATATGTTCCGCTTCGCAAAAAGAACCAAGAATCGCGATAAAAAAAAATTACCTCTTGTCCCGCCGTCACACGAATTGTTCCACTTTGCAAAAATTTTAACTATTAATCTGGCGCTGTTTATCGCGGTTACTATTTTATTACGAAATAAAACAAAAAAAATGTTCCTTTATTTTTTTCGTATCACGAATTTCCTCTTTTTATACTCGATACCGAAGGTAAAGAGTATATTGGTTTTGTGCAATGTCCGTCATGGTGTCTGTCCGTCCGTATGGTTGCAAGTTTTTTCCACACCCTTCAATCTAGAGACTTGAAACTTTCCAATTATCTTTATCTATGGGAAAGTAAATTAAAGTGTCAAGATGGGGGCTCTACGATAACTGGGGGGCTGGCAAATCGATAAATTCGATAACCCAAAACCGATAAATCCACATATTTCACACATCCTTACAGCTAGAAGTACCAAATTTGGTAAGAAGATAGCTACTAGCAACTCCCAAAAAACTGCATCACAAATTTTGGAGCCACGCCCCCCATTCCGTCCCCAGCCCCCCCCCCGCATTTTAAAGTCAAAAAAGCCTATATCTCCCACAGTTTTTGAGCTATAGCCACCAAATTTGGTGCCAAGATAGGCGATGATGACCCCCTAAAAACTGCATCAAAAGTTTGGATGTCACGCCCACCGATGCTGCCCTAGCCGCCCCCCATCCACCCCAACGCTTCTTCAAAACGGGAATGCGTGTATCTTCCAGAGTTGAGGAGCTAGAGCCTCCAAATTTGGTGGGAAGATAGCTGTTTACGACCCCAAAAAAACTGCATCAAAGTTTTGGAGCCACGCCCACCCATTACGCCCCCC
>JAEIGR010000112.1:0-381671 GCA_018904305.1 Scaptomyza montana | reverse complement strand
AGTACTTATAAATTACTACAATAGTCGCATTTTACACTTCCTATATAAACATACAAAACATTAGTATTATTTTAATTATTTTAAACAAATTGAATTTAATACTACTTATGTTATAAACATTAAAATATAAATTAAAAAACAAAAATATAAACTCAAAAACAAAAATGTATCCATTAACCTATGACCCTTATTATTGTTGTCATTAATACCATCATAAATCACTTCGCTGTAAGTATGTCTTTAGCTTAGATTTAAAAATTGATGTGCTTCTAACGGTCTTAATCTCTAGTGGCAACTGATTCCAAAGTCGAGCAACCCATACAAAAAAGTCCCTGTCGGAGGATGCAAGCTTAGTTCTAGGACGAACAACATTACAGGTCCTTAATGACACTGCAAAGCGTAGTTTCTCATATAAATAATCAGGCGCTTTTGTGTATATAATGTCATGAAGCAGATTTAAATTTTTATACTTAGTTCACTTTCTTAAGTCTAATTCAAATATACAATTTGCAAAACATGTAACATGATCATATCTTTTAAGTTCAAAAACATAACGTGCTACACTATTGAAGGCTACTTTAAGCTTTTGCTGACTAGCAATATCACAGTTTGAGAAAATTTCAATGCCATAAAATAATATGGGGGTTACAAGAGTTTTTGCGATGGTCATTCTTGTTTTAACAGGCAGCCAGGGCTGTCTTAGAACAATCTGCCGAAGAACTCCATAGGTCTTTCCCACAGCTTTATTTACCTGGTCTTTCCATGTAAGTGTATTGTTAAATGTAATCCCTAGATTGTCAGCCTTTTCTACATATTTAATTTCTAAATTATCAACATACAGTTTACTTAAATTGCTAACATTTAATTCTTATAAATAACAATACATTTACATTTAGAAGGATTTAAGCAAAGACCATTGTTACCTGCCCATTGACACACACGTAACAGATCATTATTACAAAACATGACACACTGGTTAATCTGACTTACAGGACGACTAACATATAATTGGACATCATCAGCATACATATGAGCTTCACGCATAGACAAAACATTTGGAAGATCATTAACATATATTACAAAATGAAGAGGACCAAGAATTGATCCCTGAGGCACACCACGGGTGGTCGCAATAAGGTCAGAGGTGGAGTGCTGTACAACTACGGCCTGTTTTCTATTTTTCAAGTATGAGGCCATTAACTTAACTGCCGTATTGGAGAAGTTATATAAATTGCTTAACTTTGTTATCAAAATTTCGTGGCTAACCGTGTCAAAAGCCTTACTGAAGTCAAGCAGCGTCAAAAGAGTAACTTCATTATTGTCCATATGGTTTCTTATGTCCTCAACAATTTTTAATACAGCGGTTGTACAGCTTTTCTTTTTCCTAAACCCAGATTGCTTGTTGCTAAGTAAGTTGTTGGTGTCCATAAAAGCTGAGATTTGGTTTGCCAATAATTTTTCAAGGACTTTGGACAAGAATGGCAATATAGCTATCGGTCTAAACTCATCTTTGCCTTTTGTGATGGGCGTAATTTTAGAGATTTTCCACGTCTCAGGAAATGTGGACGTGGTTATTGCATAATTTAGAATGTGAGTTATATGACCTAAAATTAGTGGAAGTATTATTTTTACAAACTTTGGGCTGACGTCATCTAATCCACTCGCATTTGACTTAATTTTTAAGATTGCCTCAAGTACATCACATTGACTTACACTAACAAAGTTAAAACAGCTAGTACAATTATTTAACGACACAGAGTTTATGTACGGGTTACATGTTGCTGGACGAACATTGACATTTACAAAACTACCATTAAGAACATTTACATCCAAGTCGTCATTTATCACAGGTTTAGCCTTTCCAATTAAAACGTTCCTCAACTCCTTCCATAATTTTTGCGTGGAATTTATACTGTCAAATTTTAAACCATAATGTCAACGCATTTACATAACGCCTGGCAGTCTTAAAAAATTTAAGCAATTGGTCAGTCTTGTAACGTTTCCACCTCTCGTACAGCTTATCCCGGCGTTTTATTGCACTTTTTATATCACTGCTAAGCAATGGATTTAGCTTCGGTTTAATAACTAAGGTTCTAAGCGGTACATGTTTATTGTACAAATATTCAATATTATTTTGCAACAATCCTAACTGGGGTCAACCGAGGGAAGAAAATATAAACTACTCCAGTCACAATTATTACAGTCACTGAACAACAAACTATCATCTACATTTTTAAAATCTCTATATTGAATAATCTGATTATTATAGTCAAGTTGAGTGTCATAAGCAAGAAAAATTAGGTCATGCTTGGAAAATTCAGGTACTGAAATTTGGTCATACAACGTTACCCTGTTTGTATTATTTACAAAGATAACATCAAGTAATGTATTGGTGGTTTGTGAGAAATGGGTTGGTGTTTCTGCATTTACAAGTTTTAGACCCAGTGCATTAAGTTCTCCTGATAAGTCTTGGTTCTGAAGCATATTGCTGTTTAGGTCGCCAAGTATTATAATGTCAGTAAAGGTCAGTGATAAGTTTGCTATTTTGTCAATCATGTCAGAGTAACTTATGTGATTATGTGCCCTATACACACACCCTAGCAGCATCTTAATATTTTTATTAAGACTAATTAATTCTAAAAATAAATATTCAATTGGGCTGTCAAGGTGATGACTTAGAACAAATTTACACTTAATTCTCTTAGCTACATACACTGCTACACCACCCGCATGACTTACACGATCAGAACGGAAAACATTAAAGCCATCACAAACAATAGACAAGTCACTTAATTCTGGGACAAACCACGTTTCAAAGACACAGACAACATTAACATTAGAATTCACAAAAATAAAGCGAAACTCATCCATCTTCTTAACAAGACTCTGAGCATTTATATGGCAAATATTTAAACCGCTGTTTTGCTTACAAAGAACTCTTACCATGGCTTGGGTGCTCGACCTGGATGTTATTAAAGACGCGGACATCTAAAAAGCTTGATATTAAAACCTAACAGAAGCACATCAAAAAATTTTATAGTTCCTAACGCTAAAAATGTAATAATAGTAGTATTAACAACAACAACAAAAAATCAGCTGCACATCAGACGCAATCAAATATGAAAGATGTGAGCACTCTTTCTAAACGCGAGTAATTACTTAAAATAGGAAAGGAAGAGAAATCACTTAAAATAGGAATTAACATACGAATTGATAATATAAACGTGCAAAACTTAAGGGCGAAAAAGCTCCGCCTGTGTGGTCGGTGGCGTAGACGTGGCGACTGCAGATGAGCTTTGTAAGAGCACGAGCTTTTGCGGGTTGTCTAATCTAATAACATCTCCCTTCTCACTCTGCCTGACATGGACGATGCCCTGGCGACAGAGCACAGCTGTTAGCAGCTTTTGCCTCTTCATATGAATTGTTTTTTTGAATATCTCATAATTCTCTTTGCTTAATTGCTCATTCAGGTAAATTGGTACATTGCCATGTGCTTCAAAGCCCAGCATGTGCAAGTTTAGTTGCGCGTTGTTACTTCGCCGGTATTCCGCTGCCGCTCGCATAACTCTCACTTTATCGTGAGTGTTATCAAATTTTATAATAATTTCCGGATCGACTACTGAGCTGGTTCTACCGGATCGCCTAATTCTAAAGATCTCCTTTAGTCTCGGTGCCGGGGTGACCCAAGAGAGAAAGCTAGTGCATTGAAAATGGACCGCAGCTGCTCACCCTTAACGAGGGGCACACCATGTAGCCGAACATCATTGGCTATGCATGCATTGGCTTGCGCGTTAGCTTAGCTTTAAGCGCCGCAACTTGCACATGTAGTGCTCGAGTTCCCTCCGCAGCTTGCTCCAGAAATTGCACCCGCAGCATAATGCTGTGAAGCTCACCTTTTATGCCATCCAGCTTCTCATTGAGTATGCAGGGCAAGCGCTCCTCCGACTCTCTCATCCTGCTTGAAATTAACTCAGCCTGTTCCTCGAAAAGTTGGTCAATCAGCTGGATGAGAGAACTTTTGTCGATCGCCTTTCCAGCCTTGAGATCACCGGTGGAGTTTTCGCGCAAACGTTTTGGTACAGGTGCCATTATTGTGCAAATAAAAATGCAAATAAAAATTAATTGTCAAAAAAATCCGTCAATTGTTTAAATGTCATATAAACGTATCTGAATCCTTTTCGTTTCGTTTTACTCGTGTAAAATGTACTAAATGTGATTCGACGCGCTACATAGAAGTTTAATTTATTGTCATACACGCCAACACTAATCATATTAATTAATGTTGTGTGCGTTGTGCAGTGGTAATAAATCATTAAAATCATTGCTTAAATATGACAAAAAATGACAAGAAAACCGCGGAAAATAAGTGACCTTTGGCCAGCAAAGCCAAACTCACAAACGCACACCAAGGCGATGCAGCAAACTCCTGCTCATAGCGGAATACACCTACGAGACAGTGCAACTAAGAGAACGCTTTCTGTGGTATGCGGCGAAAACGCTTCATCAGTATTAGTGAGTACGGCGGCTTGTACTCACACCAAGGCAAGTGAATGCGCGCGTACGCCTAATAAACCAGCAACTAAAAGTTCAACGACTTTGGCGCCAAATACTGCACACACCAACACCAATGCAACTGTTCCCAGTGCCAGTCAAGCACGCAGTGCAAACAAATGCGCGCAAAATCTCTGCCATGCGCAGTTGCCTCAAAACTGTAGCAATGCAAGCGATGACCCAGTGGCAATGGTAAGCAATGATGGTGAGACCACGTACTCAGACTCTATGTCGGAATACTCAGTTCTTGGCATTGAATCTATCGATACATCCGATGATGCCCTATATGCCTCTGCCAATACTGAGGCTAGAAGGGTAGCAATGCCTCTAAAACCGCCATCTCGCTTGAGCAGAAAACGGAAAGGAAAGGTGCTAAAGAAAAGGACAAAGAAACATGGCTCATTTGCATCATCCACTATTCGAGACCCAACCCCCGTTGTCACCATTTCCGCCCAAATCGGTGAGCCGGACAAGGATTTGTGTAAAGCTCCTCTATCCGGCCATCAAGGTACACAGCAGCGACAAAATCCGGTACAACAGCAACAGCAGCAGCCAATTCAATGTCAACCAACAGTTTTGCAGCCACTTCAATCAACAGTATCCCTGGAGCTGGAGAAAATTGGCCATCAAATTCAAGAGCGTATACAGCAACTGTAGAATCCAACAATAGTGAGCGGCAAAATTCCAACAATATTTGTACCAAATGTTGCTGAAATTCAAACGCTCATTGACAAGCTGACCACCAAGTCGGATGTAAGCAAATTCTCAACCAGATGCACGCAAAGCGGTGGTGTGAGGATACAGTGTAAGGACATGGCCACCTACGCTTCCATTCTTGCGACTCTAGATGACGGCGATATTCAACGGCACACACATCAACCGCGAGCCGTACGTGGCTATCGCGTCATCATACGAAATCTACATTTTTCCACTGCAAGCGATTGGATCCGTTCACAGCTGGGTCGATTGGGATACAATGCCCGTTACGTCAGCGTTTCTGAAGCTGACCCTCACCCAACTGGGTAGCCAATCAGTACTGGTAGAGCGCCAAATGCGTAGACTCGAGCCAGTACAGTGTCACCGTTGCCAGCTTTTCGGACACAGCAAGAATTACTGTCGTCGTCCTTTTGTCTGCCTTAAATGTGCAGGCAAACAGTCCACTACAACCTGTACGAAGCGTAGCGACACTAAAGCGTCGTGTACAAACTGTAAGGGTGAGCACATCGCCTCGTACAAAGGATGCCCGACATTCAAGCTTGCGAGGAATTAGATTTTATTAAAAATCGGATTTTCCAGCCTGCTACAGCCAATAGTGTACACTACATTCATAGTAGCCAGCCTTGGATTCTTCCTCAGCAACGTCCCCAGCAAAAACAACAGCACGTGAGACCACCCCAAGCCCTTCAACAGCAGCAAATCCGGACTCTGGTGCCACAACAGCAGCAGCATCCTACAACAAAACAGAATGTTGGCATTATTAAAAAACCGACGTATAGCCAAATAGCGCGCGGGAGCAACACCCCTCTTCAAGTTAGAAACCCAGTCGCTACTCACCTCCACAACTTCCAGCAACGTCTCCAACTGGAACAGCTTCAGCAACATCAGCAGCAACTGCACCAAAACCCGCTGCCCCAGCAACAGCCAGTAGCAGATGACTCAACAGTTCGCCTGTTACAACGCAACGCAATTGGACACAATGCTAAGTACTATACTCTCACTGTTAGCTGTCATTAAATAAAAACTTATGCCGAAGATGGATCAAATGCGTTTGCCCTGACATGAATATGAAAACATTACGACCCTGATGCTCCGAAATTACTGCCAAAGGCATGCACCAGAGTAGCGTGCTGCCCCAACTAAATTTTAAATCGCAAGTCTGCTCAATCATCCAAAGTATGCTTTGAGCCAAATAAAAAAATAAAGAAAATAAAACAAATTTTTACCAAGAAAAAGAAATAAATAAAAATAAATCCAACAAGACTAACACAGTCCTATAATATTAAAAAGACAAAAGTGATGGAATTTCCACCGTCATAATCAAGAAAATTGCAGACTGCAATTAACAAATTAAAGGACAAATAATATACATATTATCTATGTATAAGCAAATATATAGCGCTCCGTGGATTCTCGCATCCATATTGGAAAAGATAACAACTGTTCGAATAATCTTGATTGAAAACGGAATCACATCGGTAACGGCAGTGATGTGCACTAACAGTTCGGCATTCAGCGGCATATGCATCAACGACACAAGGTGACTTACCTGAATGCGACACAGAAAAGGCAGCAACTACAGCGCACTGAGCGATTAGGATTGTTGCGGGACTGGCACCCCTATCCATATTGCACATGCGCTCAAACTGTAATGGAGCACGCAGCGCCAGTGGGTCTAAAAATGTTCCAAATTGCACTCCAGTGCACTGGTGATCTGCAAGCCCTAAAGCAGCATCAAATCTGGATCTCACCGCAGCAGCTTCAGCTCCAGCTAACCCGCAGATTAAAACCTGCGAAACAATAATAACGACTTATTATATACTCACAGCAAACAAGCACGGCACGCAGACTCTTAACAAGCCCGGATGCAACTTGGACTCCACATGCGACAGCGTTTCTAGCTATTGCAACTCACTAAGATGCATCCTTCCTGATCCATCTAGTCGTCGCTGGAACTCTTCAGGATCATTCCAGCGGCATCCCTTACATATCCTGTGGTCCTCTTTGTCGTCGTTCAGCGTTGTGTGTTGGCATCCTGGCGGCGGCGACATGCGGGCCCGGCATCATGCGGCAACTTCAGTGGCGATAGCATCAATGGCATCTCCCAGCATCCCCAGCATCCAGAACCAGAAATGAGAAGAAAAATATTAGTATAATTTTCAATAAGTTATGTTTTTTTTTTTATGTCATTTTTCTTACATTGTCAACTTATTGTCACAATGTGACCATACTATAGTACGGAAAAATTGCCAAACAGCTGTTAGTGTTGCAAAATGCAGTCACGGCGCTTATACTTTAGTCAGTCTCAAATTCAAATTTAAAATATTGACTTCATATGACTATAATTAATTGAATTCCATGTCTATTGTTAAATGTTTAAATTATATGTCAATTTCTTGTTGTTGTACTGTTCTACACACAGAGTATTAACTATTTATTTATATTTAAGCGTAGGTCAAATCATGTTCACTATATGCTGCTTAAGAATTTAAAAGTAATGAGTTGAATAAAGCAAAGGCGGCATCAGTTGATGCCTGCCCTCATAGTGCGAACCACGCACCACACTTTAAAAAACGGGCCAATTAAATTGACTGATAAAAAAAACAAAAAAATGACTTGTGATTTTATTTCAAAGCTGCAACTACATATATAAATAAAATATACTTATCTATCTTTCTATCTATCTATATATAAAAAATGTTATGTTGATATGTGTGCGGCTCAATTACTCGAAAACCGCTGATTCAATTTTTATTAAATTTTAACATGATATATAATCTGCATCAAGGATTGTTTTGATCTATTGTTTGCATTAGTCAGATAGCCACGCGTCTCCCGTTGCCACTGCTTAAATTAATTGAAAAAAATATAAGTCAGTAGGCCATTCAAAAAAAAAAAAATCATAAAAGTAAATTGTAGTTTCAAATTATAACATTCAGTCTATCTAGTTCATTGTGAGTGGAGCTAAAATAAATTTCCAAATAAAATTTTATTATATAAAACACCAGCTAAAATAAATTTCCAAATTTGTAGAAATCAATTTCAAATTTTGGAGAAAAAACAAAGGAAAAGAACGTGAGTGAAATAATGCCACGCAGAATGACAAATTTGGGCCGTAGCTCTCGCCGCACAGAAGAATCAAGAAGATGGCTTTCGAATATGACACAGGCAGAGCGAGCAACCGTACGGGAGAGAAACAGAATAAGCACCAGCCAGTAACGTAACGCGGAACCAGCAGAAAGACGATCTGCTAGGCTTGAGGATGCACGACTGCGTGCACGTCAGTGGCGCTCTGCAAAAATAGATTTGGTTCGTTCAGAATGGAATGAACGCGAAAGGGAGAGGATAGCAGAAACACGAGCAGAAAGAACAGCTGATCTGCAACTGGAATATAATCGTCTTGCGTTCCGGTACAATCCAGCTGTTGATTATAGTTCAAGTCGGCATGTTGGCATTGGTCAGATGAGTCATGTGTGTAGCTACTGCCAGGCTCTAAAGTTTAATAATGAAACGAAAGGGATGTGTTGCGCTGGCGGAAAATTCAAATTGCCTCAACTTGATGCACCACCAGAGCCATTGAAAACTTTACTTGCTGGATCTACCGCTGAATCGAAGCATTTCCTATCGAACATATGGAAATATAGCCCATGCTTCCAAATGACGTCATTTGGTGCGGAAATCGTTTCGGCTCAATTCATGCAACTTTTAAAATCAAAGGGCAAATATATCACAAAGCTAGCTCCCTGCTCCCGTTCTCAGATAGTGACCATAAATTCCTACAAATTTACTTCATTGGTGATGATAGAGATGAAGTAGATACACGTTGTGGAATGTATACCTCGCTAAGACGATCCATTATTTCGCAGTGGCAGGAGCTTCTTCACGAAAGAAACAATTTGAAACGTTTGATGCCATCAGATACCCACAAAATTATTACTCACGCTGACAAAACTCCCGCTGGAGAACATGTCCGAAGATATAATGCTCAAACTATAGACGAAGTAGCACTTGTCATAGTCGGAGATCAGTTCCAACCTAGAGATATTGTTCTCCATCAAAGAAATAATCAATTGACAAACGTATCAGAAACTCATCTTTCTTACGATGCTTTACAATATCCAGTGATTTTTTGGGATGGTGCCGATGGATATCATTTCAATGTGAAAATGATAAATCCAGTAAATGGTGCAGAAATCAATAAAAAAAAAATGCAGCTCAATGAACTTTTACGCATACCGCTTAATGATTCGGAGGAACGAGGACAATTATATTTTAAAAAGCCGTCGGTTGTTTCACCAGTATATTGTGGATACGCATGAAAAAATTGAAACGGAACGTTTGCTATTTCTCCGATTGAATCAGACTAAACTACGCTCTGAAGAATATGTTCGTTTGCGAGATGCAGTTCTGAATGACGGTACTGCAACCAACGTTGGAAAGCTTATTATTTTGCCATCTTCATACATTGGCAGTCCACGTCACATGCAAGAATATGCTCAAGATGCAATGTCATATGTTCGTCATTACGGGCGTCCAGATTTATTTATCACTTTCACATGCAATCCAACTTGGGACGAGATACGGCAGCTGTTACTTCACACGTGGATAGGCATGACATTATAGCACGTCTTCTTCGTCAAAAGCTTAAATCGCTGATGGATTTCATCGTGAAACATGAAGTATTTGGATCCGTGCGCTGCTGGATGTATTCAGTGGAATGGCAAAAGAGAGGATTGCCACATGCGCATATACTAATCTGGCTCTACAATAAAATAACTTCAGACGAAATCGACGATGTGATATGCGCTGAGATTCCTCGGGCTGACAACGATAAGGATTTGCATGAAGTTATTATCAAAAACATGATACATGGACCATGTGGTACACTAAATCCAAATTCACCATGCATGGTAGATGGGAAATGCTCTAAGCAATATCCTCGAGCACTCACAGCCAACACAGTAACGGGCGACGATGGATATCCTCGGTATAGAAGACGATCTACTGAAGGTGGTGGGAATTCGGTAACTATTCACATGCAAATTGGTGATATTGATGTAGACAACCGGTGGGTGGTTCCATATTCTCCTTTGCTTTCAAAAACATATAAAGCCCACATAAACGTAGAATATTGCAATTCCGTTAAATCAATTAATAGCATCTGTAAATATGTTAATAAGGGCAGCGATATGGCAGTTTTTAGTGTAAAATCAGATAATAGAGACACAAATGCCGTACAAGATATCGATGAAATTGCTCAATACCAGGCTGAAAGATACTTAAGCAGCAATGCGGCTGCATGGCGAATTTTTTCATTTCCAATGCATGACCGCAATCCAGCTGTGGTTCACTTGGCAGTACATTTAGGAAATGGGCAGCGTGTTGTGAGGAGCCATATTCACGTATAGCGCCTCACAGAAGGCGTTTGCATTAATAGCCGCAGCCGGACCTGAGTTGCGGCGAATTCACATGCTGTCTCGCTCTGACACAGGATGTCAGCGCTAAGGTACGTGTCTGGTACAAGGGAGCCACAAAACACGTACCGCAAAAGTCGTGGCAAAGTGCCGTTGGTGTGTGAGCGGTGCATCCGCGGGATATAGTGATCACCGTCACACCAACGACAGGCGTGATCAGCAACGAGGAACCGTTGTTGCTATGCTAAATTCGCTGGAACGATCACGCCACCTTTGCCCTTGGCGCGACATTGGCAGCGCTGACAGGCCCGGTCCAGCGCGACAGCAGAAGGGTATAAAAGGAGCCGCCTGTGACAAAGCGGCAAGTCAGTGCGAAGTCAGTCAAAAGTGAGAAGTCAGTGCGAAGTCAGTCAAAAGTGAGAAGTAGGTTTGGTTTTTACAATTTATTTGTACACTTAAGTGATAATTCTTAGTAGAGTTTATGAAATCGTACGGATCTTGTGTCGTGGTTTTATTTGCAATACTGGCGCTCTCGTCACACCAAATAATCAGAGCCAATGTTTCGCCTACTAAACGAGGTTTTAGCTAGCAACGCCTGAAATTCGCCAGGCTCTACTATGGCCTCCTTGTCACCACAAGAATTTCGCCAATAGTCTCTCCTACTCTCAGGCTCTGGCCTTAGCTTCACCTGTCCTTCGCCAGGCTCACTAGTCTGATACTTGGTTTTAATTTGAGGTTGCTTTGCAAATGCAACACACCACAAGGCTTGATAAATTCCCGCGTATTGATTTCTTAGCAAAGGGTTTGTTAATCTTTAAGGACACGATTTGATTCGTCCTTATTGCGATATGAGTCCTTTTAACTCTTATATTATCCTTTCGCGTTGGATTCTTGCACTCTGAATTTGTATCAAACTCCTTTGTTCACTTTATGTTTCCACTGACTTTGACTGACTTCTCACTTTTGACTGACTTCGCACTGACTTCTCACTTTTGACTGACTTCGCACTGACTTCTCATATTTGACTGACTTCGCACTGACTTGCCGCTTCGTCACAAGCGGCTCCTTTTATACCCTTCTGCTGTCTCGTTGGACCGAGGCCTGTCAGCGCTGCCAATGTCGCGCCAAGGGCAAAGGTGGCGTGATCGTTCCAGCGAATTTTGCATAGCAACAACGGTTCCTCGTTGCTGATCACGCCTGCCGCTGGTGTGACGGTGATCACTATATCCCGCGAATGCACCGCTCACAAACCAACTTTTACGGTACGTGTTTTGTGGCTCCCATGTGCCAGATACGTACCTTAGCGCTGACATCCTGTGTCAGAGCGAGACAGCATGTGAATTCGCCGCAACTCAGGTCCGGCTGCGGCTATTAATGCAAACGCCTTCTGTGAGGCGCTACACGTGAATATGTCTCCTCACACTCCCCTCTTTCTCCGGAAGTGGAAGCCTTCCACTTAATTTCGAGTTTTTTTCAAACCGCGCGCCTCCGTTTGAACCTTGGCGCCCGTTAGCAGTTTCACTGTAGCGATCAGCTCGTTGTCGCGTAACGCCATCTCGCGTTGCATTGCGTCATAGCAACCAGCTTCACATCGCACGGCGTTGCCCGATATGGCCTGTTCGATAGTTGCGATGTGGCCAGATCAATACGCCAACACGCAACTACCCACCACTAGTCGGCCATGACATACAATTGGCACTTTGCAATTGTTTTGTTGTTGCTGAAAAGAAACTTAAAGGCATGGTAAGTAGGTTCGTTACAACTGGCGCCCAACTGTGGGTCTACGGCTAATATCACATATTTTTTAATAAAATACATATAAATAATTGACAATTTGGTTTGTTCGTGGGTGTACAATTTTAAAAAGGATGCACTAGTGAAATGCGGAGTGGAATTCGGTCTGGAGCTTGAAGGCACTGTCGAAAATATGCGAAGACATTTCGGAGACTGAGTAAGTCACAATGAGAATTATCTTCCACACCTTTCTACACGGATGAAACCCATTTAAAATCTGCTGTACTAAACGGTTATGTTCCCCCTGAAGCATTTATATATCTAGATAAACTCGGATTAGTCCAAAATCATGAAGGCATACCAATACTTTATCATAGATTTAGGAAAGCGACAAATAAATCTATTAACCTAAGTAACGACATAACGGCGCATGAATTACGTTTTAATCAGCAAATATCTAATAGAGATAGTTTAGAATCAGCAAACATGCGCGCTAAGCTGTGGTGGCTGTCAGAAAATTAATACAGAAGAATATATATCACTTTTCACTTAGCTTTACTTTTCTTTTTCTTTTTATTAGCTTTACTTTTCTTTATCCCCTAGCTTTAATTTTATACTAATCAAAACCAAATATTAAATAGTAATGTTTTGTTTGATTTTTTCAATACAAAAAAAAAAAAAATATTCGCTTCACATCTATTTAAGATGTAAAAATATAAGTTAATCGGAAAAGGATCCATTTATTAAAATAATTTAATTCTAGAGAGCCCATTTAGGACCATTAGAGTAAGACCAGGTAAATAATTAGACTAAGGTTTATTGGAGTTAAATATTATAATAAATTAGCAAAAATAAACAAAAAAAAAAAAAAAAATTATCTTCCACACAGCGTTCGCATTAGCAAACTGGCGAAAACATATAGCCGACAGTCGCCGTATAAAGACCCCGAATTAATGCGCGAGGAAGGGGAGTACGAAGAGGAAGAGGAGTTTGCCGGCATAGACGTTGCGAGGCTTAGCATCCCTTGCACCAGCGCGGCGGCTCGGGCGCGAGATTTACAGGAATCTCTCAACCCAACAGCCAGGAGCGCAGCCACACCCACACGCAGGAACAGACCAATGCAAGGGCAAGCGAATACCAAAAAGTTGCCAAACAAGTTCGAGAGTGGAGCTTTTGATTTTACGGACTATCGAAGCCTCTCGAATTCTTGGAGCAAGTGGAGTGGTCGGCAGAGATGTATGGATTAAACTTTAATTTAATTCCAAGGGCGATGCCTGAATTACTAAAAGGAATGGCACTTAAGTGGTACATAGCTAAGAACAGGCATTGGACTACATGGGTGGATTTTGTCGACAGCTTTCAAGAATACTTCTTACCACGAGACTATTTTGAAAATTTGTACGACGAAGTACGCAGACGGCGGCAAGCTCTGGATGAGCCTTTTAAAGTCTATATGGTGGAAATGCAGACTCTGATGAGACCCCTGCGGCTCTCAACAGAGAAGGAAGTGCCAAACGGCCAAACCAATTTTCGACTTTGACCCAACTGATGCAACTGGCAGAAGAGTTCGAAGAATTGGAAAAGGATAGGCTGAAATTGAGGCTACAAAGTGCTACAACACAACAACAATACAGCCAACACCAACAACAACAGCCTCAACAACACCGAGATACGCAGCAAAATGGACGCGACCACAACCAGAGTCGTGGAAATCGTACGCGATTTATGGCCATGGAGGAGCAGAACCAGCACACTGGAGGAATGGACGAACGGCCAACCCCAACACCTAGGACCCAGCAAAATCCTGCCAGAACACACATAAACAACCCAGGAAGGGCATGTCGCGTTTGTGGACAGTAGGGACACTGGGCGATAGAGTGCCGAAACCCAATGCTGGAGTTCTGCTGGGTTTGTGGCAGAATCGGGCAGTGGACAGCACTATGTTGCCAATCGGGAAATGGCCTGCGGCGTCCGCCATCGAGGGGCGAGCGGGAGCCGCCAAGGTCCGCCCCGAGACGCTAGTCGGTCACCTGAAGGACGAAGGGACGCAATTGACTGCCACCGTATGGATCGGTGATTGGCAGCATAAGGCTACAGTCGATACAGGGGCTACAAGCAGCTTTGTTAGCGAAGAGCTAGCTTGTAGACTGAACACTGTAGGCCGGAGAAGCGTCGCAAGCAGACAGGTGAAATTAGCAGACGGACATAGCAGCAGGACAACAGAACAAATAACGGTCGAAATAAGACTCGGGCATCGCAGTTTGGAAATAGCGTTGCTAATTATGCCTGGTGTGATAGACGATTTGGTGCTGGGATGGGATTTTCTGACTGGCATGGGTACTGTGCTGCAGTGTGCGGGACTGGTGGTCACCATCCCAGCACGACGGCACAAGGTTGGAAAGCTGGAAGAGAGACTGTCGGTGGCAGTTGTCCAGAATACAACCGAACAAGGCATAGCAACACTTGACTTCAGAAATCCACCTATTGAAAGCAAAAATCTACACGAAGATCAAGAAATTAATGAATTTCTACTGCGTAAGGTCGCAGCCTTCGAACACCTAAAGGGCACATCACAAATTACAGAACACAAAATTGTGATGAGCGACGACAGGCCTATAAAACAGCATTATTTTCCAAAGAATCCAAAAATGCAAGCGGAAATTAACCAGCAAGTAGAGGAACTCCTTGCGAAAGGTTGCATAGAGCCATCCAATAGACCACACAGCGCACCAATCGTGATGGTGAAAAAGAAGAATGGCAAATGGCGACTGTGTGTGGATTTTAGGCAACTCAACAGCCTATCTGTTAAGGACGCGTATCCATTGCCAAGAGTGCACCACATTTTGGAACAGCTACGTGAAGCCCACTTCATCACTAGCTTGGATCTGAAAGATGGGTACTGGCAGATCCCGATGGAGAAAGCGAGCCGACCACTGACAGCATTTACAGTCCCAGGCAAAGGACTGTATCAGTGGAAAGTAATGCCATTTGGGCTACATTCGGCACCGGCAACTTTTCAGAGGGCTTTGGATCGCGTTATTGGACCAGAGATGATGCCACACGCGTTTGCTTATTTAGATGATATTATAGTCATCGGAAGAACGCGCGAAGAGCATATGGCAAATCTCAAAGAGGTATTTCGGCGGCTGCGGGCAGCAAATCTGCGCATCAACGTGGACAAATGTGACTTCTTTAAAAATGAGTTGAAATATTTGGGCCACAGAGTCACTGAGGAAGGAATTCGCACAGATTCAGAGAAAGTTGCTGCAATCGCAGAATTGAAGCCGCCAAGCAACGTAAAGGAGTTACGTCAGTACCTGGGCGTGGCATCATGGTACAGGCGCTTCGTACCAGATTTTACGACCAAAGTAGCACCTCTGAATGCACTGATGAAGAAAGGCGCAAAATGGGAGTGGACTGAGGAACGGCAAGTAGCTTTTGACACAGTCAAAGATAAGCTGACTCAGTCCCCAGTATTGGCATGCCCGGATTTCTCAAAAACATTTTGCTTGCAGACGGATGCAAGTAACTATGGCCTGGGTGCGATATTGACCCAACCTTCGGAGCAAGGTGAAAGGGTAATATCGTACGCCAGTAGGACACTAAACGGAGCCGAACGGAACTATTCGGCAACTGAAAAGGAGTGTCTAGCCATAGTTTGGGGAATCAGAAAACTGCGGCCATACCTGGAAGGCTATCATTTTGTGGTTATAACGGACCACATGGCGCTGAAGTGGCTAAACTCGATTGAAAGTCCATCAGGCAGAATAGCGCGTTGGGCGCTTGAACTGCAACAATACGATTTTGAGCTTTCGAGACAGCCACTTCCGGAGACATGCTGCCTAGTAAAAATTGCAACAGAGGGGATTGAGGCAGACAACGCAAATTGCAAATGGATTCAAAAATTAAAAAAGCAAATCGTGCAAAATCCCAGGAAATATCCGGATTACATGACGGAAAAAGGCAACCTGTACAGGCACATCCCACATCGCGCTGGAGGCGGAGATGTGGAAGCTTGGGAAGCTTTGTGTACCCAAAGGTAAAAGGAAGGACGTATTACTGGAAAATCACGACTCAGCCACAGCCGGTCATTTGGGAAGCCGGAAAACGATAGCAAGAGTAGCGACACGCTACTACTGGCCAGGCTTATACAGGGACGTACGCACATATGTTCACAACTGCGAAACGTGTCAACAATACAAGCCAAGTCAAATGGCAGCGGCAGGAAAGATGTTGACTCAAATTCCTGAAGAGCCATGGAGTACCGTGTGTGCCCACTGCCAAAATCAAAACACGGCAACACAATGCTATTGGTGATGTTCGACCGTTTCTCTAAGTAGACTGAGTTAGTTCCACTGAGGAGCGCAACCACAGCCACTTTGCAAAAGGGTTTCAGAGAGAGAATTTTGGCACGATTTGGGGTGCCAAAAGTTCTCATAACGGACAATGGAACACAATTTACGAGTAAAGACTTCAAACGCTTTCTCGAAGAATTGGGAGTGCGACACCAATTTACGGCACCATACACACCGTAAGAGAATCCCACAGAACGTGCGAACCGCACGGTTAAAAACGATGATTGCACAATTCACAAAAGATAACAAGCGGTGCTGGGATGAATTTTTGCCAGAGTTGTCACTGGCCGTTAACACCAGCGAATCGGCGTCTACGGGCTACAGTGCAGCGTTTATCACGCAAGGGCGTGAGCCAAGGCTGCCAAATGCGCTGTACGACAGCGTTACACTCGGCACAGGGCAACCGACACAAACACCCAACGACAATGCAAGAAAACTTTGAGAAGTTTTTGAATTGGAGCGCAGGAGTTTGGAAAAGGCCGCTCAGGACCAAGCAAGGCATTAAAACCTACGGAGATGGCAGTAGAAACCCTCCGTAGGAGACAAGGTGTGGGTGAAACAACACCACTTGTCAAATGCAGCAGAAGGCTTCGCTGCGAAGCTTGCTCCTAAATTTGCCGGACCGTATACTATAACAAATTTTGTTTCACCTGTAATCTGCAAATTACAGGGAAAAACTAATGAAAAAGAACGGACCGCGCACATAGGTGATATCATACCCCACGGAGGTGGAACGGACAACGGGTGAGAAAATATACAAAAAAAAAAAAAATTTTTTGGGGACACAAAAAAAAAGTTTAAGACCAAAAAAAATGTAATTTTTTTTGTTGAAAATCTGGAAAAGAAAAGAGCGGTTAAAAATTGGGCATGTTAATGACGTATCTCATCTACTCACCTGAAGCTCCATTGCCTCCTGTAAATTTAACCCTCTCATGCCCGAATTAAAATGGGCGAAGCTAAAATTTTTTTGAGTAGATATTTAAGATAGGGTTGACATCAGTATTAGCTGCTCAAAATTTCAAGGTCCTAGGTGTCCTGTTTCAAGAGCTACAGGATGTTGCGTATATGCAACATTGGGCAATGGTGGTATATATTTATAAACAAGTTTTTTTTTTTTTACAAATGCCGTTTATTTATATTTTGTGTATGATAAGACACGAAACAGTTTTTTTGGGGATTGGAACACAAGTGCACATTACATTTACTGCATTTACAGCTTGGAAACCCAGTGGTGCATACTCTACATCTGCCTCTTGTTCCCCATTCCGGCCAATGATTATAACCATCATGTCGTAGTGATTTTGGTGGGTCTTCAACGTAAGCTCTTTTATAGGAATTTGATTCAGAGTCTGTAGAGCCAGCTAGTGATGATGGAGCGGGTGATGATGGTGATGCTGGGGAAGATGGTGCTCCTGAATTCATTGCCAAAAGGAGTGATGATGGACGACCTCTTTTTTTGGCGACAACTGTAGTTTGACTTGCGTTCAAAAGTTCGGCAGCAACATCCAATTGAAAATCTATGAGCGGAATATACTTTGAATCGCCGTTTGTATGTACAATGTCTCTGCGGTACAACAACCAACTGTTTACTAAACTCGAATTTATGCACCAGTATACTATGCGCATGTACCATTTATTTGAGCGGTGGTTGAGTCTGTACAATTCAAGCAGCATGTCTGCAAGATCAACCCCTCCCATGTGTTTGTTATAACATTCAACTATACCTGGACGGGGTATAGCTATAAATTTCTTCTCTTTGCGACACCATCTGTTGCATTCATTCATGGGATTTCTACCTATATAATTTGAAACCAGTTGTACGCTCTTATTATCATACCAACGGCAAGCTATCAAGTTGTGCGTTGCTTCATATTTGAAATCGCTTGATCCACGTCCTCGCTTTTGAAGGATTTTCTTAGTAATTAGATCACAATTTTTCAATCGGTTGCTTCGAGTTGTACCAACGGCAGGTATGCCTTTTTGTTTTAGAGCACACATCAAGCTTATTGAAGAAAACCAATTGTCAAAAAACAGTTTGAAATTTTGATTTACTGGCATATTGGATGATAAAAATAGCACGATATCTGATGATATTCCCAGGCCATAAGTCTTGCACGTTCCTTCTCCAATGTATAGACTAAAATCATATATAATCCCGGACACACCAGCTCTCGTAAGCATTTTGAAACCCCACTTGTGGGGCTTCAATGGCAGATACTGCTTCAAACTATGTTGACCTTTATATGCAATCATTTGCTCATCTATACTTTGGTATTCTTCCTGTGAAATATCATTGAATTTTTTTTTTATGATGTCCAACATTGGCCGGACTTTGTACAAATTGTCATAGTTAGGCGTTCCTTTCTGAGGCTGTTAAGTATTATCATTCAAATGGAAAAATTGTTTTATTTTCTCAAATCTGTTTCTTGCCAATGCATTTCCAACGGCCGCTAATTTGAAATTGGACGCCCACGCCATTCGATAGGTTGGTATTTTTACAACAGAAAGATAAAGAAGTATGCCAACAAACCTTTTCATTTCAGGCACAATACATTTCAATTCTAATCCTTTTGATTGCATGGCAAATAAATTCGTTTCCTCACATATTTTCAGCCACAGTTCATCCGTAAAGAAAGTACTAAAATATTCTATGGGTTTTTTCACCGCATCGCTGCATAATTTACTTTTCCAGGTGGTCTCACGTTCCATAAACTCATCACTACTCCACTTCAAACTATTCAAATCAATTTTTTCCTGTACCTCCTGTGCAACGATTTCAATTTCATCCAAAGCTTGAACATCTTCAACATCGTCGCTTCCAATAATTTGGTCAATCAAACCAACTTCCACATTTTCAGCTCTGTTATCCAAAGTTTTCAATGTTTCCTCTATAATTTCCTCCATATTTGGCTCTTCTTCTTCTACAATTTCTTCGTCAGCCGAATCTTCCCAATCGAAGTTGACAATTCTTTCAATGTCAGCTTGAGTCAGCCCATTTGTATGCATCTTAGAAAGTGTATACAGAAAGAAATTATATTTTTCCAAAATTACCACAATAGACCAATGTTGCATATACGCAACACGAAAATAAAATAATTATTACAGACAAACTAAATAATATTTTTATATGGGGTTTTTTCTTAACACTCTCTTACCTCTCTATATTTATGTAGTAAAGTTGGTTTCAGGATGAAATAATTATTTTTATACTTTTTTTCCACTTGTTTAGAACACCGTATTTTCGCAAAATCAAATTTTCAACTTCTCGCTCACAAATGTGACTACCGACTGGAAGCGTGTACAGCTGACTGCCTAAACACTTGCTGTTTGCTTTCTCAACAGAATAAGCTTTAATTAAAAAAAAAAAAAATTAAAACACTTACTCCAAAATAAAAGGAGTTAGAGGCTCGGAAAGTCAATGTTGCGTAAATGCATCATCGGGCATGAGAGGGTTAAAAAAAGAATTAGTTAGATTTTTTTTTTGGAAAAAGAAAGGGGTGAATATGTATTAAAATTTTTTAAATATTCTCCCTGTTCAACACATATAGTATATATATAAATATTAAAAATAAATATGTAAGGTATTACATATTTATTAAACAATAACAAACATAAATATGTAAGGTATTACATATGTATAAATATTAAAAATAAATATGTAAGGTATTACATATTTATTAAACAATAACAAAAATAAATATGTAAGATATTACATATATATATAAATAATAGAAATAAATATGTAATAGCTTACATATTTATTTCTATTATTTATATATATAAGTATAAAATATATTTCATATTTATTTTTGTTATTGTTTTAATAAATATGTAATACCTTACCTAACAGAAAATAATGAATGTGTGGGGCGGGAAGAATGGATGTCAGAAAACAAAAATAAAAAGAGCCACGGCCCAACCAAGGGCATTACAAAACCGAACCTGAACGCGGCGAAAAAATGTGCGAAACATATATATAAATAGTAAAAATAAATATGTAAGGGATTACATCTATATAAAAAATAGAAGTAAATATGTAAAGTATTACATATTTATTAAAAATAACAAATAACAATGAATGTGTGGGGCGGGAAGAATGGATGTCAGAAAAACAAAAAAAAACCAAGGGCATTGCAAGCCGAACCTGAACGTGGCGAAAATATGTGCCGAACAAACGCTGCCAGAAAAACGGTTAATGAAAAGGGTTAGCGATATTTCAAAGAGAGCGCTGACAAAACGTGGCGGTCGCATGCGGGAAGGATACCGTAACATGCGCACCCACACTGTTGCACATGCGTACAGAGTAAGGGTATAAAAGGTGCCGACTACCATGCAGTCGGTCACAAATTGATATTAAAGTACTCACCGGTAAAATGGAGAACGGCAGTCACAACAACGAGAGAAGGAGGGCAGCTCATGTGTCGGGCCGTGACCCACGTGTGCACTCTCGCACACCAGCGGGAGATGTGCGCGTGGTCGACGCGGCAGCCATGGGTGCCAACGCCAGTGGGCGTAAAAATGTGGCACGTCGGTGGTCGCCTCGGAGGATGAGGAGGATCTCGTCCGACGAGGAGGAGCCAGCATCGCAGGCCGAGGAGCGGAGGTCGCAGGATGGGTCGGAAGAGCCACCACCACCGACGGCGACTATCACCCGCGAGAAGCGGTTCGTGGATGGGCGGTTGCACCACACCGCGACGGTTGTCCTGGAGTGGACAGAGGAGGTGGCACCGCCCCACGATGACTTTTTTAACCATTTTTTGAGACCATGAACGCCGACGCCGCCACAAGCACGAGAGGCTACGCTGCCACGACCACGAAAAACAATGCCGCCACGACCACGAACGCCGACGCCGCCACGACCACGAGAGGCGACGCCACCACGACCCCGAACGCCGTCACCACCACGTACACTGCAGGCACCACCCCAGGCACCCTCCAACACGGCCACCAGCCCGACAGCCCAGACGTCACCATGGGAGTGGCCGACACCACTGCAGGTGGGCACGCCGCCTCGCCCCGGAACACCGCCTCCGCCACCAACATGGGTGCCCAATCCGGTACGCCCAACGTTCGGCCGGCAGGCTTCGTAGCCGTACGGGGAACGGCCGGCTCGCCCCGTGCTACAGCGGCAGTCGTCCGCACCGCTGGCGGCGTCAGGATGGAGAGAGGTGGCGCGAGTAGAGTGGCCACCCGAGGTGATAGCTGCCGCAGCGGGAGGCAACGACAGACTCACATCGAGGGTAGTTTGGACGCATGGCCAAAGGTACCGCGTGCGGATATCGGCCAGAGGCACGCGGGCCTTTGTGCCGGAGTGAAGCGCAAAACTTGGTGGAAAACAGGAAAAATATTTAAAATAAAAAAAAATTTATACAAATTCAATAAATTAAAATTTCTAGTTAACCTGAAAAAAAAGAGAGAGAAGCAGGTGGATTAAAATGCAAGAGGGGGGGGGTGAAAGTTGCTGCAATTATACTCACATAGAATATGTGTGTGATACAGCGCGAGCGACATAAAAACAGCATTGCCTGGAAAGAGAATGTGACTTAAGATATGGTGGAGATGGCGCAGGGCGCAAAAATTACCATGCCTTTAAGTTTCTTTTCAGCAACAACAAAACAATTGCAAAGTGCAAATTGTATGTCATGTCTGACTAGTGGTGGGTAGTTGCGTGTTGGCGTATCGATCTGGCCACATCGCAACTATCGATCAGGCCATATCGGGCAACGCCGTGCAATGTGAAGCTGGTTGCTATGACGCAATGCACCGCGAGATGGCGTTACGCGACAACGAGCTGATCGCTACAGTGAAACTGCCAACGGGCGCCAAGGTTCAAACGGAGGCGCGCGGTTTAAAAAAACGCGAAATTAAGTGGAAGGCTTCCACTTCCGGAGAAAGAGGGGAGTGTGAAGAGACATATTCACGTGTAGCGCCTCACAGAAGGCGTTTGCATTAATAGCCGCAGCCGGACCTGAGTTGCGGCGAACTCACATGCTGTCTCGCTCTGACACAGGATGTCAGCGCTAAGGTACGTATCTGGCACATGGGAGCCACAAAACACGTACCGTAAAAGTTGGTTTGTGAGCGGTGCATTCGCGGGATATAGTGATCACCGTCACACCAGCGGCAGGCGTGATCAGCAACGAGGAACCGTTGTTGCTATGCAAAATTCGCTGGAACGATCACGCCACCTTTGCCCTTGGCGCGACATTGGCAGCGCTGACAGGCCTCGGTCCAACGAGACAGCAGAAGGGTATAAAAGGAGCCGCCTGTGACAAAGCGGCAAGTCAGTGCGAAGTCAGTCAAAAGTGAGAAGTCAGTGCGAAGTCAGTCAAAAGTGAGAAGTCAGTCAAAGTCAGTGGAAACATAAAGTGAACAAAGGAGTGTCATACAAATTCAGAGTGCAAGAATCCAACGCGAAAGGATAATATAAGAGTTAAAAGGACTCATATCGCAATAAGGACGAATCAAATCGTGTCCTTAAAGATTAACAAACCCTTTGCTAAGAAATCAATACGCGGGAATTTATCAAGCCTTGTGGTGTGTTGCATTTGCAAAGCAACCTCAAATTAAAACCAAGTATCAGACTAGTGAGCCTGGCGAAGGACAGGTGAAGCTAAGGCCAGAGCCTGAGAGTAGGAGAGACTATTGGCGAAATCCTTGTGGTGACAAGGAGGCCATAGCAGAGCCTGGCGAATTTCAGGTGTTGCTAGCTAAAACCTCGTTTAGTAGGCGAAACATTGGCTCTGATTATTTGGTGTGACGAGAGCGCCAGTATTGCAAATAAAACCACGACACAAGATCCGTACGATTTCATAAACTCTACTAAGAATTATCACTTAAGTGTACAAATAAATTGTAAAACCCAAACGTGAAACTAGCAGAGAGTGCAGTTTTAAATATATGTATAAAAAGTAAAACAAAACTGTGTTATCATTGTCGCAGCCGCCACAAATATAAATTTGTTGGCACGTACCCTCAGCACTGAAGATGATGCTATTGCAATTGCGCACGAAGAAACAAAGACGCTCGGACTGCTTTGGCATCCTAGACAAGACGTCTTTAAATACACAATGGAAAATTTGCCATTAGACTTACAGCCAACAAAGCGAACGATACTCTCATTCGTATCGCGACTTTATGACCCTTTAGGGCTTTTATGTCCGCTTATTACTCGTGCAAAGATTTTTTTACAAAAACTATGACTTCAAAACCTCGGTTGGGACGATCCTATACCCATCGACTTGCAAAAGGATCTGCATGCCGTTGTACATTGTTTAGATGAACTGAATTCAATTTCAATCCCTCGTTATATAGGCATTGCACCAAATATATCTTGCCAAGTTCACGGATTTTCTGATGCCTCATCACGAGCATTTGGGTGTTGCATATACTTAAGAATAGCTGATCAAAATAGTGTGTCTGTCAGATTACTAACAGCAAAATCTAAAGTAGCTCCACTTAAAAAAAAATCGATACCGCGCCTGGAGCTATGCGCTGCTCAGCTGCTTGCCAAGCTTTGGGAAAATATTAAAGGTCTGATCGAAATTCCAATAGAGCAAGTCGTGCTATGGTCAGATTCGGAAGTAGTTCTTCACTGGTTGCAAATGCATGCATCCAAGTTAAATACGTTTGTTGCTAATCGTGTGGCCGAAATACAGGAGTTGAGCATAGGTGCGACGTGGCATCATGTTCCCACTTAAGACAACCCAGTAGATATAGTATCTCGAGGTTGCTCTGCAATCGAGCTCCGAGAATCCATTTGTTTCAATGGTCCACAATTCTTGTTGAAGGTGCAATCGCATTGGCCAATTAATTCGCATATTAAATTGACAGCCAATGACTCGCAGTTAGAAATTCGTAGTTCAGCCACAGTGTTAAGCGCGGCCGATGAGCCACCTAATTATATTTTAGAGCTAATTGACAAGACATCGTCATATCAAAAACTTCTTCGAATTGTCTGTTACACGCTGCGATTTACCCATGGAAAAGGAAAGAACTACACTACATTGGTACCTTCCGCTGTAGAGATGAATAGTGCATTCCTCACTGTTGATGCCAGAAAAGGTAACCGACTCAGAACCATGACGCATAACGAACATTTTACTTATATATTGAATTTTCTAATATACCGTTGAAGTTTCTGTTAACACTAACAGAGCTTCAACAGTTGGTTCTGGGCGCGGTTACGAGTCCCAATTTCTTACTTGAGAAACACAGACGTGTCTACGCTTAATCCTACCAGATCTACAATTACTACAATTAAATCTACAATTACTACAATTAACAAACAAAACTGGAAATAAAACTACATATGATTTCTTTAGTAAATTTATTGACATATTTCATAATGCTTGTTTGCTGCAGTAAAAATTGCAAATTGGTTGGTACAACCAATCAAGATTTTATTCTGTGTGGATTGTGCGACAACATGATCCACATGAAATGCGTTGGCTTTACTGCCAAAACCAGGGACTGCTTGATTGCAGACACAGGCCTTAAATGGTATTGTGAGCCCTGTAGGGAGGTGGTTAAAGAGTCTTCAAAATTCATGAGACAGACTCATTTAGGCTTCAAAGCTATGCATATTGCATTTAATGCACTGCAAAACTCCTTTACAGAGCTTGAGTCTAATTTCAAAAATGGCAAGGTTACGACTGAATCTCCGAAGCGTAAAAAGACTTCGGGACCTAATCCGCCTATTGTCCCACCTATCATCCCCACAAAGCCCCTTCTGGTGCCCAGCATCAATCAACCTACGGCCAGCCCATTAATGTTATTTAATTCGCCGGCAAGAACCATTAGTAATAACCTTTCTTCTGATCCTATGCATGAATTCGGTTCAACTGCCTGTGCGCCTATTGATCCCAATGCAGGTACAACTGGGGCTCCCAAGCCTCTTGTTGTTGTGCCATTTAACAAATTTATATTTGTGTCCAGGCTGGCATCCGATACTTCATCGGATGATGTTTCAGCTTTTGTTAAAAGTAAAATTGATTCTCCTCTTATTATTGTTGAGAAGTTTAAATTTAAACACGCCCGAAGTATATCTTCTTTCAAGTTGAGCGTGCCGCCTGAACTCTTTTCGACAATTTGTTCAGAAAAATTCTGGCCGCAGCAGCTTGTTGTAAAGGAATATGAGAATAGGCGAAGTAATAGTAATAAGGGCATTAGGATTAGTAGTGCACAGCCTGTTAGCCACCCAGTTGCCTCCACCTCGGTGGCAAAAAACTAACAAAACAACTTAGTTTGGCCTATCAAAACGTTAGAGGCCTTAACACTAAACTTTCTAAATTATATGTTAACAGCTTATCATTTGACTCACATATAGTAGCACTCACGGAAACCTGGTTAAAACCCGATATTTCTGATTATTCCGTTTTTCCTTCAAAATATAGCTTGTACAGATGCGATCGCACCTCCCGCAAGGGGGGTGGTGTTCTCATTGCTGTTGACTCTTGTTTTTCCTCTGAACAGATTCATTCTCATGATCTTCCGGACATAGAGTTCTTATGTGTTAAAATATTACTAAACGGCCGTTCTCTTTATGTTACTTGTTCTTATATTCCTCCTCAATCTGATACTAACATTTACTCATCCCATCTTAGTGCCCTGCAACTTGTTTCGTCATTGTTGACAGATATGGATAATCTGATAGTGGTTGGTGATTTTAATCTGCCACATGTTGTATGGTCTGTTAATGACACATCTTCGGCGATATTACCAGTCACTTCTGATGATTTTATCGATGGCCTACTGGAGTTAGGCCTATCGCAAGTTAACAGGGTACATAACTGTAGTGGTAGAATGTTGGACTTGATATTTGTTTCGGACTCAGATTGCAGTAATGCTTGTAGAATACCCCCTCTAGTGCTTCCGGAAGAGCCAATCCCTCTGTCGGTGGAAACACCCCCACGTCTGGTAAGCCAGCAGACGTCCGCAAGCCCACCAGCGGCATAAGTGGAAAACGGGCAAGCCAGCCGTCATCCCACTTCGGTGCTCTGCCCAGCACCGCTCCTGGTGCAAGTGGTGTGCAACCAAAGGTTGCCAACTCGGCACCCGGGACGGTAGCGCCAACGGGCAACACCACAAAATCCGTTGCTCCTGAGGGAGTCAAAGCGTCCTTCCAGGACCGTAGGCGCGCAGCCGACATTCTCGGAAAAAGTCTGTCCGCTCAGCCCGCATCACCGGATGAGGTCCGACTAGTGGAGTGGGCCAGAAAAATCATCCCGAATTTCAAGCCAGCCCCCCTGCGTCCTCTGCCAAGTCCAAGCAGAAACGCCAGCGGTCCGTTGAGGATTCGGCCCCGCAAGCAAAGCGGATCAGACCTCCTCCACCTCGTCCGCAGCCGTTGACGAAATCTTTCGCCGAAGCCACCAGGGAGAAGATTGTCATTGGGGTCCTGGATAGGGGCCACAATGAGGGTCATATCCCCAGGAATCGGTGGGGGATTATCGAAAATGAGCTGCAGGACAGGTTCGTCGACCTCATGACAGAATTCATGGGTCCCCCCCCGTTGCTCTGATGCAGGCTGGCATCAGGGCAACATTAAAGCAATAGCTTGTGAGGATGAGCGATCTGCCGGGCTGTATAAGAAGGCGGTTGCAATGCTGGGAGAGATCTACCCTGGCGCGAAACTGGAGGCGGTGGACTGGAAGGATGTGCCCAGTAGACCTCGCGCCAGGGTATGGGTTTCTGCCAAGCCCGAGGACCCCGAAAAGGTCCTGAAAATCTTCCAGCTGAGCAATCCCACGCTTGACACAGCTGATTGGAGGGTCGCCAAAGTCGACGAGCCAGAAGGCAACTCGAGGCAGGTGATCCTCATAATCAACGAGAGATCGGCGGAGGCACTAGCGGGTTCGGATGGCGCGGCTTACTACGGCTTCAAAACCGTAGCTATCCGCGTCTATAAAACCGACACCAACAAGCTCTCGGCAGCAGACGAGGAGCTCCCTGATAAACCGGTTGACACTACAGACAATTGTGTCAACCGGCCTGTAGCAGTGGGTACCACAGACAATGGTGTCACCCGTCAAGACCTTGGTATGGAGTCGGCAGAAGGGAAGGAGGCCGGCTACCACTCAGAGGGCTCTGAATTGGCCCATGACATGGCCAAGCTAGCGAGCTTCAGTGAAGAGTCCCTTGACTTGGATGACACGGACGAGGAAGCGAACAGGACAGTGGTGGAGCGTCGGCCTGAAGATGTCACTAAGACTTCTTCAGATTAACCTCCACCACTGCAAAGCGGCGGCGGCCGCTCTGCTGCTCCGCATAAGCCAATGTGGAGCAGACGTTGTCCTCATCCAGGAACCTTGGGTCTGTGGTGGCAAGGTGACTGGACTGGGGACCAAAGACTATAAGCTAATAGTAGCCCAAAATAAAGGTAAAATTCGCACCTGCATTCTAGCAAAAAAACACCTAAATATATTTTTGCTCCCTAACTACAGCGATGGAGACAACACAGCTGTCTGCCTGGAGTTGAAGGCTGGGAATGTGAGAGTTTGCTCAACATACTTGGCCCATGACCACCAAGGGCCATTACCACATCCACTCCTGCAAGGGTTGGTGACCGACAGCGAAACCACGCACACCGACCTCATAATTGGGTGTGATGCCAACGCCCATCATCATCAGTGGGGAAGCACTGACACTAATGAACGGGGTGAGTTGCTTTTTAACTACATTCTGTCCACTAACCTCATGATTTGTAATACGGGCAACGACCCAACCTTCATTACAAAGAACAGGGAAGAAGTACTAGATATTACGCTAGTCTCAACCTCCCTCTGTAGCAAACTAACAAGATGGAGAGTGCTAGACGAGCACTCCTTCTCAGACCATAGATACATCGAAATAGTCTTTTCGTTCGACGTACCCAAGCCCAAATGGCACCAGAATGTTAGACGTACAAACTGGTCCACTTTCAAAAATCACTTAAACACTCTCGTCCCTGAGTCCCCCCCACTGGGAAACCCCACTACTGAAACCACAGACCTACTTATAAAAAAAGCTTACGGAGGCATGCGAGTCCGCCCTAAACGAGTCGTGCCCCCGTAGCAAACCCAGAGGTAAGACTAAGCCACCATGGTGGTCTCCCCAACTGGGTGAGCTGCGTAAGACATCACGCAAGCTTTTTAATAAAGCTAGGTCTCTCGGAGATGACCAGTCATGGAGTCTCTACCAAACCAGCCTCGCCTCCTATAAGAAGGCACTCAGACAAGCTAAACGCTCCTCATGGCAGACATTCTGCTCTAGTATCGAAAGTACCACTGAGGCCGCAAGGCTCAGAAAAGTTCTTTCTCAAACCACCCCATCGGTAGGCTTTCTTAAAAAACCAGATGGCTCATGGACTTCGTCCAGCTCTGAGTCCTTGGAACTCTTGATGGAAACTCATTTTCCGGGCTGCTCAGCAGTAGCAATCCCACAGACAATCACAGGGGTTCATATGGATAGACCTTCCACAAAATTCCTGACTAAAGAATTAATCTCATGGGCTATCAACAGCTTCATGCCCATCAAATCCCCAGGGCCAGACGGCATCTTTCCAGCCCAACTGCAGCATGCAGGTGAGACTGCCTTAAACTGGCTCCTACAAATTTTCACTGGAGTCTGGACGACGGGATTCATCCCAACGCCCTGGCTTGAATCCAAAGTCGTCTTCATTCCAAAGGCGGGCAAAGCCTCCCACACAACTCCCAAGGACTTTCGTCCAATAAGCCTAACATCCTTCCTACTCAAGACCTTTGAAAGGGTGCTGGGCCTTCACTTAAGGAATTCGATACCGACACATCAATTCTCCCGTGCGCAACATGCGTATCAAAAAGGCAAATCCACGGAAACAGCACTTCATGCTGTAATCTCCGCAGTGGAAAAATCGCTTCACCGGAAGGAGTATTCTCTAGTCGCCTTCCTTGACATAGAGGGTGCTTTCAACAACGTCAACCCAGAGGCAATCACAGAGGCGCTAACGGGTTTGGGTGTCGGGCACCGTGCTGTGCATCTGATCGATCAACTGCTAAGACGCAGGATCGTCAGGTCAACTCTCGGTTCCACGACAATCTCCAGGTCCGTCTGCAGAGGCACCCCTCAAGGTGGAGTTCTCTCTCCTCTCCTTTGGAACGTGGCAGTAAATTCTCTGCTGCGCTCCATTGAGGGAGGTGGCTGCAGGGTGATTGCCTATGCGGATGACGTTGCGATTGTCTTCTCGGGAAAATTCCCCCAAACCCTGTGCGAACGCATGACCGAAGTGCTTCGCACTCTGTCCACTTGGGCAAAGAAAAACGGACTCGGACTGAACCCAGCGAAGACTGATCTTGTCCTCTTTACTAGGAAATACAAAATCCCGAATCTTAGGCCGCCCACCCTTGACGGGGTGGAACTAACCTTCAGCAAATCAGCCAAATACTTAGGGCTCACTTTAGACAGCAAAATGGACTGGAATCTTAACACCGAAGAGCGTGTTAGGAAAGCCCTAGTTGCTCTTTACACGTGCAGAAAGTCGATCGGACTGAAATGGGGAATGGCCCCCCACATAACTCTGTGGCTGTACACGGCCATCATTCGGCCAATCCTACTGTACGGAGTATCAGTATGGTGGCCAACACTCTCAAAGAAAAAGTCAGTTCGCTTGCTAGGCAAGGTGCAGCGCGCTGCAGGACTGACCGCCACTGGAGCCCTTAGAACAACCCCTAACGAGGCTCTCGATAATATACTCAATCTTTTGCCTATCGACCAGATGGGCAAACTAGTAGCAACCCTCTCAGCACTTCGCATGAGAGAAACAAACCAGTGGACCGCACAGACACACGGTCACTCAAGTATTCTCAATGGAAACTTGCTTCTTCCCCCAGCAACTGACTACTGCTGCCCTCAGGAGTTTCTTAATACTTCTTTCCACTCAATTATCCCATCGAGGGAAGAGTGGAGAGAAGGGATACCAGGGCCGACAGACTCAATTAGAATTTTTACGGACGGTTCAAAGCTAGACAACCGGGTAGGGGGAGGTGTCTTCTGCGAAGAACTGTCCATAAATAATTCCTTTAATATACCTGACCATTGCAGTGTTTTCCAGGCAGAAATCACCGCTATACAAGAAGCGCTCAAATCCTTACAAGGAATTGAACGCTCTGCAGCCAAAATCTGCATCTTTTCTGATAGCCAAGCAGCTATCAAATCGCTCAACGCGATATCGTCGAACTCGATATCCGTCACAAACTGCCGCAAATCTCTGCAAGAGATGGCTGAGCAGTTCGATCTCTACCTCATATGGGTGCCCGGTCACAAAGGCATCGAGGGCAATTGTAGAGCGGATGAGCTGGCAAGACATGGTACTACCATGCCTCTCCTCTCGGATAAGGAGGGTTTGGGCATGCCCATGGCCAGCTGTAAACTTAGGATTCGCGAGCATTTCGAACGCGAAGCAAATAAAAGGTGGCAACACACCACCGGTAGATGCAATATAGCCAGACAGACATGGCCAACGCGCTGTAAAAAGCGCTCTTCAAGCCTAATCCACCTAAATAGATCAGGTTGTGCCTCCGTAGTGAGGGCTGTTACGGGGCACTGGCTAGTGGGATCTCATGCAGCGAGACTACTAGCCCCTTCTAACGATTTCTGCAGAAGCTGTCGGGACGAGGAAGAGGAGGAAACTGTTTCCCATCTTTTCTGCGACTGTCCTGCACTCTGCAAAAATAGAAATCGCTTTCTCGGTTCCTATTTCCTAACAGACCTCTCAGAGATAGCGAACACCACCCCCAAGAGTATTCTCTCCTTTATTCATGCTTCGGGCTGGAACCACGCCCTCTCAAACAGTATCACACACCCTGTTCTCGGGTAGACGGAGTTGTGGACGCAGTCCATCGCGGCATCACAATGGGCCAACAATTGGCCTAAGTGAGTGGAAGGGTCTCTCACCTGCCCACTACCGCTCTAACCTAACCTAACCTTCCGGAAGATACTTTCCATCCAACCTTAGAACTATCCATAGAAATTTTTAACCCTAGTGCTATATCTTATAATACTTTAAAAACCCGTTGCTTTCGTAAAACTAACTTTACTAAATTAAATTATCTTCTTCAACATACTAATTGGTCTCGTCTTTATTCTTGTAGTGATATAGAAACTGCTATTGCCATATTTTATAGGACCTTGAATTCGCTTTTAGATATTTGTGTTCCCCTCACTTGTTCTTCAAGTGATAATAAACCACCTTGGTTTACGAGGGAACTATCGAAATTGAAAAACGCGAAGACAAGAGCATATAAAAAATTTAAAAAATCGGGAACTACCTTAGATTTATCTTCGTATTTAGTAGCAAAATCTAGTTTTCTTTCTGTTAACACATCTTGTTATAATAATTATCTTAATCGTTGTAGACTAAACTTTTCACGTGACCCTAAACAGTTTTATAAATTTGTTAACTCTAAACGTAAGTCTTCTTGCTTGCCATCCTCAGTATACCTAGATGATACAAAAGCAAGTTCTGATCAGGCAGTAGCCGATCTATTTGCTGAGTATTTTCAATCAGTTTACTCTTCGAATATGTATAGTAGTAGTAATTCCTATCCTTTACAAGTTCAAACGTCAAATTGCATATATGTCCCAGTAATTACTGAGTCTACGCTCCTGAGTGAATTTAACTCTATTAAACCTGGTTACTTGCCTGGTCCTGATGGAGTGCCAGGTTGTATTCTTAGATACTGCGCGGATTCTCTTTGTGCGCCATTAAATAAATTATTTAACTTGTCTGTTGACTCAACTGTGTTCCCTGATATATGGAAGGAATCTTTTATAATTCCCCTCCATAAAAATTCTTCAAAATCAAACGTTAAAAATTATAGGGGTATATCCAAGTTGTCTGCCATACCAAAAGTCTTTGAAAAAATTGTATGTTCTCAACTGCAACACGGATGTAGTTCAATTATATCGCCTTATCAACATGGTTTTGTTAGGCGTAGATCTACTACCACTAACCTTCTTGAATTCACTTCGCTTGTTATCAAAGGGTTTCAGGAAAAAATGCAAACCGACGTTGTTTACACCGATTTTAGTAAGGCATTTGATTCTGTAAGTCATTCTCTGTTGCTTTATAAATTGAATATTATTGGATTTCCATCAAAACTTTTATTGTGGCTTTCGGAGTACTTGTGTGGCCGAACACAAAAAGTTGTTTTTAAATCGTCTGTATCTAAACCTATTTTTGTTACCTCTGGTGTTCCCCAAGGTAGTCACCTTGGACCTTTGCTATTTAATTTGTTTATTAACGATCTTCCAGCTGTTATTACTAACTCTTTTGTTTATATGTTTGCTGATGATGTAAAACTATGTTTCACCTACAATGATGCTTCTATGTGCAACTTACTACAGTCGGATTTGTGTGCGCTGTCGGCCTGGTGTCGTTTTAACTTACTCAATTTAAACTGTTCAAAATGTAAAGTCATGTCTTTTTTGTAGAATTACCCCTCATACTGCTCACTACTTGCTTGATGCTTCACCACTTGACCGCGTGTTTGAAATTAAAGATTTAGGCATTATTCTTGATCCTAAATTAAAGTTTGACGCACATATTTCGTATATGGTCAATAAGGCCATTAATGTCCTTGGCTTCATCAAGCGGTGGTCGAAAGAGTTTAATGATCCCTACACCACTAAAACGCTTTATACATCCCTAGTTCGTCCCATCCTGGAGTATGGATCTTGTGTGTGGTCTCCACAATACTCGATTCACCAGGACAGAATTGAATCTGTGCAGAAGAAATTTCTTCTATTTGCCCTTAGAAGTTTTAACTGGGTTGCTGGAGTTGACTTACCCCCGTATTCTAGTAGACTCCTTTTAATAAATCTTCCCTCACTGTTAAACCGTAGAACTATGCATGGAGTATTATTTATTACTAACCTACTTAATGGTGAAATCGACTCATCAGTTCTTTTGAGTCGAATTAAATTTAATGTCCCAATTAGATCTTCACGTAACTTTTTACCCCTTAGCCTTGATCGTTGCTTCAGCAACTATTTAATTCATGAACCATTTCGTGTTATATGTTCTGACTATAACAAACTTTATTCTCTTGTCTCCTTGGAGGCCTCAACTCCAGTACTAAAAAGATCGATCCTTTTCGCTTTATCTAATCGTAACCACTAATTACTAATCTAACGCTGGTCTGATTGGGTTTTTCTGGGTTTTTCCCAATCCTCGCAACAAATGTTGGACTACTCAATTTTTTATTGAATTTCCCAGAGCTTTAACGTTAACTTTTAAATATATTTTCAGATTTATATATTATTCTATATTTAACTTAATTTAATTATTTTAATTATTTTAACTATTTTTTAATTTAAATTAATTTTGATCTCATTTTAATGTCAGCTGCTCTTAGCTGACAATAAATAAATAAATAAATAAATAAATAAAAATGTCCAACAACACACACGCTGAATAAACTAAACTACACATTACAACATCACCATTTGTGTCTTATCATTTTGGAGCCTCCGCTACAAAACATTGGTCCTTGGAGCCGGATATCCTTCTGCACTCGCCCCAGCTAGTTCCTTGGTGAAAAAAGATAAGTAATACACATTAATTTTCTATTTTTAACTGTGTAAAATTGTTCGTTCATACCAGCATCCCAAGTCCGCCATATTGCAACATACATATAATTCCATCTATATATGTTGCATGTATGTAATTCCGATCTGTTCAAAAAAACTGTGAACAATTTTCCAAGTCCGCACAAATATCCTACATAGAACAACATATGTTAAAACTGAAATATAGTTGAATATATTTATTAGCATATGCCGGTACTTACTAGTGCCAATTCCATTGTTCCGTGCAAAGCAAAAATATATGTATGTACATACATACATACACATCTACCACGACTGAATAATAATTTTGTCCTAAATATTATTCAGTAAATCCGCTACAACAATTCACTCTCGTCCGTTCGCTCAAGTGTTACAATTAACATATGTAATTTATTTACACACTTTTTGCACGCAACCCAAAACGTTAACAAAGCCGCCGGCAATCCACCAGCAGTCCAACATACCTGCATATGTGCACAAAATTGATATGCGCATAAAATACAATAAAAAACCATCAAACAATTAAATTCTTACTACATTTGTTTTATTTCACTGGTAAAAACATTTATCATTAATAAATTAACAATCACATGAGTTGCACACAACAAAAACATACACAAAGGGCCGCTGGCAATCCGCCAATAATACGACATACATATGTATAAATGCATCCACACAGAAAATTGTGCGCACAATAAACACAATAAAGGTTAATCGCGTTACATTTTTCTTAAACGCTGCCTTATTATTAACCTTATTTATACATTAATAATAATAAACTACTTATCACGACACAACTTCTGCTGCAATAGGTAAACAAGCAAATTATCGATAGTTTGGTTACAATCGATCGCGCATCATCTTAATGACACATCTACACTGGTGATCAGTGCTGCCAATTCCGCTTTTTTTTTTCGTCAGTTCTGGCTTTTTTTTTTCAAAACGCGATTGCAAAGAAAAAAAAACTTGCATGCAACCATCTGCGCTCCAAGCAACTTCTACCAACATATATGTGCTGCAACATCGGTATTAAGTAAAATCCATTAATAAATAAATAAAATCAAAGGGGAATAAAAGTTGTTTCTTAATAGAAAATTTAATTTTTTTTTATATACCCTACATATATAAATATTTTATGGTATATCTCTTTGTGCGTGCAAATTATTTATTTTATGTTTTTTGTTGTTATTACCACTCCTGTGTTCCAATAACAGATCTGGAAAAAAAAAAAAAAATAAAATAATAATAAATAACCCTAAAGCATAGCATGTCCGCAGGGTCCAAAGAGACCAATAAAAATCAAAAAAAAAAACTTACACAAAATCCTACAGTCTCCCAAATTGCACGTCGCCATTCTACTTCGTCCGCTCCATCAGGGTCACAAGCTTCTGGTCTTCATAAAAAAGCACCTCAGCAGAGTGACAAGAAAAAGTTTAATCCTACCAGCCGTGTTAAAAAGGAACTTTTTCCTTCGCTAGCTTCAACGGCATCGCAATTTCCGAGCACACTACAATCCAAAGCAAAGGTAGTGCATCCTGATCGTAGTCCGATAAAAACCAGATCCGTAAAGAAAAATCCAACCATGTCGTTAGTTACTTTTATTTCCGCATCTGACAAACTTATCCAGTTTGAGTCTCGTGTTATTGCTCCCGCATCCGACGAAGATAATATTTTTATCTTCGAGATTCGCCGCGACCGCCTGCAAGTTTTTTGGGAAAAGGTTGAGACAGAGTATGAAGTATGTTCCAAAGCACTCAGACAGGAAGGTGCCGATGAAGATATTTCTGCCATGGAGGCGAAATATGAACACTGCTACACCGTGTATGAAAGGTGCCTTTCACGCGGGTCGAAATACCCACTCCTTTGCCCTTCTCCGGGGGTTGTCGCCTCCCTCCGTGTGATACAGAAGTATTCCAAGGGGACTACCTGCGCTGGCCGACGTTCCGCGATCTGTTTTCCGCAATTTATGTCAACAATCCGAGGTTGACTCCGGTTGAGAAATTGTACCATCTCAACTCCAAGACAGCGGGTGAGGCCAATGATATAATCGCCAAATTCCCGCTTACCAACGATGGTTTTGCAACTGCGTGGGCAGCACTTTGCGAGCGCTTCGAGAATAAGAGGCTGCTTGTCACCAGCCAACTAAAAATTCTTTTTAACCTGTCTCCGGTTAACCACGAATCTGGTGCAGCAATCAAGGAGCTCCAAAGTACCATCCAACGTTGCTTGACGGCGCTAGAGCATTCCGATATCGACACGTCTTCCCAGTTCGCAGATCTTATTCTAGTCTTTCTGTGTTCGTCAAAGCTGCCAAAACTCACACTTTTCTTGTGGGAACAGTCCATTTCCAACAAATCAGAAATTCCAGCGTGGCACGATTTAAGTGTGTTCCTCAACGAACGCTATCGCACGCTCGAAGCTATTGAGGACGTGAAACCCACTTCCACGCCCCACAATTCATCAGCTTCTATTTCCCGGAACAACCAAGCCCTTAAGATCGCAAGTGCGCACAATTGTTTTACATGCAAAGGGCGGCACAACACTTTACTACATCGAGGCGACAGTGGTCCGGTCAATTCCAATACAGATTCCAATACAAGTTCCAATGCGAATATACAGTCCACTACGATCCATTCCGCGGCAAATGTGCAAACCTATTTTGCCGCTAACGAGCAGAGTGTCTTACTCGGCACGGCGGTTGTAAATGTATGCCATCGGGGATGCACGTACACCGCTCGTGCTTTAATCGACTCAGGCTCAGAGGCGACATTCATCTCTGAGCGATTATTTCACTTAATAAAGCTGCCCTTCCAGTCCGTGCAAGCTCAAGTTTCGGGGCTGAATCAAGCAGTGGCAGCCCAAGTTCAAAAGTTATGCCATTTCACCTTAGGCTCTCCAACAAAGCCCAGGTTACATATAGAGGCATCAGCGTTCGTTCTTCCGCAGCTGGCGGGTAACCTACCCTCAGCCTCCATTCCACAAAGTTCATTAAGAGACCTCCCAGCCATTGAATTGGCTGATCCCTTCTTCCATCAGAGCTCACAAATTGATTTGCTGATCGGCGCGGATATCCTTCCATCTGTCATCTTAAGCGGGTCTCATGCACATATTTGTGGCTCGCTCCTTGGGCAAGAAACCGTGTTTGGCTGGATTCTCACCGGCCCACTTTCAAAGATTGTACCGCGGTCCGTTTCATCCTTCTCGACGAGAATTTCGGCCAACGAAGGGATGAAACTGGACCAGCTTATTTCCAAATTTTGGGAGGTGGAGGATGTTCCAGCGAAGCTGGTCAAGGAAGCCGACTCCATATGTGAGTCCAATTTTGTCAAAACGAGTACACGGACCGAGTGTGGCAGATATGTGGTAACCCTTCCATTCCGAAATCCGGATGACATCGTCTTAGGTCATTCAAGGTCTATTGCACAGGCCCAGTTCCTTAAAAACGAGAACCGTTTATCCAGAGACGCCATTCTAAAAGAGCAATACAACTCCGTGCTCCAAGAATATCTCGATATGGGTCTTATGAGAGAAATCTCACCCCATGGCAACTCCGCTAAATGCAATTTTTATTTGCCACACCACGCTGTATTTAAGCCTGATAGCACCACTACCAAGGTGCGGGTTGTTTTCAACGCCTCTTGTCCATCCTCAAATGGCAAGAGCCTGAATGATATCCTTCATCCAGGACCCATTCTTCAGTCCGATCTCACAATGCAGATCCTCAAGTGGCGATATTTTCGGTATGTCTTCAACGCTGACATCACGAAAATGTATCGTCAAATCCTACTGGACCCTAGACACACTCCGTTCCAGCGAATCCTCTTTCGGAAGGCCGACGGCGAGATTGGGGACTTTGAGCTCAACACCGTCACCTTCGGGGTAAACTGTGCCCCATTTCTGGCGCTCAGGGTGCTTCAGCTTCTAGCAGAAGACGTACGCTTGCAGTATCCTCTCGCAAGCAAGGTCATTTCCGATTCCATGTACGTAGATGACATCCTCGCTGGGACAAACTCGAAGACAGAGACCGTTACGACCATCGCGGAACTGCGACATGCTATGGACAGTGCTGGATTTCCCCTAAGGAAATGGACTTTGAACACTAAGGAAGTCCTTCAAGACATCCCCAAGGAGCATTTGTTATGCGAGGAGTTTCTAGAGATCGAGGACTCCAGTACGGCAAAGACCCTGGGCATACGCTGGCAAGCGCGCAGCGACGAATTCTTTTTCATGCCTGCTGACGCCGTCTTTCAAGTTTCCTATACGAAGCGGGAGGTCCTGTCCCAAATCGCAAAATTGTTCGACCCAGCCGGGTGGCTGGCGCCTTTCGTCATTCGGGCTAAGATTTTTATGCAAGAAATCTGGCTCAAGCAACTGGAATGGGATCAGCCGTTGCCATCGGATCTGATCAGCAAGTGGCAGGAATATCTTGAAAGCTATCCTGCTTTAAGGGAAATTCGCATTCCACGCTGGTTGCGTGTCCAGCCACAAGGGAAGCTGCAGTACCACGGATTCTGCGACGCGTCGGAGCGTGCGTACGGCGCAGCAATTTATGTCCGCTTTGAAATGGCAAGCAAAGTAACCACCCATCTCCTTACTGCCAAGACGAGGGTAGCTCCGGTGAAATCCCTGTCAGTGCCCCGGTTAGAACTGTGCGGGGCAGTCCTACTAGCTGAACTGTCCTCAGCCCTTCTCCATGAATTGCCAGCCAGTAATTTTAAACTTTTCTACTGGACAGATTCCACAATTGTGTTGTCCTGGCTGGATAAACCACCTTGCAAGTGGACAACTTTCGTTGCCAACCGAGTGGCCAAAATTGCTGAAATTAGCGACCCTTCCGACTGGTCGTATGTCCGATCGGAGCACAATCCGGCAGATCTTGCGAGTAGAGGAGTCCGAGCGCAAGATCTGGTAGACAACTCTCAGTGGTGGCACGGGCCGGAATGGCTTCAACTGCCTCAAACCCAGTGGCCTACCTCATCTGTTCCGATTCCAGATACAGCCTTAGAGCAGCGCACTATTAAATGCAATTTGGCAAAGCTGCTTCCAATATCCGATTTTCTTAGCATTTTCTCCGAATTCCACAAAGCGCTTCGCGTCATCGCCTATCTCCGGCGGTTTATTGCGAGAGGCAAGAAGCTTGCCAACCCCATTACAATCGAACTCAGTTCCAGTGAGTTGTCCGAAGCTCAAGAGCTGCTGATTCTTCTTGCGCAGCGTAGGGATTACGCGATCGAGGTCAAAAGTTTGGCTCAAAACCAGCAAATCCCTGTCTCAAGTCACATCCGTAATTTGAATCCGTTCCTCGACGGTAAGGGAATTCTAAGGGCCTGTGGGCGCGTGAGAGCGTCTCAGTCGTTACGCTATGATGAGCGCCATCCCATCATCATGTCCTGTTCGTCAACTTTCGCCCGGTTGTTAGTTAGGTTCACCCATCGCATATCCTTGCATGGGGGAAACCAGCTTATAATGCGTCTCATCCGTTCTAAGTTCTGGATCCCGAAACTAAAGATTCTCGTCAAGTCCATCATAAACTCCTGCAAAGTCTGTGTTATCTATCGGAAAAGGCTACAGACGCAGATGATGGGAGATCTGCCAACGGAACGCTCGTCCTTCTCGAGACCGTTTACACACACAGGCGTGGACTTTGCCGGACCCTTCGACGTGAAAAACTACACCGGTCGCGCGTGTTTGATCATAAAGGGGTACGTGTGTGTATTCGTGTGCTTTAGTACAAAAGCAATTCATCTGGAGGCGACTTCGGACCTTACGACCGAGAAATTTCTTGCAGCTTTCTCCCGATTTGTAGCGCGGCGTGGGTGTCCACAACAGATGCACTCGGATAATGGTAAAACCTTCGTCGGGGCGGAGAAAACTCTATCGCGCGACTTCCTGGAAGCAGTACGGACTGGCGTTATCTCAAAACACACCCACCAAAACCTATCCTGGCACTTTAACCCACCAGGCGCTCCACATATGGGAGGCCTATGGGAGGCTGGGGTGAAGAGTTTCAAATCTTTGTTCTACAAGACCACATCCACAGTCAAATATACGTTTGAAGAACTTTCGATTCTACTGGCCAAGATTGAAGCGTGTCTCAACTCGAGGCCAATCTCTCCGATGTCCGAAGACCCTACGGACCTACTTGCACTAACTCCGGGCCATTTCCTGACAGGTGGCCCCCTCATTTCTGTCTCCGAACCAGAGATAAACGAAAAGGCCACTTCTATTCTGAATCGCTGGCAACGCTTGAAGGCTCTCCACCAACAATTCTGCTTCCGTTGGAAGGATGAGTACCTTAAAGAGCTCTTTAAGTGAACTAAGTGGCAGTCACCTGTACGAAACTTGCGAATCGGTGATATGGTCGTAGTTAAAGAAGATAACCTGCCGACAAACGAGTGGCGCCTTGGCCGAATAACCCTGACCATTCCTGGCAGTGACGACAAGGTTCGCGTGGTAGATGTGCTCACCACTCGTGGCACCATACGTAGGCCGATCGCAAAGCTTATCCTACTTCCGATGGAAGATAAAATTCCTGAGCCCTCAGAGTCCGAAGGCTCATTGAGCACGTGACCATTCATCCTTAAAAACACTCGTTCTGTGCTGTCCACGTACCTCCGTGTTAATTGTCAATTACCAATGAGTTCAAATATTTATATCCTCTTTCCTTTTCGGACTTTTCTTTGTAGAGCAATAATAATGCCCTCTCGCAAGCCCACGCAGCACAGCCGCCCCATCGGCACCGACTCATTTCGGTGCAGGATGTGTCGAGGAGTCCACGCCTTACGGAAGTAACAGCGCTTCTTGTGACTCACGGCTGAGAAGCGCCTCCGAGCCGTACTCATTAACAAATACTGCCCAAACTGCCTAGCTCATCAGCACTCCGGGCAATCCTGTCGCAGTGCGGGCAGGTGCAAAATCTGCCACCGGGACCACCACACGCTGCTGCATTTCAAGGAGGCCCAACGCAACGTCCGCCCGTCGAGAGAGCGGGTGCGTGAAACTGAACCCCGGGCAGCAGAAGCTTCTCGTTCGCGGTCTCCAACCGCTCAGCATCGTCCCCCGCCGTCACACCCTCATGGCATGCACACTTCGTTGATGTCTCTCATCCAACACAAGGCGGTGAGCGTGCTTCCGACGGCGGTGATCAAGCTCGACACCAGCGTCAAAGTTTTCGACGTCAAGGTCTTGGTTGACCCGTGCAGCCCCACTAGCCGCATCGTCACATCTTTGGCAACGGCCTTCAAGCTATCCGTCACCCGTGTCGGTGCGGAAGTTGTCTGCACGGTGATTCTGAGATCAGGGGTGACCAACTTCTGCAAGGAAGTCATCCTCCGAGTCGACCCCACCTTCAACTGCCGCACTCCGCTAAAGCCCATCACGATCGACACCGATCAGTATAAAGGTATTGTCCTGGCCGATGATCGATGGTACCGTCCGTCGACTCTAGCCATAGCACTCGGAGCAGATGTGTATCCTCACATCATTCTCAACGGAGTGCTCCCGAGTGCCAATGGTCTTCCGATGGCCCAGAACTCGGTCTTTGGCTGGATTCTGTCCGGGACCTGCGGCCAGTAGCTCCATTGCAATTCATTGCAAGGGGGGGGAGGATGTTGATGCCAGAAAAGGTAACCGACTCAGAACCATGACGCATAACGAACATTTTACTTATATATTGAATTTTCTAATATACCGTTGAAGTTTCTGTTAACACTAACAGAGCTTCAACAGTTGGTTCTGGGCGCGGTTACGAGTCCCAATTTCTTACTTGAGAAACACAGACGTGTCTACGCTTAATCCTACCAGATCTACAATTACAACAATTAAATCTACAATTACTACAATTAACAAACAAAACTGGAAATAAAACTACATATGTCCAACAACACACACGCTGAATAAACTAAACTACACATTACAACATCACCATTTGTGTCGTATCATTTTGGAGTCTCCGCTACAAAACACTCACTATTAATCACATTATTCAACATACTGTTTTTGAAAAGGAAATAGCAAATGTAAGAAGTTCTAAGACGCTTCTGCCATCTTTTCAAAAACTTACACCGTTTCTTCATCCTCATCAAGATGGAAAGCGTGTTATTTGGTTGTTACGAGTGGGTGGTCGTTTGGTAAAAGCGCCACTTCCACATAATGCAAAGTTTCCCTTACTTATGCCGAAAGGCAATCGGTTTATCAAAACATATCTCAACTACTTGCATCGTTCAAACTGTCATGCCAATCCTCGCGTTTTGCTAAGCATTCTCCGCCAGCAAGTAAGGTTAATCAACGCTCGACAAGAATGTAACGCAATTGTTAGACGTTGTGTCTACTGCTTTCGGTATAAGCCAGTTCTCGCCTCACAAATAATGGGAAATTTGCCCGCTGATCGCCTGCATGTCAACAGGCCTTTTAAAATCAGCGGCGTGGACTTCTTTGGTCCCTGTTTTGTGTCATTAGGTATTCGTGGAAAAAGGCCGGTTAAAATGTATATAGCTGTGTTTGTATGCTTTACATCTAAGGCTGTTCAGATGGAACTTGTAGCAGATTTAACCTCCAACTCATTCATTTTGTCTTTATCCAGGTTTGTTGGACGTCGGGGAGTTGCAGCAAAGATATATTGCGACAATGCAACGAATTTCGTCGGTGCTGCGCGAATAATTTCGGAGCTGGAAATGAGCATCAACACGCATCGGGATGCTATATCGGCCTACGCTGCCGAACGTTCAGTTTCATACCCCCCCGAGCACCGCATTTTGGCGGTCTCTGGGAAGCGGCAGTCAAATCTGCCAAAGGACTGATGCTCAAGGCCATTGGCAACGCCGTGCTTCGCCAGGACGAACTCGAAACAATAATGGTCGACGCAGAAGCAATATTGAATTCTCGTCCGCTCGTAGCTTTGAGCACCAACCCCAACGACGGCGAAGCTATAACGCCAGCCCATCTGTTGGTAGGCGAAATGCTAGGAACGCTGCCATGCGCATCAAATCAAGCGATGCCAGACGAAAGGCTAACGTACTTGAAAAGATGGCAGCTGATCTCAGAAATCAAGCAGCGCTTTTGGGCGGATTGGTCACGCGACTATCTGCTGGGCAGCGTCAACGCTGGAACAAGGAACAGTCCACCACAGCAGTGGCTGCTCGGGGTCGTCGAGGAGGTCATCAAGGGCGCAGACAGCAAAGTCCGCGTCGCAGTGGCTCGGACCAAGAACGGCGTATATAAACGTGCTATTCATCGTCTAGCACCGTTGCCGTTTAATATAGATTAATTTGTAAAACATATGAAGTATTTTGAAATTGAAATGTATACAATTGTATTGAAGTATGCACATATGACATAAAATATTTGTAACTTGTTTGAAGCCCTCTGGCCATTCAACGCGGCCGATGTTAAGCCATTTCAATAAATATTAAGCTACATGAATTATACTACTATTATATTATACTTAAGGTTTATTCAAATATCATAATGTTAATATATGAAGTCAATTTGAACTGCTTGTTAAATAACTAGGTAAAACTAATGCTGTTAATGAAGCTCTGTAATTTAGCATAATTGGATTTTGCACTCTACCGCTGAGCGGAGAGTAATTACAGAATCACTTATGATCAAACAAACGAAAAGATCACACGTTTTCTTAAACCTTTTTCCGACTGTCCGTAGCGAAGTCGAAGTCGACTAAATAGCCCTAAGTTGCTTTTGCCGTAAGTGCAAGTTAGACGCTGCGGAGATTTACTGCATCACCATCCCTTTTAGTTTCTTTTCAGCAACAACAAAACAATTGCAAAGTGCAAATTGTATGTCATGGTTGACTAGTGGTGGGTAGTTGCGTGTTGGCGTATCGATCTGGCCACATCGCAACTATCGATCAGGCCATATCGGGCAACGCCGTGCAATGTGAAGCTGGTTGCTATGACGCAATGCACCGCGAGATGGCGTTACGCGACAACGAGCTGATCGCTACAGTGAAACTGCCAACGGGCGCCAAGGTTTAAAAGGAGGCGCGCGGTTTGAAAAAAACTCGAAATTAAGTGGAAGGCTTCCACTTCCGGAGAAAGAGGGGAGTGTGAAGAGACATATTCACGTATAGCGCCTCACAGAAGGCGTTTGCATTAATAGCCGCAGCCGGACTTGAGTTGCGGCGAATTCACATGCTGTCTCGCTCTGACACAGGATGTCAGCGCTAAGGTACGTGTCTGGCACATGGGAGTCACAAAACACGTACGGTAAAAGTCGTGGCAAAGTGCCGTTGGTGTGTGAGCGGTGCATTCGCGGGATATTTATTTATTTATTTATTTATTTGTTTATTGTCAACTATAATCAGCTGACATAAAATGCAATTTAATTAAAATTAAAATAAAAATTTAAATTTTAAATTAAAATTAAGTAAAATAAAATTATATATAAATCTGAAAGTAAGTTTAGGTAAAAAATTTAAAAAGTTAACGTTAAAGCTCTGGGAAGCTCAACAATAAAATTAGTGGTCCAACATTTGTTGCGTTGATTGGGAAAAACCCAGAAAAACCCAATCAGACCAGCGTTAGATTAGTAATTAGTGGTTACGATTAGATAAAGCAAAAAGGATCGATCTTTTTAGTACTGGATTTGAGGCCTCCAAGGAGACAAGAGAATAAAGTTTGTTATAGTCAGAACATATAACCCGAAATGGTTCATGAATTAAATAGTTGCTCAAGCAACGATCAAGGCTAAGGGGTAAAAAGTTACGTGAAGATCTAATTGGGACATTAAATTTAATTCGACTCAAAAGAACTGATGAGTCGATTTCACCATTAAGTAAGTTAGTAATAAATAATACTCCATGCATAGTTCTACGGTTTAACAGAGAGGGAAGATTAATCAAAAGGAGTCTACTTGAATACGGGGGTAAGTCAACTCCAGGAACCCAGTTAAAACTTCTAAGGGCAAATAGCAGAAATTTCTTCTGCACAGATTCAATTCTATCCTGGTGAATCGAGTATTGTGGGGACCACACACAAGATCCATACTCCAGGATGGGACGTACTAGGGATGTATAAAGCGTTTTAGTGGTGTAGGGATCGTTAAACTCTTTCGACCACCGCTTGATGAAGCCAAAGACATTAATGGCCTTATTAACCATAGACGAAATATGAGAGTCAAACTTTAGCTTAGGATCAAGAATAATGCCTAAATCTTTAATTTCAAACACGCGGTCAAGGGGTGAAGCATCAAGCAAGAAGTGAGCAGTATGAGGGGTATTTCTACAAAAAGACATGATTTTACATTTTGAACAGTTTAAATTGAGTAAGTTAAAACGACACCAGGCCGACAGCGCACACAAATCCGACTGTAGTAAGTTGCACAGAGAAGCATCATTGTAGGTGAAACATAGTTTTACATCATCAGCAAACATATAAACAAAAAAGTTAGTAATAACAGCTGGAAGGTCGTTAATAAACAAATTAAATAGCAAAGGTCCAAGGTGACTACCTTGGGGAACACCAGAGGTAACAAAAATAGGTTTAGATACAGACGACTTAAAAACAACTTTTTGTGTTCGGCCACACAAGTACTCCGAAAGCCACAATAAAAGTTTTGATGGAAATCCGATAATATTCAATTTATGAAGCAACAGAGAATGACTAGCAGAATCAAATGCCTTACTAAAATCGGTGTAAACAACGTCAGTTTGCATTTTTTCCTGAAACCCTTTAATAACAAGCGAAGTGAATTCAAGAAGGTTAGTGGTAGTTGATCTACGCCTAACAAAACCGTGTTGATAAGGCGATATAATTGAACTACATCCGTGTTGCAGTTGAGAACAAATAATTTTTTCAAAGACTTTTGGAATGGCAGACAACTTGGATATACCCCTATAATTTTTAACGTTTGACTTTGAAGAATTTTTATGGAGTGGAATTATAAAGGATTCCTTCCATAAATCAGGAAACACAGTTGAGTCAACAGACAAGTTAAATAATTTATTTAAGGGCTTACAAAGTTAATCGGCGCAGTATCTAAGAATACAACCTGGCACTCCATCAGGGCCAGGCAAGTAGCCAGGTTTGACAGAGTTAAATTCACTCAGGAGCGTAGACTCAGTAATTACTGGTGCATATATTCAATTTGACGCTTGAACTTGAAAAGGATAGGAATTACTACTACTATATAAATTCTATGAGTATACTGATTGAAAATACTCAGCAAATAGATCGGCTACTGCCTGATCAGAACTTGCTTTTGTATTATCAAGGTATACTGAGGAAGGCAAGCAAGAAGACTTACGTTTAGAGTTAACAAATTTATAAAACTGTTTAGGGTCACGTGAAAAGTTTAGTCTACAACGATTAAGATAATTATTATAACAAGATGTGTTAAGAGAAAGAAAACTAGATTTTGCTACTAAATACGAAGATAAATCTAAAGTAGTACCCGATTTTTTACATTTTTTAAATGATCTTGTCTTCACGTTTTTCAATTTCGATAGTTCCCTCGTAAACCATGGTGGTTTATTATCACTTGAAGAACAAGTGAGGGGAACACAAATATCCAAAAGCGAATTCAATGTCCTATAGAATATGGCAATGGCAGTTTCTATGTCACTACAAGAATAAAGGCGAGACCAATTAGTATGTTGAAGTAGATCATTTAATTTACTAAAATTAGTTTTACGAAAACAACGGGTTTTTGAAGAACTTTTAGATGGTGGACTAAGGCTAAGAATTTCAAAGGATAGTTCTAAGGTTGGATGGTAGGTATCTTCCGGAAGCACTAGAGGAGGTATTCTACTAGTACTACAGCAATCTGAGTCTGAAACGAATATCAAGTCCAACATTCTACCACTACAGTTGTGCACCCTGTTAGCTTGCGATAGGCCTAACTCCAGTAGGCCATCGATAAAATCATCAGAAGTGCTGCCGAAGATGTGTCATTTGCAGACCATACAACATGTGGCAGATTAAAATCACCAGCCACTATCAGATTATCCATATCTGTCAACAATGACGAAACAAGTTGCAGGGCACCCAGATGGGATGAGTAAATGTTAATATCAGAATGGGGAGGAATATAAGAACAAGTAACATAAAGTGAAAGGCCGTTTAGTAATATTTTAACACATAAAAACTCTATTTGCGGAAGATCAATAGAATGAATCTGTTCAGAGGAAATGCAAGAGTCAACAGCAATGAGAACACCACCCCCCTTCCGGGAAGTGCTGCCGAAGATGTGTCATTTGCAGACCATACAACATGTGGCAGATTAAAATCACCAACCACTATCAGATTATCCATATCTGTCAACAATGACGAAACAAGTTGCAGGGCACTCAGATGGGATGAGTAAATGTTAATATCAGAATGGGGAGGAATATAAGAACAAGTAACATAAAGTGAACGGCCGTTTAGTAATATTTTAACACATAAAAACTCTATTTGCGGAAGATCAATAGAATGAATCTGTTCAGAGGAAATGCAAGAGTCAACAGCAATGAGAACACCACCCCCCTTCCGGGAAGTGCGATCGCATCTATATAAATTATATTTGGAAGGAAAAACGGAATAATCAGAAATATCGGGTTTTAGCCAGGTTTCTGTAAATGCAACTATTTGTGATTCAAAGGATAGGCTATTAACATAAAATTTAGCAAGTTTAGTGTTAAGGCCTCTAACGTTTTGATAGGCCAAGCTAATAACTTTTGTTAGTTTTTTGCAGCCGAGGTGGAGGCTATATGGTGGCCAACAGGTGGTGCGCTACTTATCCTAATACCGTTAATATTATTACTACTATTTCGCCTATTCACATACTCCTTCACAACGAGCTGTGGCGGCCAAAACTTTTCTGAACAAATTGTCGAGAAAAGTTCGGGCGGAACACTCAACTTGAAAGAAAATATGCTTCGGGCATGTTTAAATTTAAATTTTTCAGCCGTAATATGTGGTGAATCGATTTTACTTTTAACATAGAAACAAACATCATCCGATGAAGTGTCGGATGCTAGCCTAGACACGAAAATAAACTTATTAAGTGGGACAACCACAAGAGGCTTGTGAGCCCCAGTTGTACCTGTATTTGGATTAATAGGCACACGAGCTGCTGAACCGGAGGGCTCATGCATAGGATCAGAATTTAAAGTTGCTACGTTATTGATGGGATTCCTTGCAGGGGAGTTAAATAACATTAGTGGGTTAGCATTGGAACCAATTGAAGGATTAACGTTAGGATTAATGTTAGGCACCAAAAGGGGTTTGGTTGGCAAAACAGGTGGGACAATAAGTGGATTAGGACCCGAAGTCTTTTTGCGCTTCGGAGATTCGGTAATCACCTTGCCATTTTTGAAATTAAGCTCAAGCTCGTTGAATGACGCTTGCAGATTATTAAAGGCTACATGCATAGTTTTAAAGCCAGCATGAGTCTGCTTCATGAATTTGGTCGATTCTTTCACAGCCAAATTGCAGGGCTTGCAATACCATTTAAGGCCTGTATCTGCAATTAAGCAGTCCCTGATTTTTGCAGTAAAGCCAGCACATTTCATGTGGATCGTGTTGTCACACAATCCGCACAAAATAAAATCTTGGTTGGTGGTTCCAACCACTTTGCAATTGGTGCTACAGCATGCAAACATTTCCAAAGTATTTTAAGGTTTTAACTGGCAACTGATATGCTAGCACAAAACAAAGTAAGGCGTAGGTAAGTATAAGTAAAACGTATCACTGCAAGAGCAATATAAAACAGTAAATATGAAATGAGCGCTTAAATGAGAGAGCGTGAGCACGTAGGCAGATAGAACCGCAAGTGCGACGGATAATAGCGGATAAGAGCGGGAGAGCACTGATGCTGTAAAGCGAGAGCAAGAAAAAAATTTTCACATGCTGTTTGTTGTTAGTAAACACACAAAATATGCAAATGCAAATATATATATTTATGTATGTACGTATGTTTTCTTTATGTTAAAGCAGAGCAGTGTCAGTTCAACTGCAAATCAAAGTAAATATAAACTCGTCAAACTCTTTTATGCAAACGTAAATACATACAACGTATATTTGCAATCACTGCTAAAATTATTTACCAGATTAAACAGAGTAAAACACAGTTCACAAACACAAGAGAACAATAAATAATTAAGAGCACGCAAAAACACGACCGTCACCAACGAAAGACAACTTGTATATGGATATAGTGATCACCGTCACACCAGCGGCAGGCGTGATCAGCAACGAGGAACCGTTGTTGCTATGCAAAATTCGCTGGAACGATCACGCCACCTTTGCCCTTGGCGCGACATTGGCAGCGCTGACAGGCCTCGGTCCAACGAGACAGCAGAAGGGTATAAAAGGAGCCGCCTGTGACAAAGCGGCAAGTCAGTGCGAAGTCAGTCAAAAGTGAGAAGTCAGTGCGAAGTCAGTCAAAAGTGAGAAGTCAGTCAAAGTCAGTGGAAACATAAAGTGAACAAAGGAGTGTCATACAAATTCAGAGTGCAAGAATCCAACGCGAAAGGATAATATAAGAGTTAAAAGGACTCATATCGCAATAAGGACGAATCAAATCGTGTCCTTAAAGATTAACAAACCCTTTGCTAAGAAATCAATACGCGGGAATTTATCAAGCCTTGTGGTGTGTTGCATTTGCAAAGCAACCTCAAATTAAAACCAAGTATCAGACTAGTGAGCCTGGCGAAGGACAGGTGAAGCTAAGGCCAGAGCCTGAGAGTAGGAGAGACTATTGGCGAAATCCTTGTGGTGACAAGGAGGCCATAGTAGAGCCTGGCGAATTTCAGGCGTTGCTAGCTAAAACCTCGTTTAGTAGGCGAAACATTGGCTCTGATTATTTGGTGCGACGAGAGCGCCAGTATTGCAAATAAAACCACGAAACAAGATCCGTACGATTTCATAAACTCTACTTAGAATTATCACTTAAGTGTACAAATAAATTGTAAAAACCATACGTGAAACTAGCAGAGAGTGCAGTTTTAAATATATGTATAAAAAGTAAAACAAAACTGTGTTATCATTGCCGCAGCCGCCACAAATATAAATTTGTTGGCACGTACCCTCAGCACCGCGAGAGTTAGCCCAGCTAAAACCGCGTGACAACTTTAGGTTCGTTACAGTGTTTATTTCACAGATGCAAATGTGCAAGAAAGAACCCTTAATCAACCTAATACAACTCTGACTGCTTTTTTCACCTTATGCCAGGGCGATGCTTTCGCCAGAACACTGATGTATTCAGAAGTTCCCTCTTATTACACGTGGAATCTAACTAACAAAGTATTCGGACGACGCAGACGAATAAATCTCTTGGTCAATTAGGAATGCCAACACCAACCCGAACTGCGACTGCTGCATTTAATGTAGATTTACGCCGTGAACAGTGTTATAACATTGATGATCTTCAGGCATATGTCCAATCAAACATTCCCAAATTAACACGTGAACAGAATGGCATTTATGATCACATAATGCAAACGATAAATGACGGAGTTGGGGGGATCTTCTTCTTGGATGCGCCAGGAGGAACTGGGAAAACATTCCTCATAAGATTAATTCTAGCAACGGTTCGATCTAAAAATGACATAGCCTTAGCTCTAGCTTCGTCTGGAATAGCTGCGACATTGTTACTAGGTGGAAGAACTGCTCATTCAGCTCTAAAGTTGCCATTAAACATGCAAATCATCGAGACACCTACGTGCAATATTTCCAAAGCATCCGGTAAGGGAAAGGTATTACAGAAAAGTAAACTAATTGTTTGGGATGAATGCACGATGGCACATAAAAAATCACTAGAAGCTCTTGATCGATCTTTACGAGATTTGCGTGGAAACGTTCAACTATTCGGGAATGCATTGATATTGCTCGCAAGAGATTTTAGGCAAACATTGCCTGTAATTTCTCGATCGACACCAGCAGACGAAATAAGTGCTTGCCTAAAATATTCAACACTATGGCGGCACGTTCGTACATTGCAGTTGACTACAAATATGCTTGTCCAGTTGCAGAATGATCCATCAGCTGAGGTATTCTCAAGACAGTTACTGGAAATGGGAAACGGACAGCTGCCAGTCGATGAGATGTCTAAACGAATATCGTTTCCCGATCATTTTTTTAAATTTGGTAACATCGAAAGATGAACTGATCGTAAAAGTGTTTCCTGAGTACATCATAGAAATCACGATTCGCTCAGTGAAAGAGCTATAAGTATAAAGATGTCTATCAACTTAACAACGTTATTCAATCCATTATTTAACGTGATGAAATTACATATAAGTCGATAGACACCGATGTGGAAGCAGATGAAGTAGTCAATTATCCAACGGAATTTTTAAACTCACTTGATCTGCCTGGGATACCACCACACATACATCAATTGAAAATAGGTGTGCCAATTATCCTCTTGCGGAATATAAATCAAACAAAACATTGCAACGGCACGCGACTTGCATTTTAAAAATTAATGAATAACATAGTGGAAGCAACGATTTTAACGGGGCCTTTCAAAGGTGAAGATGTCCTCATTCCACGAATACCCATCATCCCGACCGACACACCATTTCAATTAAGAAGGTTGCAATTCCCAATTCGATTGGCATTTGCAATCACAATCAACAAAGCTCAAGGTCAATCCCCAGAATTGTGTGGATGAGATTTAGAAGCGGACTGTATTTCACATGGACAACTGTATGTTGCGTGTTCCCGAGTCGGCAAACCAGATGGTCTTTATATCTACGCAGACAGTGGAAAAACAAAAAATATTGTATATTCACAAGTATTGCGAAATTAAACCGCATCCATGAGCTTTTTTGACTTTTTTTTTTTTGATAATTGAAAGGTTGAAAAACAAAAAAAAATTGAATATCCACAAGTATTGCAAAATAAAACTTATATGAAATGTATTCTTTGTTTTGTTTCTCATTTCTCAACCATTGAATCACAATGGGCCACTGCGAAGCGTGGCAGGGTACAGCTAGTTATATATGTATATATACACTGCCGATCAACGAAATAGACTCAGCATGTTTTTTCATTTCTATTTTGATTTTCTCCATTTTGCTGTAAGCTATCGCCGTAGTTGTTGTTTTTTTTTTTAGAGCAAAGCAATAGACAAATTTAAGAGATAAGAGCTGAGCGCTGGAAATGTACAGTTATTATATATTCCTATTTTGCTTTGCCCATGCCGAAATAATGTGCATTTTCAACGATCATCGGAATAGACTCATGAGCTTTAATATTAGTTACGGGCTAGTTGTGCAAGTGAAAAGTTGTAAATTATCTTTAGCATAAGTTTTGAGTAATTTAGCATCAAATGGGACGTGCAACAGCACTAGCTTTGGAAGAAAGAGGCAAAATATTGGCATACCGAGACAGCAATCTTTCAACTAGAGAAATCGCAAGAAAAATTTCTAGAAGTCAGTCTGTTGTTTGCCATTTTCTAAGAAATCCATCGACTTATGGAAAAAATATGGGAAAACCCTCCTGGAAAGCACTTACGCCTTGCCAGGAGCGAAGGATCCTTCGAAAAGCTTCAAACTCAACATGTTCTGCAGCTAAAATTCGTCAAAATTTGGGTGTTAATTCAAGTGTAGCTACCGTAAGTCGAGTAATTCGCAAGGCAAAACATCTAAAGAGACTTAAACTAAAAAAAACCACCGCTGACCGACGTTCGAAAGCGAGCTCGCTGTCTTTTTCTAGAAGCCACATGGCTTGGAATAGGGAGTGGCATCAAATTGTTTTTTCTGATGAAAAACGCTTTAATTTGGATGGACCAGATGGATTCAATTACTACTTTCACGACATAAGAAAGGAAGAACAGTATTTGACCCGTCACCATAGTCGTGAGGGGGGTATAATGGTGTGGGGTGCCATATCCTATTATGGTACATTTGATGTTCAATTCGTTTCAGCTAAGATGAACGCAGTACGATACAAAGAGCTACTCCAAAATGTATTCCCCATTTTTCCAACCTTTTCGAGCCATTGTCTTGGACGTTTCAACAGGATAATGCCCCAATCCACACGGCTCGAGTGGTAAAGAAGTGGATAAGTGACCAAAATGTAAACTTATTGGAGTGGCCTCCGTATTCTCCTGACCTCAACATTATAGAGAACTTGTGGGGATGGCTTTCGCGTAAAGTTTATCAATCAAGTAGACAATTTGAGGATGTTGAATCGTTGAAATCTGCCATAAAGACCGCCTGGAGCGAAGTGTCCTTGGATTATCTAAAGGCTCTCTACGATTCTATCCCTGACCGAATTTATGAAGTGATTTCAAACAGAGGTGGTTATACACATTACTAAATAAAATTAAAGCATTGTAAAAACCTATTTAATAATACATTTTTCAATTCATTTGTGATTTATATTAATTTTAGGACCTTGAGTCTATTTGGTTGATCGATAAAAAGTGACAGTTTTTTAAGGTTTACTCACAAAACAAAAATTTAAAAATTAACCATTTAACTTAGAGCGCTCATTTTTGCACCGTTTAATTAAGAATTGAACAATACATAGTTCAAAAATTTGATTTCAAACATATGTATTGTTAATCTATATATATGTGATAAAAAATAAAAACACTGTTTTATTTTATATTATCACTAATAAGCACTTTATTAAATTATTGAAGTATTGACAGTTATGTTTTACAAGAATACGAATGCGAGACGTCTTACTCGTTTTAAACTTCAAAGTTCAATGTTTTGGGTAAGTTTTTATACTTATATGTTACATACAATAATATGCTTAAAATAGTAATTGTTAAACATGTTAATGTTATAATTTGAAATATATTATTATATTTTGTATGTTCACTGATTAATTCTTTTGTTTGAATATATGATAAAGGTTCAATTTTTGTTACGTTATTGCTTACATAAATATTTGTGTAAAATCTAATCTTGAATTTTTATAGAAATTTCGTTAATTGGTATTTCGCAATTATAAATTTTTATAATATTATTTCCTTTAGTTTTGATTTTATTATTCATACAGTTTTGATTAATAATAGATTTTTATTTGTTTTAGTGTATTTACACTCTGTTGATACTTGTTTGACAATACCTTTTATACAATTATTAATTATTTGATTTTTGGCTGTTGTGCCATATACTTTATTATTATTTATAAAATATCTTTCCTGAATGGTTTCTGTTAAAATATTATTATTTTCATCTGGGTATGGTATTATATCAAAAATAGGTGTTTTAGTAATTTCTTGCGGTATATGTGATATAATGTAAATTTCTTTTGTATCATATTTTAACCAAGTGGATGTTTTAATGTTAAGTATTTTATCTGGTGTTATGTGTAATAAGGCATCATGCTTTAGTAATTTGGGATTAAATATTCCTAATCTTGTTAGTTGCATTCCCATCTTTATGTCTTCTATATATTCGGTGAAATGTTCTAAATTGAAAATTAGCATGTCTAACTTCTTGTATCTTTCTTAATTTGTTTTATATGCTTTCATTGTTTCGATTAATTTGTTTACTGTGTTTATTACATGATTTAATTCATTTACCTGAACGCTGTTTTTGTCTAAGTTTTGTATTTTTTGTTCTAACTCATCTTTATCTTCTGAATCTAATGTTCCAAATAAGTATTTGTAAGTTTTTCCTACTAAATTTATAAATCCTCTCTTTTGACGTTTTAGTATTGTTATTCCATTGATTTCTCTATTTAATTTTTCGATAAGATAAATAATTTTGGTTGCATTTTCAAATTCCTTGGCTTGTATTAATAAATTATTATAAACACTTACTATTTGTGTTAAACTTACAATTTAATAATTAGGGTGTTCAACAGCTCCGTTTCATCGTTTCATGTTTCAAAGTTGAAACGATAAACTCGTGAACGGCATTTTGGGTGTCAATGCGTTTCAAGTTTGTGCAGTCAGCTGTTGTTTGTTTACATTCCTTATTCTTCAATTTTTGTCACTGTTGCTGTTTACCGCGGTTATACTTTATTTATAAAAAATGCTATCTAAAAGTGCTAAAGATATGCTATGCGATGCTTTAGCAAAGCAAGTTATTAGAGAAATAGAGGATATTGAAGGTGAGAAGAGCTCGTTGTTTGAACTAGTTGCTCAATTACATGCTTTTAACATTTGACGGCCATTAATCATATGTGTTCATACTTTTTTTGCACAAAAATACACCAAATATACTAAAAAGTACTGAACATCGATAGCAAATATCGAATAAATATCGTGCTCTTCCCATCTTTACTTTGTTCAAACTTGAAACACTTTTTAAATACATAGGCTGCGGTGTTTCAACGTTTCAAGAAATTTTCTATGTATGTTGTTGTTGCGAGACGTTTCAACTTTGAAACTTGAAACGATGAAACGAGCTGTTGAACACCCCAAATGATATTCATAATTTGTGGATATTTCCATTACTCCTGTTTTAAGTATTAAGTACCCGTTTTTTGCTTTTATTGGATTGATTTCAATACTTTGGCCTTTGATAGTTACCGTTAGGAATGTTAGTAATATTAAAAGTATCTTTATTGATTTAAATGATTGATGTTTATTGGCCGTTATTCCTGTCATTATCTGGTTCGCTGCAATTAACATATTTACTTGCATTAGTTTTCTTTTTCTTTTTGAATTTTTATTATTTATAATTTGTTACTTTTCTACCTCTATTTGTTTCTTCGTAATGTTTTTCATCTATTTGCCTTAATGTACCGGTCTTTCTGAATGGGTTAGTTATTTTGGCCTTTACCAATGGTGATGCTCTATATCTTGTATCTATTTCATATTCTTCTCGTGTTTCGTTTAATTGTACGCGTGACAATGCGTCCGCTACATGATTTTCTTTCCCTGGTAAATACTTAATTGTATAATCAAATTCATTTAGTTTTATTTTCCACCTTTGGAGTTTCATATTGGGTTCTTTTATATTGTTTAACCATACTAATGGTTTGTGATCGCTTAAAATCTCAAATTTCCTACCATATAAAAATGTTCTAAAAGTTTTTGTTGCCCATACCACTGCTAGCAATTCATATTCTATGGTTGAGTTATTTAAAGTTCTACTCGCGAAACATATTGGCTTATGATTTTGTGTTAGGACTGCTCCTAAAGCTACGTTACTGGCATTGGTTGTAAGACAAAATGGTTTGTTATAATCTGGATGTATTAAAATGGGGTCGGATGTAATAAGTAATTTTAATTTTTTCGAATGCTAAGATGTATGATTCCTCTTTAATATCTACTGCTGTCATGGGTTTGACGATATTTGCAAAGTTGGGAATGAATTTTCTATAAAATCCACATAATCCTAAAAATTGTTTTATTTCTTTTGGAGTCTTTGGTATGGGGTAATTCATTACTGCATTTATTTTGTTTGGATTTGGTTTTATACCTTCTGTTGTTACAACATGTCCTAAAAATTCAGTTTCCTTTTTTAGAAATTCACACTTGTCTAATTGCAATTTTAAGTTGGCTTCCCTTAGTTTTGTGAATACCTTATTTAGTGACAAAATGTGCTCTTCCAATGAAGTGGAGTAGATTATAATGTCATCTAAATACACTTAACAATTTTTGTAGATTAGATCTTCCAATAAATTGTTCATACAACGTTGAAAAGTTGCTGGTGCATTTTTTAGACCAAACGGCATACGGGTATATTCGTAATGCCCATGTTTAGTGGAAAATGCTGTTTTTGGTATTGACTTAGGGTCCATTTGTATTTGATGATAGCCTTTTGCTAGATCAAGAGTTGTGAAATATTGGCATCTGCCAAGTTTATCTAAAATTTCGTCCATAATTGGAATTGGAAATTTGTCGTCAATTGTGATTTCATTTAGAAATCTGTAGTCAATTACTACTCTTTTTTTTTTGTTTACCTGAGGCATCCAATTTTTTTGGAATTACCATTACTGGTGAATTGTAAGGTGATTGAGATTTTCTTATTATCCCTTGCTCTAACATTTCCTTGACTTATTTGTCTATTTCTTCATGTTGTATTTGTGAATACTTATATGGTTTTTTTAAATTGAATCTTCATGTTTTGTTACTATCGAGTGTTTAACAGTACTGGTGAAAGTCAAATTGTCGCCTTCGTGGTACTGAATATCTCGAAATTTATGTAATAACTTTGAAATATACATTTTTTCTTCATCGTTTAAGTGATCTAGTCGAAATTCATTTGATTCTTTTAATTCTTCGTTTATTACGAAATTGAATTCTAAGTCTTCAACTTAAGGTGGATCTAGGCACTCTGGTGCTGGTTCTTCCTCTACGTTTATATTTGGATCATATTTAAATTGGAATGTGTATTCTCCTAATGTTACTGCTCCCTCTTCATAATCAATTTTTGCTTTGCAAGCTTCTAAACAATTTCTCCCGAGTAATAAATCATATCGATTTGGAAACTTATGTAAATAAAATTTCTGTTTGAATGGACAAATTTTACATGAACCTATTGTAATGCAATCTATTAGTTTTATATTTCCATTGATTGTGTGAACATTTAGTTCTTCGTTTTTAATTGGAAAGTTTAAATAATTTTTATTCATTATATTAATAGTAGACCCTGTATCTATTACACACTTTAATGGATTGTCATTCATAATCACAATTATGAATGGATTATTATTATTTATTCGTCCGAGGCAACTGCTTGAAAATTTTCGGTAGTGTCCATTTTTGACACTCCGCTGTTACTTTCTCTTTGTCTTTTCTGGGGTTGGTTTTGATAATTAAATGATTGTGCATTTGAAGTTCCATTGTTTGGATAATTCATTGGATTTTGTTGTCTACCCTGATGTAGTTTTTGTTGAAATTCATTAAATGTTTGTTTGTTATTTTGTGGACTGCCTGCACGTGAGTTATTGTAATTATTGTTTGGATAGATGTGATTAACTTGGTTAGTGGGATAAGTAGGTGTACTTTGGTTAAAATTTGCTTGATATTTTTGACCTGAATTAGTTTTATTTGTTGTATCAATCACACTATTTTCGTATAATCCCTCCTGTTGTGCTGCTACTTTAAGTAAGTGGCTGGTTGTTATATCATATCTGGCTAATATCATAAAAATTCTATCCGGAATTTTTCTTTTAATTACATCTTTTATAGTGTTATTCATTGCGTTTACATACACTTGCATATTTGCTTGGTTGTTTTCTAAAATTAACTTATTTGTTATAACATATGATTTTCGTTCTAACTCTTCTATGAACTTACATAGATTTCCGTTGTAGTGTGTGTTGTATAGCTGTCTCAGTAGTTCCTCGATCGGTGTTTGTGTTTTATATTCCTCCGTTAATGCCCTTTTTAGTTCTGTCCAGTTATTGGCGAATGATAATTGTGAAATCCGTTGTGCCTCCCCGACGACTTGTACTTCTATGGCTCCATAAATAATGCTTTGTTGACGTGGATTTGTAGTTGGATAAAGGTGTATTATATATTCAATCCTCCTGATGAATGCGCTTAATTCGTCATGATTTCCATTAAACTGTGGCACTTGCCTTATTTGCGACAAGGCCTGATTAACCTCTGAGTCACTTAGTACGGCTGTCATTTTCAATTTTTGTTTGATTGTTTTTAATTTCTTCAAATACTTTATTGTTTTTGCGCGTACGAGTTTTTATTTATTTGAACACTATTAAATGTGTTAAGTTCACAATGTTCTTTCGCGGATCAGTGTGTTTTTCAAGTATTGGTTTTTAATTATTTTAACACTATTAAATGTGTTTTAAGTCACGTCTGTTCTTTAGCGGATAGAGATTTTTTAAGTATCGCACTTTTATTTTATTAATGCACTTTTTTTTCACTTATCCTACCGGCTGCGCCTATAATAAGTTTGCGTATTATATGTGATAAAAAATAAAAACACTGTTTATTTTATATTATCACTAATAAGCACTTTATTAAATTATTGAAGTATTGACAGTTATGTTTTACAAGAATACGAATGCGAGACGTCTTACTCGTTTTAAACTTGAAATCAAACTCACCTTTCAAAGTTCTTGCTTTGAGTTTTTATACCAAAAGTGGCTATCTTTTCATGCTGAAGCCGAAATATGTTTATATTGACAATTTCGCGCTTGTGGCGTGATTGGGATGATTTGTTTACAATTATTAATAATTGGGTTGGTGTGAATACAGATATTGTTTACAATAGTTTGGTGTGGATACAGATATTGTTTACAATAAGTTTGAGATATGCATAAGTGGTTTGATGTGGATATGGATATCTTACTATATATATATATATATATTTAAAACAAAAAAAGCAAATATATAGTGAGACCGTCTAAACTAAATAAAAAGACAAAAGTGACCCGCAAAATAACACTTAATTTTTAATAATAGTTAATTGTTAAACAAGTAAGAAGGCTCCAGTCTGGAGAGCCCGACTAGAAGATACCCTGAACCCAGTTGCAATAAATAAATTAAATTTATATAAAACTTTGGTATACTGACTAAGCTTCAATCGATTAAGCTCGATATCTCCGGTGTATCTTAACCGATTTGGACGAATTTCAGAAAAGTTCTATCGTTACCCATTACTTCAAACCTCATTTTCAGATTTTCCAAATTCGATATTTTTTTGTTATCGATATTATGTGTATATCGGAAACCAGAATAGTTATCGATAATTTGAAGCAAACTTGTTCTGCTCATGGTATAGGAGAACTTATATACAAAATCTGAAGTCTCTAGCTCTTGTAGTCTCTTAGATCCACGCGTTCATACAGACAGACAGACAGACAGACAGACAGACAGACGGACAGACGGACAGACGGACATTTCTATATCGTCTCGGCTGTTGATGCTGATCTAGGTATACTTTATGGGCCATCAAGGAATACTTTATGGGGTCGCAGATGATTCCTTCTGCCTGTTACATACTTTTGCACAAAACCATTATACCCTTATTTACCCATTTTATGGGTTAAGGGAATAAAAAATCCGTCAATTGTTTAAATGTCATATAAACGTAAGTGAATCGTTTCTGTTTCGTTTTACTCGTGTAAAATGTACTAAATGTGATTTGACGCGCTACATAGAACTGCAAGTTTAATTTATTGTCATACACGCCAACACTAATCATATTAATTAATGTTGTGTGCGTCATTAAAATCATTGCTTAAATATGCCAAAAAAGACAAGAAAACCGCGGAAAATAAGTGACCTTTGGCCAGCAAAGCCAAACTCACAAACGCACACCAAGGCGATGCAGCAAACTCCTGCTCATAGCGGAATACACCTACAAGACAGTGCAACTAAGAGAGCGCTTTCTGTGGTATGCGGCGAAAGCGCTTCATCAGTATTAGTGAGTACGGCGGCTTGCACTCACACCAAGGCAAGTGAATGCGCGCGTGCGCCTAATAAACCAGCAACTAAAAGTTCATCGACTTTGGCGCCAAATACTGCACACACCAACACCAATGCAACTGTTCCCAGTGCCAGTCAAGCAAGCAGTGCAAACAAATGCGAGCAAATTCTCTGCCATGCGCAGTTGCCTCAAAACTGTAGCAATGCAAGCGACGACCCAGTGACAATGGTAAGCAATGATAGTGGGACCACGTACTCAGACTCTATGTCGGAATACTCAGTTCTTGCCATTGAATCTACCGATACATCCGATGATGCCCTATATGCCTCTGCCAATACTGAGGCTAGAAGGGTATCAATGCATCTAAAACCGCTATATCGCTTGAGCAGAAAACGGAAAGGAAAGCTGCTAAAGAAAAGGACAAAGAAACATGGCTCATTTGCATCATCCACTATTCGTGACCCGACCCCCGTTTTCACCATTTCCGCCCAAATCGGTGAGCCGGACAAGGATTTGTGTAAAGCTCCTCTATCCGGCCATCAAGGAACATAACAGCGACAACAACATCCGGTACAACAGCAACAGCAGCAGCCAATTCAATGTCAACCAACAGTTTTGCAGCCACTTCAATCAACAGTATCCCTGGAGCTGGAGAAAATTGGCCATCAAATTCAACAGCGTATACAGCAACAGCAGAATCCAACAATAGTGAGCGGCAAAATTCCAACAATATTTGTACCAAATGTTGTTGAAATTCAAACGCTCATTGACAAGCTGACCACCAAGTCGGATGTAAGCAAATTCTCAACCAGATGCACGCAAAGCGGTGGTGTGAGGATACAGTGTCAGGACATGGCCACCTACGCTTCCATTCTTGCGACTCTAGATGACGGCGATATTCAACGGCACACACATCAAACGCGAGCCGTACGTGGCTATCGCTTCATCATACGAAATCTACATTTTTCCACTAAGCGATTGGATCCGTTCACAGCTGGGTCAATTGGGATACAATGCCCGTTACGTCAGCGTGGTGAAACATCGCTTTTCTGGTAAGCACCTTAACATCTTTGAAGCTGAGCTTGAGCCAAGGCTGGATGGCTCAAACGATAAGATCTTAACCCTCACCCAACTGGGTGGCCAATCAGTACTGGTCGAGCGACAAATGCGTAGACTCGAGCCAGTACAGTGTCACCGTTGCCAGCTTTTCGGACACAGCAAGAATTACGGTCGTCGTCCTTTTGTCTGCCTTCCAGAGACACTAAAGCGTCATGTGCAAACAGTAAGTTGAGCACATCGCCTCGTACATTCATGCCCGACATTCAAGCTTGCGAGGAATAAGATTTTATTAAAAAATCAAATTTTCGAGCCTGCTACAGCCAATAATGTACACTACATTCATAGTAGCCAGCCTCGGATTCTTCCTCAGCCAATTCCCCAGCAAAAACAACAGCACGTGAGACCACCCCAAGCCTTTCAACAGCAGCAAATCCGGACTCTGGTGCCACAATAGCAGCATGAGCCTACAACAAAACAGACTGTTGGCAATATTAAAAAGCCGACGTATAGCCAAATAGCGCACGGGAGCAACACCCCTCTTCAAGTTAGAAACCCAGTCGCTACTCACCTCCACAACTTCCAGCAACGTCTCCAAATGGAACAGCTTCAGCAACATCAGCAGCAATTGCACCAAAACCCGCTGCCCCAGAGTAGTAGGGAACTGTATGTTCTGGATCACTGTGTTGTTTTTGTAATTTCAAGGTCACTGTAGAGAACTGTATGTTCTGGATCACTGTGTTGTTGTTGTAATTTCAAGGTCACTGTAGAGAACTGTATGTTCTGGATCACTGTGTTGTTGTTGTAATGTAAGGTTCTACCTCATTTCAAGACCACTGATAAGTGTTGTTGGTGTGTGTGTGTATGCATGCGTTAAAGTCGCGATGGCCATTAGTGCCATGCGCTTACTTTATCAGACTCTTGAAAATAAACAAAAATAAAGCAATAGCTTAAAAATGTATTTTTGTATTTAATCAGGTTGAGCAAAATTATTTTGTAAGACTCAGAAAGATTTTGTGTTTAGAAATCCACAATTAAAGTGTTGCTAAAAAAAGAAAAAATGGATCGCTATTGTAATGTGTGCAAAGAAAATGTGTCTAGCTCTAGATGGAGTTATCATTTATGAACGAGTAATCATAAGGCAAATGATTTTAAGCCTTTGGATGCGCGCGTAAAGCATATCTGAAGCGGCTTTCAAAACCGCATTTCAATGTATCGCTATGAGGCTGTTACCACCACTGCTGCAAACGACAACAATGAAACGATTGAGCTGCCAGAGGACTATCTCGCTGAGGCGGCAGCTTCTCTGATGCTGATTCTGGAAACATGTTTTGCACTTCATACAGCATGCAAAGTTAATTTCGAGCTGTTTGGACACAACATAAAGATGAAGGATGCACTGTGGACGCCCCCATAGGCCAAAAATAAAAAAACAAAAGATAGTATTACTGTTTAAAACGTGTCAGCACTGTCTCATAACACCTCAAAATTTTTTACTCTGCTGTTATTTTTGTTTTGATCCATCTGTCCTCTTCAAGAATAACTGTAAAACATAGAGCAAAACATTTTATTGTGCTGCAGTGTGAGCGACGCGTCGCGAAGTTTCAAGTGAGCTTGTGAAACAATAAATAAAAACAATTAAAACAAAAGATTTGATGAACAATGGAAGTATTTTATATTTTAAATACAGGTATTTACTATTATTTTTCATTATATTCATGTACTAAGATTGTTGTGTCTATTTTTAATAATTAAGGTAATATTTGTCCACTTTTATATAAAATTTGTATGTAAGTTAAAGTTTCACTTAGACTTTTAGTTGTGAAGTTAATCGAAGTTAATGATCAAACTTATACTAAAATATAAACGAATATTTACAGATTATTTAGAGAAAATTTCAGCTGCTAGTTTTTGCTAGCCGCTGCGTAAGCTTGAAAAGAACAACGTGGTCTCGCCGTTTTCGAGCATTTTTTTCGTTTGTGTAACTGTGCTTTTTGTGGCGTCTATCTCTGTCTCCGTCTTCGTCTTCGTGCGTTTTGTTATGTTGTTTTGTGATTGTCATTTGAGTTCAAATGTTATACAAATTTATAATTTAAATTTATATTATACTTTATTTATTTTATAGGAGCTTTTCACGAATGCAAGCTTAGCCGAATTTGTATATTTAATAAGTGGTGTTCCGAGACAGGTTCAAATGCAGTCAAAATTCAAAGTATATATCAATCTTTGAAATTGAAAATAGAGAATGATGGCTACATAATGGGAGCTAAATATTTGGATCAATTAGAAAAACGCGTTAATTACTGCTGCAAGAGAATTGAAATATTTTGGCGTGACTGCAAACGAAATAAACCGTTCTTTTTAGACAAGCATTCCGATTGGCTTTCAAAAAATGAATCGTTTTCATTTAAATCTGATGTAAACACTACACCTAAAAATAATATTAAACGTGGTCGTCCCAAAATTAATTTCTCTGAGTGTTCAAGCCGAACAAAGAGAAGACGGATTGGCAAGATTGCTGATTTGGATGAGTCTGCTGCTGACTGTTTGCGTTCTGCTGCTGTTGATGAAAAAATATCACCTGCAAGTGCTAATGAGATTATTTCGCTTATCATGGAAGCGAGCTTAACAAAGCACCAGTATATGCTCATTAGGGAGTTTGTAAACAGTAAAATTTCTACAAAGCTTTTTTGCAGCTATGATAATGTTGTAAAACAAAAAAAAAAATGTTATCCAAAAAATATTACTGTTAGTGAGGCACATGCAGAAGTGGAGCTTCAAAGTTTATTGGACCACACAACAAAGCGCATTATCGAGTTGCAGGATAATGTAATACATAATGTTGTCGCCGATCCTGTTTGCAACCTAAAACTTATAGGGAAATGGGGCTTTGACGGAAGCTCAGGTTACAGCGAATACAAACAGAAAGTGAAGGACAATAATTTGGCAGACAGCCACTTGTTTGTGACGTCGTATGTTCCGCTTGTCTTACTAGCAGCTGAAGATTGTTCAAAAATTATATGGAAAAATCCACGACCAGCATCCACACGATATTGTAGACCTGTGCGATTTCAATTTTTAAAGGAATCAACTAAATTAAGTATTGAGGAGGAAAAATATTTTAAAGAAAAAATTACGAATCTTGTCAAGACTGAAATAATTGTTGGTGATAAAACTATATATGTTCAGCATATTTTGCAACTCACAATGGTTGATGGCAAAATTTGTAATGCGCTAACACAAACATCATCATCAAAATGCTATATATGCAACGCGAAGCCCACACAGATGAACAATATTGAGAAAAGCCTAGAACGCGAAGTTCATAAGGATCGATTTGAATTCGGATTGTCACCACTTCATGCATATATAAGATTTTTGAATATTTTATTCATTTGTCATACAGACTTGACATACAAGTCTGGCAAGTTCGAGGCGGCGAAGAAAAAACAAAATTTATTAGAAGAAAAACAAAAATGCAAACAGAATTTCGATCGGAAATGGGATTGATCGTCGATAAGCCGAAGGTTGGTGGATGTGGAACATCGAATGATGGAAACACTGCCAGAAAATTCTTCAATAATCCTGAGCTATCTTCAAAAATTACAGGCCTAGATGAGGACCTTATTGAACGATGTGCAGCAATATTGCAAGCACTAAGTTCTGGGTATAAAATTAATGTTGAGAAATTTAGGACATTTGCACTCCAAATAGCCGTTGATTTGACAAGGACATATTCGTGGTACTACCTTCCGCCTACCGTTCATAAGATTTTAATTCATGGACCATCCATAATTGAAAACGGTCTGGTGTCGATTGGGGAATTGTCGGAGGAAGCTGCTGAGGCAAGAAATAAGGACATAAAAAAATTTCGTCTGCAGCATGCAAGAAAAACGTCCCGAGAAGCAACAAATGAAGACCTACTCAATCGACTACTCCTTTCATCGGATCCGTTTATAACAGGACTCCGAAAGTTACCACCTAAAACGAAGTCACTTTTAAATAAATATGTTTTTGATCTTTTAGAATAATACAATAATAGCAAAATTATTATTCTGTCTAAAGTTTTGATATGCTGATTTATAGCAGGGGGTGTAACTTCAATAGTTGGTTGAATATGAAATTTTTATCTACACTAGAAGTATTTTTGGCCGCTCGCTCCATACATGCCCGACCACAGTGGGATGGTGAGAGTATAATGATGATTAAGTCCCACCAGACGCCAATGATTGTGGTTACAATGGGGAGTGACTTGGAGGAAATGTTTACGAGTCAGGCAGCAATGTTATGCTCAAAAATGGATGAGTTCCAAGAGCGCGACAGCGGTTGGACTCTGACGAAAATTCTCCATTTAGAGATGAGCATCAAGAAATACACTCCACTAAAAGGTTCAAGCTATATACGACTCCCAAAGAAGCTTGCATAGAAAAAAGCTGTAGTGAATGTGTGTAATAATGATGAGTTTTGTTTCAAATGGGCATTAATATCAGCCTTGAAGCATGTTAAAAACAACAGCAGTCGATGCACATCATATAACATCTTTGATATAAGGAGCACATCAATTCAAATAGCTCCTTCGTTACACCTAAGTTTCACAAATCTGGAATTTCCGCTGAAAGTGCGGGACATCAAAATTTTTGAAGAACAAAATAATGGATTTAGCATAAATGTTTTTGGATATGATGCTGAACTTGGGAATGTGATTGCACCTCTCTACCTAACTATGAAGAAACAAATCATACATGTAAATCTTTTACTTCTGGATGGAGAAAACACTTCACATTATGTTTGGATTAAGAGCTTATCAAGGTATGCGTATGCGTACATGAGTGGAAAATAGAATAATACATACAAATTTATTTTACAGACTTGTGCGTAGTCAGCTAACTACGCACACATCAAAATTATACTTCTGTGAGGCATGCCTCAATTATTCGGCGAATGAAGACTTGCATTCTTAAGACTGCAGTAAAATGGTGTCGGCGCTACCGGCTGAAAGTACACAACCTCTTCAGTTTGTTAACTTCCGCAACAGCATGACAGTACCATTTGCCGTGTATGTGGACTTTGAATGTTTTCTGAAGCCTGTAAATGAAAGTGTGAGTGAAAAAATGGTAAATGTGCATGAGCATATTCCTTTAGCATATGCTTATTATATCAAATGCTCATTCGACTTAAGTCTTGATAAGTTTGCAATGTATACGGGGGAAAATGTAGGTGAACATTTTATAAATTCTCTAATAGCTGATGTTACTAACATTTATACATCACATCTAGGAAGAAGAGAAAATTTTTGAGAATTCACTTAAATTTCATATATGTGATAAGCCTTTATTAAACGATCGGGTAAGAGATCATTGCCATTTGACGGGTACCTTTAGAGGAGCAGCGCACAATTCATGCCATCTTAATTATAAAACCCCCACTTTTATACCAGTTTTTTGTCATAATTTCTCTCGATATGATGCTCACTGGTTTGTGCGGGAACTATCTAAAGTTCCGGGTGATATTAAAGTCCTCCCCCTCAATAAGGAACTTTACATTTCTCTCTCAAAGTTTCTATATGTTTCTCAGACAAAAATAGAATTACGATTTCTAGATTCATTTCGTTTTATGCCAGCAAGTCTGGATACTCTAAGCTTGAATTTAGAGTTAAAAGATTTGCAAACTACTAAGCTCTTTTTCCCCAATGACGGCTGTAAACTTAATTTAATGCGCAGAAAAGGTGTATTCCCCTATGAATATTTAAGCTCATTTAACTGTCTGCAAGAACCCTCATTACCACCAAGAGAAAAGTTCTTCAATAGTCTCTCGAATAGTGAGTGCTCAGCAGAAGATTATCAGCATGCACAAAGTGTTTGGAAAGTCTTTCACTGCCAGACACTTAAAGACTATATGGAGTTATATTTGAAAACTGATGTCCTACTGCTGACAGATGTTTTTCAAAATTTTCACTCAATATGCATGCATATTTACTCTTTAGATCCAGCTCATTATTACACAACACCAGGCTTATCATGGGATGCCATGCTAAACTCAACCGACATAAAACTGGAATTATTTACAGATATTGATATGCAAAGATTTATTCAAAGAGGCATTCGTGGAGGTTTAGTTCAATGTTCGCAAAGGTATTCCAAAGCCAATCATAAGTATATGTCTGACTATAATGAGGTGGAGCCATCACAGTATTTATTGTATTTAGACGCTAATAATTTGTATGGCTGGGCTATGTCGCAGTATCTACCATACGGAGATTTCCGCTGGATGCGTGATGAGGAGATTCACACATTTAATGTCTTTGATATTGCTGAGACATCTGAATATGGATATATTCTTGAGGTAGATTTGGAATATCCAACTGCTCTACATGATTTGCATAACGATTTACCGTTTTGCCCCAGCAATCTGAAGCCTACTCCAATATGCACAGTCAAAAAGCTTATCGCTGACTTGAATCCCAAACATAAGTACCCCATCCATTATCGAAATCTTCAGCAATGTATTCAAAACGGTCTAGAGCTAAGCAAAATTCATCGAATTTTAAGATTTAAGCAATCACCTTGGCTAAAAAAATATATTGACATAAATACCTACTATAAAACGCAGGCTAAAACGAGTTTTGAAAAAGATTTTTTTAAATTACTTAATAATGCTGTGTTTGGAAAGACTATGGAAAATGTTGAAAATAGAAAAGATATCAAGTTAGTCTGTTCATGGGAAACGCGTAATTGCAATAGACTCGGAGCTAGGTCATTAATCTCAAAGGCAAATTTCCATAGCTCTGCTCAGTTTGCTGAGGATATGTATGCGATACAACTGAAACGGCTATTTAATTTATATAACAAACCGATATATTTAGGGTTTTGCGTTTTAGATATATCAATATTAAAAATGTACAATTTCCACTATGACTATATGATTCCAAAATTTAAAAATAAGATATCATTAAATTATATGGATACTGACTCATTCATATACACCATTCGAGTTAATGATTTTTATGCCGACATTCGGAATGATGTTGAAATGAAATTCGACACTTCCGAATATTCGGTTGAGTTAGCAGAAAAATATAAAATACCTAGATGTAATAAAAATGTGCTGGGCATGATGAAGGATGAAAATAATGGGAAAATAATGTTAGAGTTCATCGGTCTACGCCCCAAAATGTACTCACTACGTCTTGAAGACGGTGGCTGTGTGAAAAAGGCTAAGGGGATCAAAAGATCCATATTAAAAAATGTTAGTATGCAATTATTTGCAGACTGTTTGTTTAATAATAAGACAACCCACATCATGTTAATTTTTAAGTCGAAATTACACAAATTGTAAACACAAAAATTATGAAAGTAGCTTTAAGTTCTCAAGACGATAAGAGGTATATATGGAGAGGCAATGTTCATACTTATGCTTGGGGACATTATAAAATTGCAAACTGAAGAGTATAATAAAGACTTTGATTGCCAAAAAAAAAACAAAATTTTATTTTCTGATTTACCGAATTTTTGTATACATTTGCATAATTGTGTGCGGTCTTAGCAGGCATTGAAATGGCTTAAAGTAAACAAAATGAGCTGCATTTGAAGGACAGAATACTATGTTGTTTAAAAAACAAAAACAAAGATACCCCAAAACAAGTAAGAAGGCTCCAGTCGGGAGAGCCCGACTAGAAGATACCCTGAACCCAGTTGCAATAAATAAATTAAATTTATATAAAACTTTGGTATACTGACTTAGCTTCAATCGATTAAGCTCGATATCTCCGGTGTTTCTTAACCGATTTGGACGAAATTTTCAGAAAAGTTCTATCGTTACCCATTACTTCAAGCCTCATTTTCAGATTTTCCAAATGTATATGCTCTGCTCTGCTACAAATGAAATAAAAGTGTGAGCGGTAGTGAGAGCATAGCAATATTTTTTATTGCTCTTGTTGTTATGGAGTAGTAATTATTATTATAATCTGCATTAGCAGCAACAGAATTTATTCGCAAATTAATCACTTAACGGAGGTTGTTGGCAGTGAACTTATAATAATTAGAAAAAAAAAACAGTATTGTTGTAAAATTGATAAAGATTGTTTATTCTTAAATTCACAAATAATTGCTTAAAAAATATGTCTATGTGTATGTATTTGATTGTTTATAGCAGCGCATTTTTTGACGTCTATCCACGAGTTTTGTTCGTCTGAGAAGCCCAACCATTTTACGAACGCTTTCCCCCCTTTTTGCGTATTACTTTTTCAACTAAATATGTGTGAGGAAATCGAGTTTTTTGCAGTTCTTCAGAGTAGAAGCCTCCTTTAATTGACTTCCCCTCATAGTCTTGTAATATGTATGTCGGGGGATAAGTATTTTGAAACTGTGTTATTTTAAAAATCTCGGTTGTCCAGTTGGGTGTGTAGCCCTTCTCAAATATATGTTTATATTTATTTATCCGCACATAATCACAATCATGAAATCGTGAGCCCATAAATATTTTTTTATTATTGTAAACGCTGTTCAACAGCTCCTTTTCATTAAACTGATTTACTGCGATTGGAGCCATTTTGATTGTTCGATGGGGTTTTCTATTGTACTTATCAATTAAATTTTGATAAATATCGATCCAGCGGTATGTACCCTTAAAACTAAACTCTTTCCACATCATTTCTTTAATCGTTCTATTGAATCGTTCAACGATTGACGCTTTTAAGCTGCTATATGTTGAATAATGATTAATATTGAGTTGAGTCATTAATTGCTTAAATGTTCTGTTGAAAAACTCTTTACCATCATCAGTCTGTAGGTTCTTAGGGATTCGCCCTAATTTAAAAATGTTCCGCATCGCCTTAGCAACTTCATCAGCATTTTTGGTTTTAAGTGCTACACCCCAAGCAAATTTAGAGAATGTATCAATAACAGTCAGAAGAAATCGATGATTTTTATTTGATGTTGTATAATTATCCATTTGAACTAGATCTGCCTGCCAATGGAAATCAATGCGCTTCATAATAATTCTACGACGTCTAAAGTTTTTTCTTGCGGACGTGTGAAGCTCATTGACAATAGATCTCTTACTCATTTTATCACTCTTTCTTAATATCGTATGGGAATTTTATCACCCTCTACTTCAAGCACTTGCGTCTTTAACTGAGATTTAGGTATAGTATAAAATTTAAAGATATAATCTTCAAGATTTGCTATTTTGTGCTCCAAGGAATATAATTTTTCTTTAATATCCTCCTCACTCTTAGCAATTCTTTTTTCAAAAAAGTTCTATCGTTACCCATTACTTCAAACCTCATTTTCAGATTTTCCAAATTCGATATTTTTTTGTTATCGATATTATGTGTATATCGGAAACCAGAATAGTTATTGATAATTTGAAGCAAACTTGTTCTGCTCATGGTATAGGAGAACTTATATACAAAATCTGAAGTCTCTAGCTCTTGTAGTCTCTTAGATCCACGCGTTCATACAGACAGACAGACAGACAGACAGACAGACAGACAGACGGACAGACGGACATGGCTATATCGTCTCGGCTGTTGATGCTGATCAAGAGTATATATACTTTATGGGGTCGGAGATGCTTCCTTCTGCCTGTTACATACTTTTGCACAAAACCATTATACCCTTATTTACTCATTTTATGGGTTAAGGGTATAAAAAGAGGAATACTATGTTGCAAGACTTTGTATTCTTGCAACATAGTATTCCACTATATACACCCAAAAAACAAAAAACACAAAAAATGCAGCTGTGTAAGAAGGCGGTAGACGTATAAATGCTGCATGTCTTTGACTGCAAAGCATCATTCTTATTTCTGAAACTTATCAAAAGAACATTATGAGCGACTCTCAAAGATTGTTGATCTCAAAGAGTGGAGCCGATAAGCTTAAAGAGCTGAAATACAGCTCGCTTAAAAACTTTGCTAGCAGCAAGGCTGACGATAAAAATCAATCCAGCTGGAATAGTGGCAGCGGCACCAATAGCAACCAAATAAAGTCGAATATTCCTTATAAAAGTTTCAAGTAAGGAGGTTGTACTCGAGGTAAGACAAAGAACATGAAAAATAATTTCTCTTATGAGTTTAGTTAAAACATATACATTTCTTTTTTCAACAGATTTTTCATCATCATCAACATAATGCAAGTCCAATGCAATGAGATTAGCTCAACAACAGACACCCACCTCCTAGCAGAAGATACGCACATCTTAGCAGAATGGAAAGAGATCTGTTGTGGCAGCATAATGCTCAGCCGCCCTTTGACTTCTACGACGAAATAGATGTACCAAACGAGGAAGAGCTCAATCTGCCTAATCCACATGTTTATGTGCCAGAAACGTCTAGTGAGTACGAAATCTCAAGCAGCAGCGATGATGATGATGAGCACGCACCACTCCTACCTGGCGCAGATCTACACAACATCACTGACGATGTTGTAGAAAGAGACCGCCTGCGGACATAATCCTCCTTGCTAATTTTTTATGACATAATAATGATGATAATGATGTTGATTTCGAGCAATAAATAAAAACAAAAAAAAATATTTATTATATTTTTTTTTTTATTAAAAAATCATTCAATAATCATTTCATAGGTTTGAATTTAATCTTTTACATCAATTAATTTAATATCAGTACTATAGTTCTCATCTGGCATATTGACTGACTCAACTTCACCGTTCGACAGAATTCGTTCAGCTTGATACTCACGATATTCAAAACATTAAATTTTCAGGTATTGAGTCTCATATTTGCTGGTGTATGTACATCTAATTGTCAAATCAACTGAATCATAATGAAGTTTAAAATGTCGGTAAAATGGAGCTTCGCTTTGTATTATTCCTGATATATTACGCTCTTTCATCACAAGATCCTTCCTGAATGCCTCAATCGCTTGATCCGCAGTGAAATACTCATCGTGATATAGCTGAGGTGGGCTGCTTGTTATCGTTGTCGTTGTCGTTGTAGTTGTCGTTCTCGTTGTACTTGTCGGGGTTACTGCGGCTTTCACTAGACTTTCGAAGTGGTAATCATCATCATTTTGATATGTTTCAGTTAAATTTTCACTTTGCTTCAAAAATTTGAAATTAACTGATATTTTAACTGTATCATTTTTGGGTAGGTTGACATAAAACTCAACATCTCTTGAACTTGATTGCTCACTAAGCTGCACTGGTAGTGGTATTGCATGATAGCCTTGAAGAGCTAAGGATGCAATGAGTAACAGTAACGTATTTATTATTATCATTTTAGCAGCGTTTAGTTCAAACATGTCGAGCTCTTAATACATAATTAGCTGTATGCGCACCCTCAATCTGAATTTATCAGCGTTTGAAAATGCTACGCTACTCCGCAGCAACAAGAGCAATAAAAATATTGCTATGCTCTCACTACCGCTCTCACTTTGATTTCATCTGTAGCAGAGCCATAGCCGAACAACGAAAATGTATATGCTCTGCTCTGCTACAAATGAAATAAAAGTGAGAGCATAGCAATATTTTTTATTGCTCTTGTTGTTATGGAGTAGTAATTATTATTATAATCTGCATTAGCAGCAACAGAATTTATTCGCATATTAATCACTTAACGGAGGTTGTTGGCAGTGAACTTATAATAATTAGAAAAAAAACAGTATTGTTGTAAAATTGATAAAGATTGTTTATTCTTAAATTCACAAATAATTGCTTAAAAAATATGTCTATGTGTATGTATTTGATTGTTTATAGCAGCGCATTTTTGACGTCTATCCACGAGTTTTGTTCGTCTGAGAAGCCCAACCATTTTACGAACGCTTTCCCCCCCTTTTTGCGTATTACTTTTTCAACTAAATATGTGTGAGGAAATCGAGTTTTTTGCAGTTCTTCAGAGTAGAAGCCTCCTTTAATTGACTTCCCCTCATAGTCTTGTAATATGTATGTCGGGGGATAAGTATTTTGAAACTGTGTTATTTTAAAAATCTCGGTTGTCCAGTTGGGTGTGTAGCCCTTCTCAAATATATGTTTATATTTATTTATCCGCACATAATCACAATCATGAAATCGTGAGCCCATAAATATTTTTTTATTATTGTAAACGCTGTTCAACAGCTCCTTTTCATTAAACTGATTTACTGCGATTGGAGCCATTTTGATTGTTCGATGGGGTTTTCTATTGTACTTATCAATTAAATTTTGATAAATATCGATCCAGCGGTATGTACCCTTAAAACTAAACTCTTTCCACATCATTTCTTTAATCGTTCTATTGAATCGTTCAACGATTGACGCTTTTAAGCTGCTATATGTTGAATAATGATTAATATTGAGTTGAGTCATTAATTGCTTAAATGTTCTGTTGAAAAACTCTTTACCATCATCAGTCTGTAGGTTCTTAGGGATTCGCCCTAATTTAAAAATGTTCCGCATCGCCTTAGCAACTTCATCAGCATTTTTGGTTTTAAGTGCTACACCCCAAGCAAATTTAGAGAATGTATCAATAACAGTCAGAAGAAATCGATGATTTTTATTTGATGTTGTATAATTATCCATTTGAACTAGATCTGCCTGCCAATGGAAATCAATGCGCTTCATAATAATTCTACGACGTCTAAAGTTTTTTCTTGCGGACGTGTGAAGCTCATTGACAATAGCTCTCTTACTCATTTTATCACTCTTTCTTAATATCGTATGGGAATTTTATCACCCTCTACTTCAAGCACTTGCGTCTTTAACTGAGATTTAGGTATAGTATAAAATTTAAAGATATGATCTTCAAGATTTGCTATTTTGTGCTCCAAGGAATATAATTTTTCTTTAATATCCTCCTCACTCTTAGCAATTCTTTTTCAAAAAAGTTCTATCGTTACCCATTACTTCAAACCTCATTTTCAGATTTTCCAAATTCGATATTTTTTTGTTATCGATATTATGTGTATATCGGAAACCAGAATAGTTATTGATAATTTGAAGCAAACTTGTTCTGCTCATGGTATAGGAGAACTTATATACAAAATCTGAAGTCTCTAGCTCTTGTAGTCTCTTAGATCCACGCGTTCATACAGACAGACAGACAGACAGACAGACAGACAGACGGACATGGCTATATCGTCTCGGCTGTTGATGCTGATCAAGAGTATATATACTTTATGGGGTCGGAGATGCTTCCTTCTGCCTGTTACATACTTTTGCACAAAACCATTATACCCTTATTTACCCATTTTATGGGTTAAGGGTATAAAAAGAGGAATACTATGTTACAAGACTTTGTATTCTTGCAACATAGTATTCCACTATATACACCCAAAAAACAAAAAATGCAGCTGTGTAAGAAGGCGGTAGACGTATAAATGCTGCATGTCTTTGACTGCAAAGCATCATTCTTATTTCTGAAACTTATCAAAAGAACATTATGAGCGACTCTCAAAGATTGTTGATCTCAAAGAGTGGAGCCGATAAGCTTAAAGAGCTGAAATACAGCTCGCTTAAAAACTTTGCTAGCAGCAAGGCTGACGATAAAAATCAATCCAGCTGGAATAGTGGCAGCGGCACCAATAGCAACCAAATAAAGTCGAATATTCCTTATAAAAGTTTCAAGTAAGGAGGTTGTACTCGAGGTAAGACAAAAAACATGAAAAATAATTTCTCTTATGAGTTTAGTTAAAACATATACATTTCTTTTTTCAACAGATTTTTCATCATCATCAACATAATGCAAGTCCAATGCAATGAGATTAGCTCAACAACAGACACCCCATCTCCTAGCAGAAGATACGCACATCTTAGCAGAATGGAAAGAGATCTGTTGTGGCAGCATAATGCTCAGCCGCCCTTTGACTTCTACGACGAAATGGATGTGCCAAACGAGGAAGAGCTCAACCTGCCTAATCCACATGTTTATGTGCCAGAAACGTCTAGTGAGTACGAAATCGCAAGCAGCAGCGATGATGATGATGAGCACGCACCACTCCTACCTGGCGCAGATCTACACAACATCACTGACGGTGTTGTAGAAAGAGACCGCCTGCGGACATAATCCTCCTTGCTAATTTTTTATGACATAATAATGATGATAATGATGTTGATTTCGAGCAATAAATAAAAACAAAAAAAAATATTTATTATATTTTTTTTTTTTTAAAAAAATCATTCAATAATCATTTCATAGGTTTGAATTTAATCTTTTACATCAATTAATTTAATATCAGTACTATAGTTCTCATCTGGCATATTGACTGACTCAACTTCACCGTTCGACAGAATTCGTTCAGCTTGATACTCACGATATTCAAAACATTAAATTTTCAGGTATTGAGTCTCATATTTGCTGGTGTATGTACATCTAATTGTCAAATCAACTGAATCATAATGAAGTTTAAAATGTCGGTAAAATGGAGCTTCGCTTTGTATTATTCCTGATATATTACGCTCTTTCATCACAAGATCCTTCCTGAATGCCTCAATCGCTTGATCCGCAGTGAAATACTCATCGTGATATAGCTGAGGTGGGCTGCTTGTTATCGTTGTCGTTGTCGTTGTAGTTGTCGTTCTCGTTGTACTTGTCGGGGTTACTGCGGCTTTCACTAGACTTTCGAAGTGGTAATCATCATCATTTTGATATTTTTTTTTTTTTTATTTATTTTTTTTTTATTTTCCTAGTGCTACAAGTGTTATTACATACTTATATTTTAGTGCACTAGTCACATTGTTTTATCATTAACTTTATATTATATGTTATTACCTATCTTATATTTAACTCTTCAATAGCAGTTTTCTTTTCACAATACGTTACATGACAAAGATTATTTTCCTATCAATTTTCAATTAAATATTTATAGTATTACATAATTTTAATTATTATTTTATTATTGAACAATTAATTGTGTCTTAAAACTCTAGAAGTTTTGTTTGTTTTATGTGCTTAAGTGTGCTTTCAACTTAATTTTAAACAGAGGTGCGCTCTTGGTACTTTTTAAATCTGTTGGTAATTGGTTCCAGAGTCGAACAGCAGAGACGTAAAATTGCCTGCTTGAACAGGCCAGTTTGGTACGAAAACTAATTAGGTTATTTACTCTTTCCGATGTAGTAAAACTTAAGATATCGAACAAATAGTCAGGTTTTTTAGAAAAGATTATTTTGTGGAGGAGAACTAGTATTTTATAATTTAGTAAATGCGCAAACTCGAGATCAACCAACTTCTTGGCGTAATCCGTTATGTGGTCAGTTCTTTGCAGCCCATACACGTAGCGAGCAATATTATTAAATGCGACTTTAAGTTTATGTTGGCTCGCGGCATCGCATTTGGCAAAAATTTCTACTCCATAAAACAGGATTGGCATTACTAAAGTTTTTGCAATCATTGTCCTTATTTTAACTGGTAAAAATTGCTGGGTCAGAGAAAGTTGTCGAAGAACGCCATACGTTTTTCCCACAGCTTTATTTACCTGGTCATTCCAATCCAAGGTTCTATTAAAAGTTATCCCGAGATTTACGGCTTTGTCAACAAAATCTATAGATTTACTGTCTACTATTAGCTTAGTAAGATCGTTAGTATTTATGTACTTTTTATATATAACTAGACACTTAGATTTTGACGGATTTATGCACAAACCATTTTCTTTAGCCCACACGCTAACACGTAACAGATCATTATTGCACAATTCAATACACTGATTAATTTGACTAATGGGACTACTGACATACATTTGAACATCATCAGCATACATATGAACTTCACAGTTGGACAGGGCACTCGGCAAATCATTTATATAAATTGAAAAAAGGAGAGGTCCTAGTATAGATCCCTGTGGGACACCACGTTTTACCAACATTAAGCTTGAAGTCGCACTCGGCGTTACAACGGCTTGTTGCCTATTTTTTAAGTAAGAGGTCAATAGTTTAATTGCCGTTGGCGTAAAATAATACATCTTGATAAGCTTTGTCAAGAGAATTTCGTGATTTACCGTGTCAAATGCTTTACTGTAGTCTAGTAGTGTAAGCAGCGTTACTTCACTATTATCCATTCGCACTCGAATGTCCTCGACTACCTTTAAAAGCGCCGTTGTGCAACTCATATTTGCCCTAAAACCAGATTGCTTTTTGCTCAAAAGCGAGTTTACATTTAAGAAGTTATTAATCTGTCCTGCCATAAGTTTTTCAAACACTTTAGATAAAAACGGCAGTATAGCAATTGGCCTAAACTCGTTGTTTAATTTTGGAATTGGTATTATTTTTGCAAGTTTCCACTGCTCAGGGAATGTGGATGACATAATAGCAGTATTTATAATGTGTGTGATGTGGCCGATTATGTTTGGTAACAGTCATTTAATGAATTTTGGGTTAACGTTATCCAAGCCGATAGCGTTAGATTTAATTTTTAATATTGCATGCAGGACATCACATTGGTTAACACATTCAAATTCAAAACAATTACTACAGTTGTTTAACGGTACACAATTTTCATACGGATTACTCACAGCTATAGGAACATTGAAGTTGACAAATTTATTGTTAAGTATATCTACATCTTCGTCATCACATATCACAGATTTATCTTTTCCAACGCCCATATTGTTTAATGTTTTCCAAGTTTCTTTGGTTGATATTGCGTTATTAAATTTATTACTAAAGAAATTGCGGTTAGCATTTTTAATAGATTGATTTACGTTTCGTCTGTTGGATTTAAAAAGTCGATAGTAATAGTCCGTCCTGTATCGTTTCCATTTATCGTAAGCCTCATCCCTGTGTTTAATTGCACTTTTAATATCATTATTAAACCAGGACTTTAGAGCTGGTTTTGTAATTTTAGTTTTTAATGGAAGAAACTCATTGTAGAGATAGTCAATATTATGCTGTAGCACAGTAATTTGGGTGTCAGCAGAAGGAAGGTGGTAAATGCCACCCCAGTCACAATTGCAGCATGCTTCAACTAGTGAGAGTTGATCAATATTTTTGAAATCTCTAAAAGTTATTATTTGTTTTGAATATATGAGATGCATATCATAAGTCAGGAAGATAAGGTCATGCTTAGAAAACGCAGGTACGGAGAGTTGGTCATAATGTAATATGTTGTCATTTTTATTAACAAATATTACATCGAGAAGCGTGCTTGTGTTGCGTGTGAAATGTGTTGGTTCCGTCGAGTTTACTACTGATAAGCCAAGTGACTGCATTTCATCAGTCAGATGTTGTTCCTTTAGTACATTACTGTTCAGGTCACCTGCTAATATTATGTCAGTATAATTCAGTGTTATATTTGATAACACATCTATAAGCCTAGAGTAGTCAATATTCTTATTGGGTCTATATATACAGCCAATAAACAATTTTTTGTCACAGATAGAATTAGTAATGTTAATAAAAAGGTACTCTATTGGACTCTCAACTGGTTGTCGACATATAACTTTACATTTTAGTCTATTTGTGACAAATATTGCAACTCCCCCTGCGTGACAAACACGATCCGAACGATATAAATTGTAGCCAGGACAAACAATAGACGAGTTCTCTAATTCAGGGACAAACCACGTTTCAGATACACACACAATATCAACATTTGAATTCACAAACATAAAACGAAACTCCTCCATCTTATTACATAAACTCTGACCATTTAAGTGACATATCTTAAGACCAGCTTTATGTTTACTTAATACTCTAATCATTGCTTGGCTGTTCGATCTGGACACATTACCAATAGCACACCTAAACTGCGTTGGGAAAAAAACAAAATCGAAAAGCACAAATAAAATTTAAAAGCTAAAATTAAAATTAAGAGAAACATATTACACCTAACATTTAAGAGAACAAACTTACAAACAACAACAATTGATATGCAGAAGCTAGGTCCGAAAAAGATCGTCCGCTACCGACGTCGAGCTTTCAGCGCGCAGTTGAGAGAGCTGTTGTGCACTCTCTATGCAGATTACTTCTCCACCCTCCATAAGCTTTACGTGGACAAGCGAGCGACGGCAAAAGACAGCAGTCAGTTGTTTTTGTTTTTTCATTCTCATCGCTTCTTTGAATATGTTGTAATTGTCTTTGCTTAGTTGTTCGTTAATGTAAATCGGAACCAGACCGCGTGTTTCAATGCCAATTTGTTGAAGGCTAAGTTGTTGCTTATTAATTCGCCTAAAGTGATCTGCCGCGCGCATTAAATTAATTTTGTCGTGAACAGAGTCTACACGAATTAATATTGTGGGGTCAGCAACCGTCGCTGCAGATTGTCTGACCCTAAAGATGTCACGAAGCCTCGGTGCTGGTGTGACACCCAGTGAAAAACACAGTGTGTTAAATATTGTGCGCAGCTGCTCCCCATCTGCTAGCGGCACGCCGTGTAGCCTTAACTCAGTGGCTACACTTGCTTTTTCCTGGGCACTGAGCTTGGCCTCCAAGGTGGCCAACTTTGTTTTTAAGAGCTTTGAGTCAGCAGCATCATCCTCCAGTTTTTGAACCCGACGCATCAGGCTCTGCAAATCTTCACACATGCCGTCTAGCCTGCCATTTAGAGCAGTGAGTATGCGTTCCTCGCACTCACTCACCTTCGCCGCGATCACACCCGCTTGCTCGTCAAAGCGTTGGTTTATTGGCTGGAGGATTGCAGCTCCATCGATGGACTTGCTGGTTTTAATCTCTCCTGCAGAGTTCTCTCGCTGACGCTTTGTGATGGGTGCCATGCTGATATATTTAATTTTGTTTTTAATTTTGTTTGACAGTGTAATTGAGTGTTTTTTGTATGTTTTTGAGTGTTTTTCGTGCGATTCGTACGCCGTGTATTCTTTGTAATTATGTTATGTTTTGTTGTATTATGCGTGAGTGTTTCTAATGTCTGTATATTATGCACTTTGCGTTCGTATTTGTAATTTGCTCCCGCGCAACTATTGATATACCACAATATTTAAGTTTTGTATTTCGGTTTAAATTTGATGTTTATTTTAATACCAATTAGACTGCGCCAAATTTGTGTCTAGTGTTTTTTTCTTTATAAACAATTCAACTTTAAACTTTGCACAGAGACTCGGAGCTCACAAGAAAACACGACCGCTGGGCTTTGCTTCTCTTCTTCTTTTTTTGTTTCAGTTAAATTTTCACTTTGCTTCAAAAATTTGAAATTAACTGATATTTTAACTGTATCATTGTTGGGTAGGTTGACATAAAACTCAACATCTCTTGAACTTGATTGCTCACTAAGCTGCACTGGTAGTGGTATTGCATGATAGCCTTGAAGAGCTAAGGATGCAATGAGTAACAGTAACGTATTTATTATTATCATTTTAGCAGCGTTTAGTTCAAACATGTCGAGCTCTTAATACATAATAAGCTGTATGCGCACCCTCAATCTGAATTTATCAGCGTTTGAAAATGCTACGCTACTCCGCAGCAACAAGAGCAATAAAAATATTGCTATGCTCTCACTACCGCTCTCACTTTGATTTCATCTGTAGCAGAGCCATAGCCGAACAACGAAAATGTATATGCTCTGCTCTGCTACAAATGAAATAAAAGTGAGAGCGGTAGTGAGAGCATAGCAATATTTTTTATTGCTCTTGTTGTTATGGAGTAGTAATTATTATTATAATCTGCATTAGCAGCAACAGAATTTATTCGCAAATTAATCACTTAACGGAGGTTGTTGGCAGTGAACTTATAATAATTAGAAAAAAAAACAGTATTGTTGTAAAATTGATAAAGATTGTTTATTCTTAAATTCACAAATAATTGCTTAAAAAATATGTCTATGTGTATGTATTTGATTGTTTATAGCAGCGCATTTTTGACGTCTATCCACGAGTTATGTTCGTCTGAGAAGCCCAACCATTTTACGAACGCTTTCCCCCCCTTTTTGCGTATTACTTTTTCAACTAAATATGTGTGAGGAAATCGAGTTTTTTGCAGTTCTTCCTCCTTTATTTGACTTCCCCTCATAGTCTTGTAATATGTATGTCGGGGGATAAGTATTTTGAAACTGTGTTATTTTAAAAATCTCGGTTGTCCAGTTGGGTGTGTAGCCCTTCTCAAATATATGTTTATATTTATTTATCCGCACATAATCACCTACATGAAATCGTGAGCCCATAAATATTTTTTTATTGTTGTAAACGCTGTTCAACAGCTCCTTTTCATTAAACTGATTTACTGCGATTGGAGCCATTTTGATTGTTCGATGGGGTTTTCTATTGTACTTATCAATTAAATTTTGATAAATATCGATCCAGCGGTATGTACCCTTAAAACTAAACTCTTTCCACATCATTTCTTTAATCGTTCTATTGAATCGTTCAACGATTGACGCTTTTAAGCTGCTATATGTTGAATAATGATTAATATTGAGTTGAGTCATTAATTGCTTAAATGTTCTGTTGAAAAACTCTTTACCATCATCAGTCTGTAGGTTCTTAGGGATTCGCCCTAATTTAAAAATGTTCCGCATCGCCTTAGCAAATTCATCAGCATTTTTGGTTTTAAGTGCTACACCCCAAGCAAATTTAGAGAATGTATCAATAACAGTCAGAAGAAATCGATGATTTTTATTTGATGTTGTATAATTATCCATTTGAACTAGATCTGCCTGCCAATGGAAATCAATGCGCTTCATAATAATTCTACGACGTCTAAAGTTTTTTCTTGCGGACGTGTGAAGCTCATTGACAATAGCTCTCTTACTCATTTTATCACTCTTTCTTAATATCGTATGGTAATTTTATCACCCTCTACTTCAAGCACTTGCGTCTTTAACTGAGATTTAGGTATAGTATAAAATTTAAAGATATGATCTTCAAGATTTGCTATTTTGTGCTCCAAGGAATATAATTTTTCTTTAATATCCTCCTCACTCTTAGCAATTCTTTTTTCAGCTTCTCGTTTTGCTTCTTTTTCATGAGTTAACAAATTTTGAGTTATTTGGTTGATTTGCTTTTGCAAAAAATTATTATTAACTGCGTCTTTTTCTTCAAAAGGCTCTGCAACGTTTTGAAGACGTTTGTTTTGGACATCAATATTTTGACTGTAGTCAAGAAGCAGCTCCACCCGATTTTTGTCATTTCTCTTAAAACTATCTGAATTATATATGGGCATTTCCACAGAAAGGTCAACCGAGACCAAAAATTTGGAGCTCATTGTAGGGCCTTGCTTATTTCATGTTTTGATTCAGAATTGATGAAATTTAATTAATCAAAAGAAATTTTACGTTTATCTATAACCCAATCCGAAAAATTCAAGTTCAAAGTCGCGCAAGTGCATATGTTAACGTTTTTTCAATTTCATTGCATCATTTGTTCTTCTCAATATTCTTGAAGAGAGAGCTTTTGAATTGAGTGTTTCACTCTTAAGTCTCTCAGTGGGTACACATAATCAAAAATATATGCAAAAAGAACTATGCGATAGCAAATAACTGTTTTTTTTTTTTGGAGTTGTTTTATCGCATATTTCGTTGTATCGAACGTTACCGAAAAGCTACATTTGTTGTCAGTGCATCGAAAGTACATGCAAGAATTGCATCAAATTTTGTGTGCAAACAGACATTTTAAAGACGAACAAGTTAAAAAAAAATGTTTCAAAAAATATTAATTTTTGTGTTTTTTATACTAATTCAAAGTTTGTCACGAACGTCACCGTAAGCGAAAAAAAAAAAAAATTTTTTTCTTTTTTTTAGTTTATTATAAATTATTTGAATATAGATGAGCAAAAGCCGCAGTGAAAAAAACAAATAGAAAGCCAAACGGTGGAGAGAAAAGTTGAAGGAAGATAAAATAAAATTGCAAGACCACAGAAATAAAAAAATAGAAAAAATGCGAAGATACAGACAAGAGAGGAAAGCTTTGGCCGAGGGGAACCCTGAAGTAATTAAACAAAATAGGCTCTCTGTAAACATAAGACAAAAACGGAGGAGGGAAAAGAAGAAACAAGTTGCGAATGCAGAACAATTCGAGCCGTACAAAACCAAGCAAACATTGGCTAAAGCTGTAAAAAAAAGTGGAGAATGCGTTGCCAAAAGACATAAAAAAAGTATTGAAGGTGCTCAATGTATTGTGTAAGAAATAAAAATAAAAAATAAAATCATCCCGAACAAAAAAATTATAGCAACCCAAATTTAAGCAATACACTGACAGAAAGTGATGTTAAATCTGTTGAGGAGTTTTATGTAAGCGACAGTATTAGTGTGCAAGCTTCAGGAAAAAAGGACACATTATTGATAAAAGGCGAGATAATTGCTAATCGCTTTATGTTAATGACAGTGTCCGAAGCATATGAGCTATATAAAAAAGATTTTCAGGCGCAGTAGTGGGCAAGTCCACTTTTTATAGGTTGCGCCCACGCCAAGTACAACTTATAAGCAAAATGCTACACAATATGTGTGTTTGCATGTACCATGCCAATTTTGGATTTTTGTTAGATAGCTGCACAAAAGTTATACCGTCGTTTTCAAGCAATTTTGAAGGCTTTTTAAAATCTGTTTGCTGCAATACTTTAAGTGAAAACTGCATGACAAACAACTGCAAAGACTGCCTAAAAGATTTAAAATACCAATATCTTCCCTTGTCATATTTATCAAATATGGAAGATGAAGTGATCTGGCAGCAATGGCGCAAAATAAATAACAGTGTAGTCCTTACGGAAAAAGTCGGTACTTTTTTGATCTTTTAGTAGATTTAGAGTCGAAACTACCATCTTTTAAAACTCATTTTTTGGTTAAAAGGGCTCAGAACAAGTATTTTGAGAATACCAAAAAAAACTTAGGTCCTAATGAAGTAGTCCTTCAAATATATTTTGCAGATATACAGACTAACAAATCAAAATGAAATTCAAAGTGCTCACTTTAGTTATCAGCAGGTTACGATTTTTACTTGTGTAGCTTGGTTGGCAGGAGCGACACAGTCATTTGCTATAATAAGTGATAAGCTTACGCACAACAAACACAACGTTTATATTTTTTTAATTAATATCCTAAAAGAAATTGATATGACTTTTAAAAATGTCTCAAAAGTATTTATTTTTTCTGATGGGAGCTGCTCTCAGTTTAAAAACAAATATATACTATCTAGTTTAGCTGATGTTAGAGAAGAATTAGGATTTTCATTAATAGAATGGAACTTCTTTGCAACTTCACATGGTAAGGGAGCTGTTGATGGAGTCGGAGCAATAATTAAAAGAAAAGTCTGGCAGGTTACAAAATCTCAAAACACTATTCTAGCAGATGCGTTTGCATTTTATCGATTGGCAGAAAATAATATTAATGGTGTTAAGATGATGTTTAGTCGACCGAACAAATTGAAAATGATTCCTTATTGTATAAGTTAAATGAAAAATGGAAAGAAGTGAAAAGCATACATGGTATTTCACAATTACACTTTTTTTCTAACCAATTCCAAGAATTAACAGCAGCTAGACAGTTCCAATTTGCCTTTCGAACAGATAAGACGTGTGTACGGAAAGTTTTTTGTTCGCTTCTTATCGCAAGCCAAACTTGAAAACAAACCAAAGCTTAAAGCATACGAAGAAAAAAAAAAAAAATAAAATAAAATAAAAATATAAACAGTTAAACCATCAATTGATAACAACTAATCCCCGTTACGATGGGGACCGACGATCCCCCTGATAAGACAAAATCAATGTCTGAACCCAAGTTTTTGGTCATGAAACGAACTGATGACAGTTCTATAGACAAACATATCTCCGTTTTTGATAAAGAAATCAATTGATTCCGCATGCAGCGGCGAAGTTCTGATGGCCAAGAAAACGCGAGACGGAAACTTGTTGATCAAAACAAAAAACCTACATCAAGCTCTTAAATTAATGAAACTCCAACTTCTGGGACAATTCCCAGTGGTGGTTCGTGAACATTCAACCCTCAATACCTCAAAAGGAGTCATATACTCAAATGATCTGCGCTGCCTATCAGTAGATGTAATCAAAGAAGAACTGGCAACCCAAAACGTCATTGAAGTCAAGAAAATATTAAGAAAGGTTAACAATGAATTGGAAGAAACTGGATTGATAATACTAACATTTGGCTCACACATAACACCCGACAATATTAAAATAGGATACGAATTAGTCAAGGTACGCACTTATATACCTGCCCCACTCCGCTGCAACAATTGCTTTCGGTTTGGCCACATCACCACGCTCTGTCGCAACAAAAAGTCTTGCATTAATTGTGCTAAGGAATACCACATGGACCCTGACACCAAAGAGCTTTGCAACTTCGATAAATGCTGTGTAAACTGCAAGGATCTAAATCTTCTCGACACCAACCATTCATCAGTTTTTAGAAGATGCCCCATCTTTGTCAAACAACAGGAAATACAAGCCATCAAGACGCTCGAAAAGGTGGACATTAAAAAGGCTGTCTCCATATACAACTCAAGACACCCACACCAGGGATCATTGTACTCCAGCGTGGCTAAAACTAACTCCACTGGTTATAACAACCGTAGCCAAATTAACACAAACATGCATACTTTAACAAGCACTAGCCAGGGCGGAAATACTCCCTCCGTATCAAATCACTCATTAACAACACGTAAGATCGTTCCCTACGATGATTTAGCAAAAAATAAAGAGGAACCCACATCTTCAAATAAAGCCCTACCACACCCCGCTAACAAACTGCCCACCAACCCAAAATCAACAGTTAAAATCTTTCCAACAAACATTTCTAATCGACTTAAGTCACAGCTTAAAGCAAAAACTAAAAACCAACAAAAAACAAAAAATTTACATGATTTTAAGTTTAGCAATAGTGAAATTATTCCTGATTTGTCATCTTCAGAAGATCAAATGGATCTCACCAATTTAGAAAACGAAAATCATTAACCAATTCTGTAACCGACCCGAACTGTCCTCCCCTTCACTCTGCCAGTCACTCTACAAAAGGTAGTGGGACTGGTGGGGCGTGGGGGGGGACACTTCGGGTACAGCAATTTCCACTGTAAGTTGTGTCTGATTGTGCGCAGTCGCAGCCAGACACCAGCAAAGTACACTTTAGTTTTATCTCTGTATCTTACATAATACTCCTGGTCTACCAAAATGTCTTTGAAAGTCATACAATGGAATATCAATGGATTCAACAACAACTACAGTGAATTACAAACCTTAATAGCAAAGCACAGACCACATATAATAACTCTTCAAGAAACTCACATCTTAGCTCATAATTTACACCCCACTCCAATCAACTATATAATGATAAAACTCAATTCCTCTCAATCTTATGGTGGGGTAGCGATCCTGATTCACAAGTCAATAGAATATCAAGAACGAACCCTTAGATCCGACTTCGATGCCATCTGCATTGAAATCTGTTCTAAAACAAAACTCCAAATCATTTCCACCTACATCCAACCAAAAGCAAACTTTACCCTCAGCAACCTACACACAGTTCTTAATATCTCTAACAACATCCCGACCTTAATAACAGGAGATTTCAACTGTTGGCATAAGAGATGGGGCTCTCCTGTTAATAACAGGAGAGGAGTTACCCTCGAAAAATTCATTTCCCAGTCTAATCTCATCATCCTCAACGATGGTAGCCCAACACACTTAAGTACGCACAATACATTAACTCACATAGATCTCAGCATATGTACACCTGATATTGCATTAGAAGCGAACTGGACAATCGAAACTGACTTCTTCGGTAGCGACCACTTGCCCATAATAAACAATATTTTTAACAAAGTTCAAGCCCAGAAACCAACACATAGGCCATTATTCAAGACAAATTCAGCTGATTGGGAGCTATACACGTCTCTTTGCATTAATCACAACTCTTCCATACCCATAAGCTCAAATATAAACCAAGAAGCAGCCAACCTTAGTAAAATCATTATAAGAAGTGCACATCAAAGTATCCCAAAGTCCTCGCCTAAAAGCTCGCACACTGTACCTTGGTGGAACAAGAATCTCGAGAAACTCCGCAAAAGTAAAAACACTGCTTGGCAAACACTAAAGAGAAACATCTCTACCGCAAATATTATTGATTATCGGAGAAAGAATGCACTATTTAGGCGTACACTTAAAGAGGCCAAAAAAGAATCTACATCCAAATTTACAGAAGAAATCAACCCTCTTACCGCAATACCGAAAATTTGGAACAATATACGCCGACTCTGCGGTTTAAATCCCCCAAAAGGATTGCATTGCATTAAAAGTATTGACTCTACCTACAACATTACTCAACCACAGGATATTGCACAGCTCTTTTGCCAAAACTGGTCCCTAGAATCAAACAATTCCAACTTCACCAACCAATTTACGATAAACAAAAGCAGAATATTGACAGATGATTTATTGTACGCCCCAGGAAAGTCTGCTTTACCAATAGAGAACGAGATTAACTTTATAGAATTTTCCTCGGCTCTTGATTCCCTAAAAGGAAACACCCCAGGCTTAGATCGGATAAATTATTCCATGATTAAGGCACTTCCTAGAGAAATCAAAAACAGACTAATAAACTTATACAACGCAATACTGGGTGATGTTATACCACAACAATACAAGCTTAGCCTCATTATACCCATATTAAAACCAAATAACGAAAAAACCATGGTCTCATCATACAGACCTATTTCTCTTAATTCATGCTTGGCAAAGCTTCTAGACAAAATTGTAGCTAAAAGACTATGGTGGTTTATAGCCTCTAATAAACTCCTACACAATAGTCAAGTCGGTTTTAAAAAAGGAAAATCTGTTATGGATTGTCTACTCTTTATAGACCATCTTGTAACTAAAACCTTAGCCACAAAAAACCACATCTCAATAGTATCTCTTGACTTCGCCAAGGCTTTTGATAAGATTGGCATTCATGCCGTAGTAGATCAGCTTATTAAATGGAAAGTTGGCCCACATATCCTTAATTACGTCAAAAACTTCATGACAAATAGAAAAATAATGGTTAAAGTAGGAAAGTCTTACTCACAATCGCTACCATTGGATAATGGTATCCCTCAAGGGTCACCAATCTCGGTAGTCCTTTTTGTCATTGCATATCAGAAGCTTACAGAAATGATCGACTTACACAAAGAAATACACATAAGTGCATACGCCGATGACTTTAATCTTTTAATTAAGCTAGATAAGACCAAAAATACAACAATAAACCTAGACTCCTTATTTAGCAATATTTCTGAATGGTGCCTTTACTCAGGCAGCAGGCTAGCTCCCGCCAAATGCAAGCACATGCACATTTGCAACAAACAAAATTGCACATGTAATGTGTCTACCAGCCAATTTCAAATTCCCAATGTAGCTTCATTGAAACTCTTGGGCGTTACATTCAACAAGAAACATAAGTGGAACTCACATATTGACGATCTCACTACATCTCTTTCTAAACGTCTCGATATCATTAAATGTCTTTCAAGTCCAAAGTTCGGTTGCAGCACACTTACACTAGTATCAGTCGTTAAGTCTCTTATAATATCAAAATTAGATTATGCTTTGCCAATATATGGAACAGCTGCACTAAGCAGCCTAAAAAAAATTCAATCTATCTTAAATTCGGCAGTTAGGATAGCCTTGGGAGGCTTTCGAACAACGCCAACGCCCAACCTACTATTTGAAGCAAATATCGCTCCATTTAATATAAGAAAAGATCTCCTTACTACTAATCTCTTCCAACTAGTGTTAAGCAGCTCTGACTCCCCACTTTATAACATAATTAAAAATTACAAACCACCAAAATCAGGAAAAAAACATTCTGTCCTAGATAAAGTGTTTACATCTAATAAATCTATCGACATTATTCTTAGATCCCCAAAAAAACTCAAACACAAAGACCCACCCTGGGCCCTTAACTCGAATTCCATAAACACAGCACTTAGTAGATTCAATAAGAGCACAACGCCTCCAGAAGTCTATCAAAAACAATTCCTTCAACTTAAATCAGAACAGAGTAGTAAAACAGTGTTAATCTATACAGATGGTTCGCAAATAAACGAATCTACAGGCTATGCGATAACCACAGACACTGATGTTCTGAAAATGGGACTACTTCCGACATACTCAACTGTGTTCTCTTCGGAATTAATAGCCATACACGAAGCAATTCTACTCTTGAAAACAGCAAGAGGAAAATTTTTAATTTGTTCTGACTCTCTCTCATCCCTAAATGCAATTAAAAATATTAACAACAATTCATATTATGTAGTCGAAATTAGAAACGCATTAATAAGACTATTTCCAAAATTCACCCTTCTGTGGGTCCCTAGCCACATTAATATAACAGGGAATGAGCTTGCTGATAAATCAGCAAAAGACTCTAGGAATTTCCCACTAACATATACACAAAACAACAACAATTCAGACATAAAAAGCCACATAAAAAAATGTTACCATAAATACCAATTAAATAAGTTCATAGAGACATCAACATGGTACCAAGCAATAAATGTACACAAAATTAATATTAAAGACTATCTCAGCTATAAGGATAAATTAATGATACCTCGTAGAGATGAAATAAAATTAATTCGTCTCCGTCTGGGACACACGAAGTTAACACATGCACACTATATGGATACAAATATCTCAGCCACATGTCCTTTGTGTAACACCAACAACTATATTTCCCTCGAACATTTGCTTACTTTTTGTCCCACCTTCAACCAGAACAGATTACAATATTTTTCACAATCTTCAGCAATATCATTATTAACCAACCCAACCCCAGAAAACATAAAAACTATTATAAAATATCTTAAAGAATGTAACATATATCATAGACTCTAAACAGGTTAAGAAATAAAAATTTTTTGCACTGTTATATAATTAGAATATAATTACTATGTTAATATAAAGAGTACTAATAACACATTCTACTTACGCAAGAACGTAATCTAAAAATCTCAAAAGAATGACCTACAAACCCTTAAATAGATATAAAAAAAAAAAATGTTTATTAGCCGAAGGCCTCAGTAGCCATGGCTCCAACTCCAACTGTTGGTTTAAACTTTGTAAGCTTAAGTCAACTTTTCAAATAAATAAAATAAATAACAGCAGCTAGAACTGCATACTCGGAATTAAAATTACGTTTATAACTCTCCTTATTTTTGCTATATATAAAAATTGTTAAAATAAAATAAATAAACAAATTGTATTGGATGCTTTTCTTGAAACATGTTTTCTTAAGCAGTTTTCTTTATACATTTTCGAAAAAAAAGCGACCGAAACACCATAAATTTCATGGAAAAAATGTCACGAACGTTACGTAACGTAACGAACCTGGATTAAATTGAATTAAAAAAAAAGTACAAGTCGCAATCGCGTAAAATAAAAGCCATTTTAAAGGTTATTCAATTCACAACATTTATCATTTAACCGCATCAAAATACTACTTTTACTTTCGCTTGAATTGCTCGTCGCGAAAACCACTTCTGTTTTTGTCACGTGCGTACCCGTCGGCTTTTTTCAAAAATCTCGAAAACTAATTGTTACCCAAAAATTACCTAAGCACCAATTGTAGGGCTAATCAAGAGCAACAATATAGTGAAAAAGGAATTTTGAAAATCCGTCTTATTTTGACCTTTTTACCACTTGCAATGCGTACGGCCGTCACGAACGACACCAGAGAATTGCCCATATGTCATTTGAATAGCGTCCAAACTTATCGACGGACATGGTTGAAATGATGAAATTAGAAAAAATACGTATTTATATTTATATATTTATAAAAATTATATAAATATATTAAATGCACATCATAATTATTCAGTTTTGCTTTTCAAAATAGAATTCAACAAGTTGTTTGGTTTCAGTCAATTGTCTATCAACGTAATTCCTCAACTCAATTTTCTTATCATTAATAGAGTTAAGCAAAGAGTTTTGTAATACATCAAAACTTTTTTTATTTTCACTCAGAATATATGCTCTTAACTCAGCATCTATTTTTTCGATAAGCGATTGCAAAAAGTTTTTTGCTTCAGTAGTAAAAGAACGATTTCGACTATTACATTCTTCAAGCAGTTCAGCTATTTTATTATTATTTGCATTAGTCTGAGTAGTTATTTTAAGTAAACTATCTGTAGCATATTTTTGTACTTGAGTAACTTTATCATCTATAATACGTTCTAAGTTTTCTTTGCTTTGAGCTATCGCATTTTGGATAAATGCACTATAATCAGAGTTTGCTTTTTTTAAATTCGAAGAGTAATGCCCAAAATTATCGAGACCCATTTTTCTTTTAACAATGAATGCTAATGTTAATATACAATTTTTGCTTCCCGAAGCTCTTCAATTATTGATACTATTTCGTTATTATGATTGCTATGTCCAGCTGTTTGCGATGCAATTAGAAGTTTTAATCTATCCACAATTTCATTGGGGTCATCCCAATATATATAATTTGATTTATTTGTATTAAGTTTCATAAGACCACTCCCTGTCAATGGTGCTTGAGTTGGCTGTGATGGTGATAAAGTGTTTGGTGTAGATGAGGACTGTGGAAATAGAGCTCTAGTTGTTAAAGATGTCCTAGGGAAAAGAGCTTTAATTATATTTAAATATTTTTTGGAGCAATTGCCCTTAATTTGTCCTTCAAGCCTATTCTGCTTTCTATGAGCATTTGTTATATTTAAAATATTCTTATGATTTGCTAGCTCCACCTTATTATAATTGTGTGGATCTTTCTCGTAAATTAAAGAATATAAGCCAGAAGTTAGCGGCCACTTTTCACCACTCTCCAAGATAAATTCACCGTTTAATATGTTGATTTTAGAATTCCCTAGCCGCACATCATCAATATAATCTTTATACGGACCATACGCCTTATCAAGTATCTTTCTTCGAGTAAGCTCACTTAGATTGAGTGTTTTTCCTAAACCATCATTTTTGTCTTGCTGCAGCAGTTGAGAATAAGTGTCATCAAGAGATTTGCTGCTCATGTATCTACCCATAGTAGCATCAGCGAATTCATCATCATCATCATCGCCACCAGCAACGCTAGCATCACTTTTATCACTAACTACGGATTCTTTAAAGGGTCGGGTATTTAATCCATTTTTAATATCAGCTTTTGGCGTACGTGTTGTTGATGGCGATCGCCACTTTATATCTTTTTCTTTTTTGGCTTCTAACAAATGATTATTTAATATTTCATTTTTACTAGCAAGCTTTTCTAATGGTGTTCTTATTGGCTTCAATGATTCTTCTAGATGTAAATCTGCTTCAGCTTTTCCTAATTTGATACTCCGAAATTTTCTCTTCAAAACCTTTCTAGTTTTTGTCAGATCGTCTAATATATTTTTACCCATTGTTATGTCAACTCCTTGAAGCACAACCGCTCACCAGTTTAACAGCTTTGCTAGCTGTTAAATAGCTGTTTATAGTGGGTGGAATAGATAAAACATGCAGTTGGAATACAACTGCGTACCAGTTTAACAGTCTTGATTGCAGTTAAATAGCTGTTTTTAATGTGTGTGTGTGTGCGTGTGTTTTTTTTTATTTCAAAAGATATGCCTATGTTAATTTAAATTACGATATGTGTAGCATGCACAGTCGTTGCCAGCTTCTGCGGGACCGCCGTGAAGCATTGCTTCGCAGAAGCGGTGGCAACGACTACGATGCACTCGCCCTTAACCTCTCCAACCGACGCAGCTCTACCATCGTAGAGGCTGCAAAGGAGCAAACCGCATGCCAGACTTCAAGCCTCTTCAGCATAAGGGCCACCAGGTTGGTTGGCGATAGACGCTGGCCCGTCAGGTTTTCCACCGCGAGTCGATCCTCGGCGAAACGCCCATAGTGGAAGAAGACGTGTTGGGCGTCTTCATTGCAGCCATCTCCACACCAGGTGCACTCTGCGCTAGAGTCGTGCTGAAATCGTTTGAGGTAGCTCCTGAAACATCCGTGGCCGGAGAGAAGCTGGGTAAGGTAAAACGTTACCATCCCGTGCTTCCTCTCCACCCATCGCCTTATGTTGGGGATGAGGAGGTGCGTCCAACGCCCTTTGTTGGAGGTGTCCCACTGCTGCTGCCAGGCGTCAAGGCTCCTCTCGCGGGCAGCTGACCGAACGGCATTTCTCCCCAACGGAACCGCTTCCAGGACTGCCACGGCTTCCACGACGGCGATGTGAATTGGGGTCATCCCCGCAATCACGAGCGCAGCGTCAGAGGACACAGTGCGGAAGGCACAACATACCCGCAGGGCAGAGAGCCGATAAAAAATAAAATCCACGTACTCCACCTTTTTCCTACTGCTGATGAGCACCGCCTCCGTCTTGTGCGCAGCAAGCTGTAGACCCACGGATGACAACCATTGAGTCACTGCATCCATGCACCAATTGCAGAGCTCGGTGACACGCCGTAAGTCCTTCGCCACAAGCACCAAGGCAACGTCGTCAGCGTAGCCAACTGCTGTGGCCCCCGCTGGAAGCTGGATTCTAAGTATGCCATCATACATGATGTTCCACAGGAGAGGACCTAGAACAGATCCTTGTGGGACACCTGCAGAGATAGCATACTCCTTTTCGCCCTCGTCCGTGTCATACCGAAGGATTCGGTTGTCGAAGTAGCTCCTCACAATAGCTACTAGATACTCTGGCACCCGGAGAAGCACCAGAGCATCCAGGATACAGTTCCAGTTGGCAGTGTTGAAGGCGTTCTTCACGTCTATTGTAGCTACAAGGCAGTATTGCTTACTCCCGAAACGCCAGCGGGTACCGGCGATAGCCTCAGACGCGATACCGACAACAGCTTTGATTGCATCGGTGGTGGATCTTGCCTTCCTGAAACCATATTGATGAGGTGAAAGGCCACCAGCGCTACGTACAGCATCATCCAGCCTAGCACAGATTAGCATCTCCAGGACCTTGCCGCCGTTGTCGATGAGGCAAATGGGCCTGTATGCCGAGGGGTCGTCAGGGGGCTTGTCGGGCTTTGGAAGCAGCACAAGTTTCTGTACCTTCCACCTATCTGGAAAAGTACCCTCGCGCAGACATTTGGAGAAAGTCTCTGCAAACAGACCAGGCCGCAAGGCGATTGCTATGCTTAGGCATCTATTCGGCACTCCATCTGGGCCCGGGGCTTTTTGGGCGGTGAGCTTTCGAGCAGCGATCGCCATTTCTTCCAACGTGACCGGGATGAAGCCCTCGATTGTGAATGGACCAAAGGCTGGTGGGAGTGGGCTCGTTCTCCGAGGAAAAAGAGTTTCCACTATGTCCCTCACTCGAGCGAACTCAGTGGGCGCTTGACCTCTGCCTTTGCCGATGCGCTTGACCACCATCCTGTATGCTCTGCCCCAGGGATCATTGTCCGCGGAGTCGCAAAGTTTGAGGAAGCACTCCTTTTTGCTGACTTTGATTGCTCTCTTGAGTACTGCTCTTGCCGCCTTGTACTCAAACCGCAGTAAGCGTGTTGAGCTCGAGTGCCTTAGCGCTGCTCGCTGATAGCGCCTTCTCGACCTCAGGCATACCCGTCTAGCCTCAGCGATGTCGTCGTTCCACCAGAACATGCTTGTGTGATGGCGTTTGTAGGCCTTTCGCACAGACATGCTTGCAGCGCAAGCATTGCCCAGTTGTTCGGCTACCTGCTCCACCATAGCCAGCGCCGGACCACTTGCAGCCATGCATGAGACGGCATCGACAAATGTGGCCAAGTTGAGGGACTCAGCAAGAAACGCCATTCTAGAGGGGGGTCTAGGCGGCACCCGGTGAGTTTCCCCTATTGAGAAAACGATGGCCTCATGGTCGCTTCCAGTGTATCAGTCGCATATGCGCCACTGGGCCGTACGGGCGAGTGAACTGCTAACGTAGGTCAGGTCGATGATTGACCCTGCGCTGCCCCTGTTGAACGTGTTTCTGGTCCCAGTGTTGAGAAGAGCCACGTCCATAAGTGCCAACGACTCCACAAGGATGATTCCTCTGGCATTCGTAGACGGGCTGCCCCACTCCGTAGACCACGCATTAAAGTCGCCCGCAACTATGACGTTGCTACGGCCCCTTGCGTCCACCGCGAGTTCCGCAATCACAGCCTCAAAAGCTTCGATCGCAAGGCTGGGCGCCAAATAGCAGCTGTAGAGCCACAGACCGCCAACATTCACTCTCACAAAGCTGTCAGAGACAAGTGTGTGAGTGAAGGGGGACTGTTGACCGCCGCCATTCCACAAGGCAGCCTTTCCAGAGTTGTCGGAAGCCCACAGCCCACAGTTAGTTGACGCCGGGTGATGAGGTTCGCTTAACATGGCGATGTCGATGTTCTCATCAAGGATGAATTGCTCCAGTAAGGCTTGGGCAGCGACACAATGGTTGAGGTTGAGCTGCAAGACTTTCACCATTTTGCGTGTTTGACAGCCTCCCTGTACGCAGGACACCTGTAACTGCCTGTCGCATGGTCAGTCATACGCTCTCCTTTTCTCGTACATAGGGCACATTTTGGTTGCTGGTTGCAGACTCTCGCAACGTGTCCAGAACCTCCGCACTTGTAGCAAGCCTTGCTGTCATCGGCACCATTCTTGCAATGGACAGCTATATGTCTATACTCCAGACACTTGTAGCAGCGCTTTGGCTGAATGAGAGGCCTAATGCGGCATACAGCCCACCCGATGCGGATTTTCGCCCTTTCGACCAGCTTAACCGCCTTAGCCTTCGGTAGGCCCAGAATTGCTGTTTGGAGGCCAGCCCTCGTGTGCCGCAGCGACTTGACGACGCTGCTATCCAGCGTTGGATCATCAAGGACGGATCTTACGGCGTCCAAAACCTCCTCCTTTGTCGCCAGCTCATCCAGATCGCAGATCTCCACCTGGTTGGATTCCGACAGGGTTTTGACGGTAGCACGTCCGGCAAGCACCTTACCAACAGCGAGCTGCAGCTCGTTTGCACTGTGTGCCGGCTGTTTGTTTAGCCGAATCAGCAGGTCGCCTTTGGCCGTCTTACAGATTGTACTTACATCCTCACGCAGATGCACAAGTGTTGGCTCACTCCTAACCACCTTTAAGATGTCTGCATAGCTACAGTCGCCAAAACCAGACACGGTGACTGCATCCGCCCTTGTGCGAGCTTTGCCTTTGCGGCCAACCACTTTCGACCATGGATTATCCTTGGGCAGGGATGATACGCAGGGGGTCTCGAGATTTTGTTTACTAGCAACCGCCGTTACTCTGCTCCTTTTTGGGGGTGTAGTGCGGCGAGATGTTGATGGCTCGCGCATGCGTTTTGGTGTTCCCTTGGGTTGCACCACCAAGCTATGCCCGAACCTAGCTTCTCTGCTGGAGCAGCCCGCCACAGTTGGCGTTGTCTGGACGGCCTTCTCCGTTGCTGCAAAACCCAGACAGCTCATAGCTCGCCTTTGTAGCTCCACAAGCCTTCCAAGCTCCTCGCGCTCTAAATTGTTGATGTGCCTCTTGGTGTCGAACCGGGCACTTATGCCATCAATGCATTCCCCCATTTGCACTAGGATGCTCCTAAGGCTAACGGGAGACCCAGGTAAGTGGGCTGCTGTCGCCGTGCAACCAGATCCTCCAGTCGGTCGCGCCACTGCCGGTACCAAAGGCGCCGGTGAAGTCGCCTCCATAGCCGGAGACACAGCCTCAACGAGGGGCAGAGGTAAGCCCAGTCTAGGCTGTAGCGACGGTGGAGATCGCTGTAACGCCGGCTTCCTAAAGAATGGCGACGATTCATCTGCCATCCTTGCGATACCGCGGGTACCTTGCTAAAAACTCCGATAGCAGTCCCACGGTGACCAAAGGTTTCCCCTTGGTTTAGCCGGTGGGGGTTATACCTCCCCTTTTCGGTCAACCAGAGCCCTCTCTCTGAGTACCGCCGCAGCGGGGAGGGTTGGATTATAACCAGTTCCGTGGTCTTTTACACCTTTCTGCTAGAAGTCTCTTTAGCAAAGAACCTGCCTGTTGGATATGCTGCACTAATCTGTTGCCCACTAGGGTATGCAACAGCTAGAGCAGGCCACGCAAACTTTCGGTACACGAACCGAACGCAGGTGGCGCCACCTGTTGCTCAATCGGGAGCTTGACGTCCCTGGCAAGTTGTGGGATCAGCTGGGAATGTGGGCACCCAAAACACAAACAGCACAGCTGAGAGTGTGTTCAAGCGAAAAAAAAACACAAATAGCACACTATTAAGAAAGTGCAATTGTGAGAAATGCACAGGAACACACACCCGCAAAGCGTCACGCAGACAACTTAAAGCGCCGAAAACTGCAGATAGGGGCACCGCAGGACGGAAGTCTCGAAAAACAACCTTGTTTACGCCTGGCGGTGGTAAAAACGAGTACTTAGGTAAGCTACCCAGCCACTCTCAGCCCCACACTGACTGCTTTGATTTTTTCCGAAAGGTAATACGCTGTAGATTGTCACCAGGCCGGAGCGGGATAAAAACGCGACCGCACTTGGAAACTCACCGACACTGTTTATGTGTGTGCGTGTGTGTGTGGAACAGAGAGTTATATATGCTTATATCAACTTTTTTTCGTGATTCAACACAACAATCTTGATTATGTGTGTGGAGCAGAGAAAGAAAGAGCTGCCAAGTAGTTCTCTATATGCATATCAGCGTTAATTTTTCAAAGCCTACTGGCTTAAATTTAGCAATGTACTATCATATAAATAATAAGAAATATGAAGTTTTTTTTATTTTTATTTTTTTATTGGGTAATATTGTGTGTTAAAGTTATTTTTAAAAACGAGTTTTGATTTGGGAGAATTATATTTGTAACACTATATGGTTTTGTGTTCAGCATTTCAAGCTGAGACTCAGATATAGATGCAAATCTCTTAGGCGCATATAAAATATTATTTTCTAGCTCTAAAGCTAGTGAAGGACCAAACCTTGTTTCCGCCCTCCAAGATTTTATAATCCGCATAGGGATATCAGTTTGCATAGATGACATATTTAACAGTGGCTTCACTGTCCTAAAGTTGAGAGCATTGAACTCATTAAGGAATTGCAGCTGCTGCTGCTGAAGCAGATCATCTACCAGAGCAACCATCTGGGGCTGCTGCTGCACCTCATCTATCAGAACAGCGTCCTGTGACTGCGGCATTTCATGCAAAGTCATATGCTGCTGCTCCTTCTCCTGGCGCTGCTGACGGCGTTGTGGCTGCTTCAATGATGATAGTGTGAAATGGTCCATTTTATTTCCTTTTTGTATAATTTTATTGCTGTTGCCTGAGTAGACTGATTTAGTTTGTGCTTAGGCTCGCCCTTTTATCCAAAAAAATGACCAACATATTTATGCGGGCAATCTTATGCTGCTTATCGGAACTATTTAAAAAAAACATTTATTTTTCAGTTTTTCCCTCCGGTGTAGTTTAAAAATTATGTTGAATTATTAAAAAAAAAAAACACATTTATTTTATTTTGTTGTTTTCCCTCCGATGTAGTTTATTTAACTTATATAAAGAATAAAGATTATTTTTCTTCACTCAAGTTCATAAGAATGCGATAATTTGATTCTTCCTGTCCTCTGACGTTAACGTAATCTCGTAGAGGGGCAACATCTTCATCATATGTATTTAATGACTGATATTTCCCAACAAATTTGGGGATCAGTTTTACATCTCCAGCACCAAACTCCCCCTCATCAAAAAATGGGCAATCTGTTTTGTATCTTTTTAATTCAATGGTACGAGAGGCGCTTTCATAGCTTGTACCAACTGCCGTAATACACCCTCCATGTACAGAAAATGCAACATGCTGACGCTGACCATATGTAAAAGAGAGTGGAACTGAAAATGGTTGTGCTTCCCCACGTCTTAAAGAGAAAAGAAGAGTTTTAAATCCGTCTTCAGGTTGAGCATAGACCTGAAGCAGAGGTGCTATGGCTTGCGGCTGAATAATTTGAAACTCCTTCCAACCACCATGACAAGTACAGAACTTATCGTTTGGACCAATCCGCTGCACCCAAAACATGTTGTGTGCAGGTGTGTGTGTGTGTGTGTGTGTGTGTGTGTGTGTGTGAAAATGGACTACACGTATGTAATTATATTATTATGTAGAGAAAGTGTGCTCACATGCAAACTGATGCATTAAAAACTTTAAACATAAGTGACCGCAATAATAGCTCTGGAACTTTTGAGTACGATGATAATTGTATTCTATATTGCTACCCAGATAACGTATGACTTCTATAGGTGGTTGTAAATTCCCAAAACTATCAAAATAATTTATTTCATCAGAATTTTTAATATAAGCTACCCAGTGTGTGCCGCCTCCCCCTGATGAATCTAGATTTATAACTCCACATTCATTCGGCCATTGATCTTTTTTCTTAGGTAGGGAATCCCTCATAAATACACCTCTAAAATTCGGTATGTGCTTACGAGCGAATTTCAAAATATCAATATTTGAGAGATGTCTATTGGGTAGCTGTTTTAAAAGTTTTTTGTCTGTGATGCTGCAGTAGTAATACCATAACCCTTGCGATATGGTCGAAAATAAAGTCCCTTTCCTAATGCAATGGCCTCCATCTTTCGATTGTGTCGTTTGTTCTCCTCAAGTTGTTCTACAGCATTTTTTGCGTTTGATATTGTTTTTGCAATACTCGAACTGACAGAGGCAAGCCCACCAAGCGCTCCTAATGCTGATAAAATGCCAACCAGCGGTTAGAAGCCACCAATCTTGGGTACGCTTATTATTCGAGGAGCTACTATAGTACTTTTTTTTGCCTTTGTACCAATTGACTTGTTTATTGCTTTATGAGCTATTTGAATTGCGCTATCAATATCAGCAGGCTTCTTAATTTTTAATGCCTTGGAAGCTGCTCTCAGAATCTGAGTGAAATTTCTCCTTTTTGCGCAAGATGATGTATTTGCGTTCCTCTTACACCTCTTCTTCTTTCTGCTGACTTTGTTGTTGCTGTTGTTGTTGTTGTTGTTACTGTGAGTGTTGAACCCCATGCCAAAAGATCTTTTCGCTTTCATTGCGTTTGTAACGAACCAGGCGGCAGTCTTCTAACCCACACTACTATATCCAGTCGTTACTCACTCCCACGCGCTCTCTGATAATTGTGTGTCTGCTATATGACGCTTATCAAGCTCTTTGTTTTGCGAATAAGCGATGTCGTGCTCTCTGCAAGCAGCATCCAATGGATTTATGCCCTTGTCACCGCGTTCTAAGCGCTTCTTTAGTTTGGTGCCTGGACTGCAGAATTGATAGCCAGGTAAATGTAGCTCGATAGGTAAACTATTAATAAGACCATCCACTAGACCACCACCTCCAGAATGATATGCTTTTAGTTTACGACTGATATTTTTATAAAACTGTAGAGGCATTTTTATTTGAAACTCAGTCTATGCTCTTACATTGATAAATGTGGAGGCAGTGGAGGAGTCGAACGCATTAAATATGCAGCTTAAGAAACAAAAAACCAATATTGAGGTTAAAAATATTGATTCGTCATCAAATGTCGATAGTTTTATTAGACATAGCGTACTGCTTCCTAACTCAATTAGGAAGCTAATTGTTGGGCCGTCTAACTGTGGTAAAACGAATTTAATGCTAAGTTTGATTGAAAGTCCCAATGTATTAAAATTTAAGAATATTTATCTATATTCAAAATTGTTATACCAACGGAAATATGAATATTTAAAAAGCCTGATTGCTCCAATAAAGGGTATGGGGTATTTCACGTTTTCAGAAAATGAGACCGTTATCCCACCCAATCAAGCGAAAGACGACTCCATAATGATATTCGATGATGTTGCCTGTGAAAAACAGATTAATATACGAGCGGACTTTTGTATGGGTCGACACAATAACATTTGTGTGAATTGGTTATATTCCCAAATTTATTTATTTAATTATGGAACGATTCTTAATGCTACAGTATTGCTACTATAAATTAAAGCATTAATCACAGATATTTAAATGTAAAATGTAAAATGTAAAAGTATTAATCTAAATTATATATTTTAAACAATCATTTATAAAATGGAACCAGAAGAATTACATATTGAAAGTTATGCGTAAGTTGACTGTAATGTAGTTTCAGGCGTTAAAATTTAGTTTTAAGATAGGATTCTAAATTAATTTTAAAATGGTGTGCGCTGCGTATAGATTTAATGTAGGGAGGAAGATTGTTCCACAGTCGAACAGCAAAGATAAAAAACTGCCTATCAGAAGAAGCTAGTTTGGTTCTCAAGCAAACGAGGTTATTGACACGTTGGGACGATGTAAACTTTATGTTGCCATACAAATACTCAGGTTCTTGTGTATATATAATTTTGTGTAGGAAGAGAAGAATTTTGAAATTTGAAGATCAAACAGTCTGTTAGCGTAGCCCGTTACGTGGTCTGCCCTTTTGAGGCCAAACACGTAGCGCAGCATTATTATATGCTACCCTAAGCTTCATTTGGCTTGCAGCATCGCATTTGCCAAAAATTTCAATGCCATACAAAAGCTTTGGCAATATTAAAGATTTTGCGATCAATATTCTTAGGCTAAGGGGTAGGAATTTCTGGGTGAGCCAAAGTTGCCTTAAAACGCCACACGTTTTTCCCACAGCTTTATTCACCTGACTATCCCATGATAAGGTCCTATTCAGGGTGATCCCTAAGCTTTCAGCTTTATCTACGTAATGAATAGCTGTGGAATCTATTTGCAGATTGGGAAAGTTGTCAGTGTTCAGGTACTTTTTGTAAATTAGGATACATTTGGATTTAGACGGGTTAATACACAAACCATTAACATTGACCCATTGACTAACACGCAACAAGTCTTCATTACATAACTGGACACATTCGTTAATTTTACTGAGCGGACGACTTACATAAATTTGGACATCATCAGCATACAAATGGATGTTACATTTAGACAAAACACTGGGTAAATCATTGATATATATACTAAAAAGCAGTGGACCTAGAATTGATCCTTGCGGGACCCCGCGAGAGACAACAAGGAAGTCGGACGTTTTAGAGGGGATAACAACGGCTTGTCTACGATTACTTTAGTAGGAGGATAGTAGTTTAGTAGCAGTTTGGCTAAAATTATACATATTATTGAGCGTATATTATTGAGAGTATCGTGATGAACCGTGTCAAATGCTTTACTAAAATCAAGAAGCGTCAATAGTGAAACCTCATTGTTATCCATCTTTGATCTTATATCCTCGACCACTTTGATTATCGCCGTAGTACAACTACGGCCAGTCCTAAATCCTGATTGTTTATCATTTAATAGTCGATTTATTGTAAGGAACTTGTTAATTTGAGAGGCCAATAGGTGTTCAAATATTTTAGATAAATATGGCAAAATCGAGATTGGCCTAAACTCATGATTAGATTTTGGGATTGGCAATACCTTTGCAATTTTCCACTGGTCGGGAAAAGTGGACGTTGTGATGGCGGTATTGAATATGTAAGTTACATAGCCAATGATTAGCGGCAGAAGAATTTTAAAGAACTTTGGATTTAAACCATCCATGCCAGTTGCGTTAGACTTAATTTTACTTATAGACAGATACACATCACATTGATTCACACAAATAAAATCAAAACTATTACAACAATTATTAAGTGGTTGCGACACTGGAACATTAAGGTTGACAAATTTATTGTTGAGATCATTAACATCAACATCTTCACTAATTACACCACGTTCTTTGCCGATTCCCATGTTATTAATTTCTTTCCACGTTTTACTGGCGGATATTGCATTTTTAAACCTATCACTAAAATATTCGCATTTGGCTCTTTGGATCAGGAAGTTAACATGCCGTCTGGTAGTTATGAATTGCTTATGAAGTGCCTTGGTCCTATATCTTTTCCGTCTCCGATAGGCCGCGTCTCTAATATTTATTGCACACTTTATATCTTGATTAAACCAGGATTGTATAGATGGCCTGACCAATTTGCTTTTAATTGGCACATATTTATTGTACATATACTCCATATAGTATTGCACGAAATTTATTTGGGAGTCACTGTAGGGAGAGAATATATGAGGTCTAGTTCAGCTGTACAGCTATCTGCATGTAATCCAGCGAGGTCTATGTTCATAAAGTCACGGTATGTTATTTTAAGATTGCAATAATTGGGTAGAATGTCATAGTTCAGAAATATAACATCATGTTTGGAAAAGGCCGGGATGGGAATCTGGTCATAAAGTAGTTTGCATTCTTTTTTGTTTACAAATATTAGGTCAAGTAAAGTACTTAAATTCTTTGTAAAGTGCGTCGGTAATTTAGAGTTCACTGGTTCTAAACCAAGAGACTCCATGTCGTCTAGAAGGTATCGTTCAGTAAGTATATTGCTATTAAAGTCTCCGGTCAGTATAATGTCAGTGTACCTCATTGTAAGATTTGCGATTACATCTATTATGGGACAGTAGTCTATATTTTTGTGAGGTCTATATAAGCAGCCAATGAGCATTTTTGTATTCCCATTGAGGCTAAGAATTTCTATAAATATATATTCTATAGGACTTTCATTAGGCTGCTTTATTATTACCCTACAGTTCAGTCTTTTGGTTACATATATTGCAACACCCCCAGCATGACGGGCACGGTCAGAACGAAACACATTATACCCTGCACACTCAATCAACAAACTACAAAGATCTTGATTAAACCACGTTTCGGACACACAAACAACATCAATATTTGAATTTACAAACAGAAAACGAAACTCCTCAATCTTGTTCATTAGACTCTGAGCATTTATATGATAGAACGTCAAACCAGCTTTTCGCTTGCTTAGAACCCTAACCATCGCATGGCTATTCGACTTAGGAATATTAATATCAAGGGACATCAATTATCACAGAAAATTTTTCAAACCGATACACACCAATTAAAATTAACATACGTAAATAGTACGCATTAACAATGCACACATTCAAAACAGTCCACTTACTTGTAGCATAAAATAAACAGAAAGACTTAAAAAGAGAATTAAACATAAAATATAAACAGAGTAATTTATAAAGAGAAATACAGTTAGAGCTTAAGTTAAGAACGAAAAAGATCATTAGCATCAGTAGCCACTGCAAGAGAGCTTTCAGCTTGCATGCTAACAAGCTTTTGCATATTATCTATGCAAACGACATCATCTGTCCCGCTCCGTTTGGCGTGAACCAACGCACGATGGCAAAAAACTGCTGATAAAAGCTATTTTCTCTTCATCTGCATTGCTTCTTTAAAAATGAGATAGTTCTCTCTGCTAAGCTGCTCGTTGAGATAAATTGGAACATTCGCACGTGTTTCAAAGCCCAACATATGCAGAGACAGTTGAGCTTTGTTAATCCGGCGGTAATCAGCTGCTGCTCGCTGAATGTTTATTTTGTCGCGTAAATTATCGAATCTAATTATAATAACCGGGTCAACAACGGTGTTAGAACCTGCTCGCAGTCCAACTCTGTGAATCTCCTTGAGTCTGGGCGCAGGAGTGACGCCCAGTGCAAAGGCAAGTGCGTTAAACGTTGTGCGTAGCTGCTCCCCCTCAACAAACGGCACTCCATGTAGCCGCACGTCATTGGCTGCACTGGCGTTTGCTTGTTGGGCTATTTTGGCCTACAAAGTCGCCACACGAGCCTGAAGTGCAGCTGTCTCGGGAGTAGACTGCTAAAATTTACAGACGCACTGCACAAGGCTTTAGAGCTCGTTTCCAAGACCATCCTGCCTCTCATGCAGCACGGCCAGCAAGTTTTCTTCCGACTTCTTAATTTTTTCTCTGATCAGTGCAGCTTGCTCGTCAAATTTCTGATGGATAAGCTGGGTAAGCGCAGCGAGATCACTCCCTTTGCCTACCTTAAGTTCTCCAGCAGAGTTTTCTCGCAAGCGCTTCGGTATCGGTGCCATGTTATGGTGTATAGTGTAGTTGAGTGAGATTTCGCTTGACCGTCTGTTATTGAGTGTTATTATTTGGCGCGTTGTTACTCGTTTGTGTATGTTTAAGATAGAAGAAGAAGTTGCAGTTTGGTGTTGTTGTTGCTCAGATTTTCTTCTTTCGCGTTTAAATTAAATAAACAAACAGATTACAAACTTCATGATTCATTTTACTTGTGTCAAACCTATACCCGCATCCCCAAACATCTTGTACGTGACAATGCAAATCTAATAATAGTGTTTAAACAAGATGAATTAAATATGAAACATATTTATCAGGATCATGTGGGTGTTGATATGGATTTTGATACTTTTATGAATATATGTCGAATGTGTTGGAAGAATAAATACGGCTTTCTCACCATAAGCAAGGATGATGATCTAGACAATGGACGATATAGGCTAAGCTTCAATACATTTATTGTTATTTAACAAATAAAGTATAAAATAAATACCTTTAGTAAATGTTTTCTTTACTATTCAATAGACTCTCGAAATGTCTACAACAATAAATTTAACTGGACAATCTTCAGTCTTAACGGCTGATTTTTTCCCTCCTATAGAATTAGATGGCGAATATGAGTGTTCTTTAGTTGATTTTCATATGTATAACTCGATAGCAAACTTTGATGAAAAAAATAATTTATTTCATATTGATGAGCATACGATTGAAATACCTGTGGGATCATATGAACTCAGCGATATATATGATTATATATTATATAAACTTCTTGAGAAAAATATTTTGCGTGACAACTCACAACTACGCATTAACAGCATACACTACGAGTAGAGATTTTCAGTAGCGATCTAACAATATACTTTAATAAAGAGCGCTCGATTGGACAAATGCTCGGGTACAGTAGTACGCAAGTTCTATTGCCAGGCATTTACCACACCTCTATTCTACCAATTAACATTTTAAAGGTAAATGCCATTCGTTTGGAGTGCAATATTATTACTGGGTCATATGTAAACAGTAGCACTTCGCATACACTTCATGAGTTTGCACTTAACGTTCCACCTGGTTATAAAATGGATGAAATACCACGTAACCTTATTTATTTGCCTGTCAACACTCGAGAGATACACACATTAAGAGTAGAAATAGCTGATCAGGACGGCAATCTGATTAACTTGCGTGGGGAGAACGTCACACTTCGTATGCATCTGAGGCTGCGGCGATGATAATCTACAACAAAAACGCTTGGAGACCAGTAACAGCAAACAGATCTATAAGAAGAGCTGCAGTAAGCAGATCATCATTATCCTCAACTAGGAGAGTACTTACATCTGCGAATAAAGTGTTTTTAAAATCTTTAGGACTTAGACTTCTGAAGTGACAATGGAAAGCAATATCTTAAATGTTCGTGAGAGACCTCACACCGATGATAGCGTTATTAACAAACAATATCATACTTATGCACCTTATCATAGCCCCTTTAATTCAAACGATGAAGTTCGAATAACCATACAAAACCAAGACCTATATGTATTGCCACATGATAGCTTCCTTAATTGAAGGCTCAATCAGTCTGTCCGATAATAAGGTGTCAGCCGCGGGTGTACTGAAAAATAACTGTATGGCATATCTATTTGATGAAATACGATATGAGCTCAACGGAATTGAAATTGACCGCACACCTTTCGTGGGGGTGTCTTCAACATAAAAAAAACTATGTCTCCTTAAATAAAAATGAGAGTAATATGCTTAAAAATGCTGGATGGTTTGGAGAGAATAATTATCAAGTATCAAATCTCAGGGATAAGGGGTTTTTTAATTTCGCCATACCACTTAAATTGCTATTGGGCTTTGCTGAAGACTTAAATAAAATCATACTTAATTGTCAACATGAGTGAATTCTCCTTATGGCTAAAAATGTGGGTGGAGTTTTTGAGCATAAGGTCGGAAACGTTGAGTTTAAAATTAATACTTTCAAGATAACGTGGAAAATTCCGCATATAACATTATGTGATCAAACGAAGCTTAAAACATTTAACATTATTAAGAGTGGTGTCTCACTACCAATTGCATTTCGTAGCTAGGACTGCTACATGAATCCATCGCTAATTACTGGGGCACAACATACATGGAATGTGAAGCTGGCAGTCAATAGGGAGCGAACACGCTTTGCATTAATCGCCTTTATTTCAGGTGGTAAACTAGTAACAAACAGTCTAACAAATTTAAAAGTCCATTTAAACTCTGAGTGTTATCCATATAATGATCTAAACCTTAATTTTGAGCGTGCTCGCTTCGCTGTGCTGTATGAGATGTACGCAAAATTTCAAGAGAGCTACTACATGAGAGAGTCTCAACCGCTTCTAACTCCCAAAGAATACAAGGAAAATGCGCCCATTATCGTAATAGACTTATCGCAGCAGCAAGAGAGCGTCAAAAATGGTCCCATAGACGTGCGCATTTGCATAGATTTATCGACAGCAGCGGTAGCTCAGGCTGAAGCCTATTGTCTTTTAATACACGATCGGTTAGTTGAGTACAATCCTCTTAACTCTTCAGTTGTGCGTGTGCAGTAATACCAAATAAAAAAAAGAATAATTTTTTAAATTGATTAAAAATAAATAATGATAAAAAACCAAAAAACAAAAAAGTTATTTCTGAGTAGCAAATTCAGTTTCAGCATATTCATACAACTTCTAGCAGGCAGCAGTTCGCTCCATCGGAACATCACAAAAAATACAAAAAAAAATGATTGCTACTGTCAGCAAACAAATCGACGACATTTTGGAACGATTTGAAGACATTGTTTCCCCTGCGGATGGTGCTGCCCTAATCGCAGCCCAACATTATTTTGTACAGCGTAAATTCAATGAAATTATGAGTTGTAAAAATGAAAGACATTTGAGTTACTGCGAATGCATCTGCAAAGATATTGCGTGGAGCCCCAACACATGCGCATGTTTCTTTACACTAAATCAAATACAGATAACTCATGACATTATGCTCAAATACATATTACTTGAATTAAGAATGCTTGCAAAATAAATATGTTAAAAAAGATCTCGCTGACGACTATTTTTTTATTCTCAATACTTCATCAGCTCTTAAGCTAGCACATGCGCTCCCCGAAATATAAACAAACCAACACTTTTGCTTTATTAGCTATTGTTTATTTTGTTTATTTTCAAGAGTCTGATAAAGCAAGTGCACGCGCCACTAATGGCAATCGCGACTTTAACGCATGCACACACACACACACAAACCAACAACACTTATCAGTGGTCTTGAAATGAGGTAGAACATACGCACACAGCAAGAACATACACAAAAGTCTTACAAAATAATTTTGCTCAACCTGATTAAATACAAAAATACATTTTTAAGCTATTGCTTTATTTTTGTTTATTTTCAAGAGTCTGATAAAGCAAGCGCACGCGCCACTAATGGCCATCGCGACATTAACGCATGCAAACACACACACACCAACAACACTTATCAGTGGTCTTGAAATGAGGTAGAATCTTGAAATAACAACAACAACACAGTGATCCAGAACATACAGTTCTCTACAGTGACCTTGAAATTACAACAACAACACAGTGATCCAGAACATACAGTTCTCTACAGTGACCTTGAAATTACAACAACAACACAGTGATCCAGAACAAACAGTTCCCTACTACTCCCCAGCAACAGCCAGTAGCAGATGACTCAACAGTTCGCCTGTTACAACGCAACCTTGCTGGGATTGCTGAACTGGGGAAACAATTGAACACACTGCTAAGTACTATACTCTCACTGTTAGCTGTCATTAAATAAAAACTTATGCCGAAGATGGATCAAATGCGTTTGCCCTGACAAGAATATGGATACATAACGATCCAGATGCTCCGAAATTACTGCCAAAGGCATGCACCAGAGTAGTGTGCTGCCTCAACTAAATTTTAAATCGCCAGTCTGCTCAATCATCCAAAGTATGCTTTGAGCCAAATTAAAAAAGAAAACATAGTGGCGCATAGTTAATTTTGGCTATGCCAAGACTATGATACCCTTCACACAGCCAAATCAATGCTCCCCCCTCTTATGTTTCTGTGCAGTTGTTGGTAATTTTTCGCTAATATTTTTACTCTTGAGCGTCATTTACTTGTTCGTGTGCAACAACAACAATTTGACATGTAGGTACTTGAAAGTGCACGACAGAGACAACAATTGATAGTACGATATGGTAAATTTGTATGGTGGCTATGTCGTAGAATGCTCCGATCGAAATGAAATTTCATAGTGAACAAACCCGACATGATCTAAGCAATCTGTGAAAGTTTCATCAAGATCGGTTCAGCAGTTTGGCCGGAAATCGTGTTGATATGGTAAATTTATATGGTGGCTATATCGTAGAATGCTCCGATCGGGATGAAATTTCATAGTGAACAAACCCGACATGATCTAAGCAATCTGTGAAAGTTTCATCAAGATCGGTTCAGCAGTTTGGCCGGAAATCGTGTTGAAACAGACAGACGGACAGACGGACGGACGGACGGAAATCAATTCCTGAGCTCGTCCTGATCATTTTGATATATAGTTTAAAGGGTCTCCCATCATTCCTTTAAGGCGTTACAGATTCATGACAAAGTCAATATACCCTGATTCACATGTGAAGGGTATAAAAATAAAACATAAACAAATTTTTAGCAAGGAAAAAAAAAATAAATAAAAATAAGTCCAACATGACTATTATTATTACGAAAGGGGAGGTTAGTGCACTGCGACCACCTGGGTCTTTTGTGCCCTCATCCTAGTGTATGAGCTACAGCTCCCCGTACAGTGCAATCGATCGCAGAAACGCGATGATGTCGCCTGGACGGAGAGCCCTCATCTCCTCAGTGTTTAGTGTGACCCGCCCGAGCTGAGATAATCTCAGCCGACCTATGGCAGGGCATTCCTCTAGTAGGTGTTCTGGAGTTTCGTCCCCCTCCAGACAGAGCCTGCATGTGGCCTCGTTCCCTATGCGTAACCTATGTAAATGCCTACGCAATCTGCAGTGTCCTGTCAAGAAGCCTGTGACAATCCGAAGAGAAACCTTGCTCAGCTTCAGACAGTCCTCAGTCCTCGTCTTGTTATAGTTGCCTAAAAGTCTTTTACTCTGTCTCGCCCCCCTGCGAACACAACCAGAAGTTCGCACTATCGGACCAAAGGTCAGAGCGGCTGCTCTGCTCGATGACCCCAGGGCCCAGCCCACAGAAGGGTTCCGGCCCGCAGAAAGGAGTGCTTGCCCCCTTTCTGGCCATTTGGTCCGCAACCTCATTACCCGGGATTCCCGCGTGCCCAGGGACCCAATAGATGGTGACTCTATTATTAGTCCCCAACCTGTTTAATGTTTCTATACATTGCCAAACCAGCCTGGAAGCTATTTTATAAGCACCTAGTGCTTTTATAGCTGCCTGACTGTCTGAAAAGATGGCTATGTCTCTGCGATCGTACCCTCTGTCGATGTTGAAAGCGGCACATCTTTCTATCGCGTGTATTTCCGCTTGGAAGATACTGGCGAACTTGCCAAGGGGTTCATGGTAATTGAGTCGAGGTCCGCAGACTCCGGCCCCGGCCCCCTCCTCTGTAAGCGAACCGTCTGTGTACCACCTAATGGCATGTGTTTTCACATTATAGGTAGTTGACAGGTTGGTCCATTTTGCCTTATTGCTAAGCTCTATGTTAAAGAGCTTACTGAAGCTAAATTGCGCCATCTGCGCATCCTGTGGGTATTCTAACAGTGAGCCTGTGGCTCCTGCAGCCGACCCGGTTGCTAATGCCCCCGTTATCCTCATATGACTTCTGCTTGCGATGTGTTTTATGTATATATGCAGCGGTGGAAGCCCTAGTAGAACGTCTAGAGCCGTGGAGGGGCAGGTGCGCATTGCGCCCGAGATGCACGAGCATGCAAGCCTCTGGAGTTTACCCAGTTGCTTTCTCGCACCTTCCCGGTCCATGCGTTCAGCCCAGACCACTGCTCCGTAGCACACCATGGGCCTCACCATAGCAGTATACATCCACATCAGAATCTTAGGTGAAAGCCCCCAGTTTTTCCCCGCAAGAGTTCTGCAGCTCATCAGGGCCATAGTGCCCTTCCGAGCAGCTTGCTCCACCTGCTGTTTCCACAGGAGTCTTTTATCTAGTATAACCCCCAGATATTTGACCTGACACTGGTATAATTGTACCTCCAATGACTATGGGTTTCATAGACTTAAGCTTGTACCGATTTGTGAAGGCGACAATCGTGGTCTTTGCTGGGTTGATGTTCAGCCCCACGTCCCTACACCAGTCCAGGCTTAGTCGAAGGCCCAGGGTGACTCTATCACATAATGTGCTCTCAAAATTCCCCTTGCAGATTATGGTTATGTCATCGGCATAGCCTAGACATCGAAAGCCATTAACCGAAAGCTTAGCTAAGAGATCATCTACCACCAGACTCCAGAGGAGAGGTGATAGGACACCTCCTTGAGGACAGCCTCTGGTGGTTTGTGCTCTAATCGTCGAGTTACTGACGGTTACTTCTGCTATGCGAGAGTCCAGGAGTTTGCCTAACCAGGACGTGAGTCCTGATTCAACTCCTCTACTCTCAAGAGCTCTGACCACCACGTCATGCGCCGTGTTGTCAAAAGCACCTTCTATGTCCATAAAGGCGCAGAGTGCGACCTCTTTTGCTTTCACAGACTTCTGGAGAGTGTTCACTAGGTCAAGCAAAGCTGACTCCGTTGACATCCCTGCCCTATATGCATGCTGATGTGCATGTAGTGGCTTGGCCACTAGGTGCACAGATCTAATGTGATTGTCTACTATCTTTTCGAGGGTTTTTAGCAGGAATGAGGTAAGGCTGATTGGCCTGAAGGATTTGGGAAGAAATGGGTCTTTCTTTCCTGCCTTCGGGATGAAAATCACCCTCGCCGTCCTCCATTCCCTAGGTATGTACCCCAGGGCAATGCTCCCACGGAAAATTCTGATTAGAAATACTAAGAGAGGGTCTATACCCTTCTGTAAGAGGATGGGCAGGATGCCATCCACCCCCGGGGCCTTATAGGGACTGAGTGCTCCGATGGCCCACCTGATCTTATGCTCAGTTACAATTTCTGCAGCTAATCTCCACTCGGGTCTCCTCCTAGAGGTCTGTACGTAGCTGCTATCACTATCTGAAATGGTCCTACAAAGCGGGAAATGAGTTTGTAAGAGAAGTTCAGCCTTCTCTACCTCATTGTCCGTGAAAGTCCCATCCTGTCTCTTAAGGCAAAGTTCCGAGAGCACTTTCCCTTTTGAGATGGCTTTGAACACCCTTGCAGCGGGCGTGGCCTGCTCTAGAGTGGAACAAAACTTCCTGAAATGATCCCGTTTGCTATTGCGTATCTCCTTGTTATACTCAGTAAGCTTCCTGGTATAACAATCCCACTTGTCATTATTCTTTTTAGCTGCGTTAAACAGTTTCCTAACCTCCACTCGAAGTAGTCCTAGCTTCTTAGTCCACCATGGATTATCCCTGCTGGATTTAATGCTCTTAATAGGACAGCTTGAATGATATGCATCCAAGATAGTCTTGCCCACGTCTATAGATAGCTGCTCAATCTCTTCCTGTGAGGAAACTCTTTTACTGTGGTTTAGTCTGCTCAGATTTAACCCCAGACAGGACCGATATTGTTGCCAATCAGTCTGTCGAGGATTTCTGATGTCCTTACTAAAACTTAGGTTGCTACAGATGTCGAATAGGATAATCCTATGGTCCGACAATGATGGTTCATTAGAGACTCTCCAGTTGCGAACCAACCTGGAGCCTCCTTCATTGCCAAAGGTGATATCTAACACCTCGGCCCTGCTTTTGGTTACAAACGTAGGTTCTGCCCCCACGTTGAAAACAGTGAGATCCTTAACTAGTAAAAAATCAAGTAAACACTCACCTCTGCTGTTTGTGTCTGTGCTGCCCCACGTGATGCTATGTGCGTTGGCATCGCACCCCAGCAGCAATGGTAGCTTCTTGCTGCTGCAGTAGTCCACTAGAGCCTGAACCTCTAATGGAGGAGCCTCCGCCTCATCTCCCGGGAAGTACGCCGACGCCACCACGATACTTCCACGCTCTCCAGTGATCAGCACTGCTACTAAATCTTTGGTGAGAAAGTTAGAAAGACATAGAAAGTTAGTATTCTTCCGTACCAAGATACAAGCTCTTGGCGATGCCTCTCTTACATCCGCAATTACTCTTGCACTTACGTGGTTAAGGCCGCAGATCCTGCCTCTGACGACCCATGGCTCCTGGATGAGCACCAGCCCCAGGTCCAACCTGGTGACCAACCTGCCGATGACAGCCGAAGCTGCCCTCGCATGATGCAGGTTTATCTGTGCAACGCTGGTGGTCTCCATCCCTAGAGCTCTTCTTCACCCTCCGAGAGCGTCAGATATGCCTCTGACTGCGCCCCGGTGGGTGTCCGCTCATCATCGGATGGCCCATCCTCACTGGTGATGTCACCATCTCCGCGGACGTTGAGTCCAGACAGGTCCAGACCCTGGAGGGACACCGAGTCTAGCTCGGCCTCCACTACCGCCAACGCCTCTGCTTCCTCTGCTCCATCTGGCGGGCATTCATGCGTCGCTTCGGCTGAGGCTGCTGAAGTGCCAGGCACATCGTCAGCTTTCGCCTCCGCATCCGCCGCCGCCGCTTCCTCCTTCTTCCCATGGATCTTGCATTTGAGCTGCCCAAAGCGGAAGCTCAACAGCATGCCCCGGTTCTTCAGGAGAGCAAGTGCGTCATCCTCCACGCCTAGCGTCAGGATCTTGCCTCCCTCAGCCTCCTTCCACCTGAGCAGCTTCCAGGTATCCGTGCTGAGCCCTCTGCTCTGCTCCGTGAGCAACCCAAAGGACTTTGCCACCGGCTCGCCAGCCGTCCGTGGCAAAAAGACGGTCACGATGTTGGGCATCGGAATCTCGTCCTTTGGGCAGGTGCAGAGCTGCACGCCCACCGCAGAGCTGATGCTAGGGACCTTAAGTACTAGCCACTACTTGGTTTCATCATCCATACAATCCACCAGTACCAGGCCTGTGCGGAAGTGGATGCCGTTGAAATTTAGGCTAACGGTCCAGCCCTTCCTCATCTCCTCGACGAGGGCCAGTTCCACCGCCGTCAGCTCCTCTTTGGACAGAAGCCTCTTCGGGTACTCGCTCGCCATTATAGCCAAGATTGTGCCCTTGGCTACGCTGGCGTACGAGGCTGCCTTCGGATGCTTCGTGTCCCTCGAGGTTCCAGAGCCCTCAGGAGCCGCGTTGCCCTTGCGCTTTGGTTTTTTATTTTTATTTTTATTGGCGTCATTGGGGGCCTCAGCAGGCGATGTCTGTTGCCATTGCCGCTTCTTCCCCACGCCAGCTTCCTCTCCCTTCCTCTCGCCTGGAGACACGGTCGGGGCCCGGTGCTCCAGCGCTCTCATGCGCGCCTCCTCCGGCTTCAAGCCACGACCCAGGTACCGAAGATACCATTTGCGGCCGGCTCCGCTTAGGCCATGCCTTAGCGGGTCACCAGCCCCACCGGGTTGACCTGGTGCCGGGATGGGCGGCATCTGCTTCCTCTTCTGCGGACCAGAAGAGGGTGTTGCAGTGTCTTTCCCGCCGACATTGCTTGTCTGCGGGACAGCCACTGGGGCAGTGCCGGGCACTGCACTCCCACCCCCTACGTACGTCCGTTTGGTGTCCTCACTGTCCACCACTCGCGGCTTGAAAGCCTCTGTACTTCTGGAGGTGCTTTGCTTCGGGGACGAGCCCTTTGGCTTGGCAACACTCCTCGAGTGGGGGGCCTGGCCCCCGCGCGGTGTCAGCTTGCCACCCGAGTCCAGAGCCGCCTCTTCCATCCGCTCTGCTAGCTGTGTAGCGGTTAAGCCCCGCATATCATTAAAAATTTTTCTTTTGTCCATAAATTAGGTCCCACGAGTATGGGGGAAAGTAGTACCGGCGTGTCATAGCCCCCATTAACACGCCGGGGCCAGGTATACTCACCGAGGCGGCCAGGTATCGGTGAGGCTCCGTTCTATTACAGTCGGTATCCCCTGACTGCAAACCAACCAATGGGCACGGACCACGTAACACCCTGGCTTAGGCGAGTGAAGAGGCACCCTTGCCTAAGGACGTCACCACTGCCCGTGTGAGATGTGAGGGATAGGAAATGGGTAGGATCTTGTGTAGGAATTGGGTGTGTGTGAGACTATGTTTTAAAGACGGTCAGACAAGCGCCTTGTCGGTCCCACTAACGGTGTGGTACCCGCTGTTGTCCGGGACTGCTTATTACGACAAGTCGCTATTCGCAGCTAACCTCCACTGGAGGCCTTGCGCTATCCGCAACCTGCGACCCGTCCGGTGGCTTCAGCTAGCCCACCTCAGAACCATCTCACAAAGTTCGTTGGTACCAAACCAACATGACTAACACAGTCCTATAATATTAAAAAGTCAAAAGTGATGGAATTTCCACCGTCATAATCAAGAAAATTGCAGACTGCAATTAACAAATTAATATACAAATAATATACATATTATCTATGTATAAGCAACTATATAGCGCTCCGTGGATTCTCGCATCCATTTTGGAAAAGATAACAACTGTCATACGGCAGAGCGTTCGAATAATCTTCATTGAAAACGGAATCACATCGGTAATGGCAGTGATGTGCACTAACAATTCGGCATTCAGCGGCATATGCATCAACGACACAAGGTGACTTACCTGAATGCGACACAGAAAAGGCAGCAACTATAGCGCACTGAGCGATTAGGATTGTTGCGGGACTGGCACCCCTTTCCATATTGCGCATGCGCTCAAACTGTACTGGAGCACGCAGCGCCAGTGGGTCTAAAAATGTTCCAAATTGCACTCCAGTGCACTGGTGATCTGCAAGCCCTGAAGCAGCATCAAATCTGAATCTCACCGCAGCAGCTTCAGCTCCAGCTGACCCGCAGATTAAAACTTGCGAAACAATAATAACTACTTATTATATATATAAACACGAAGATTTAGATTTATCTTCGTATTTAGTAGCAAAATCTAGTTTTCTTTCTGTTAACACATCCTGTTATAATAATTATCTTAATCGTTGTAGACTAAACTTTTCACGTGACCCTAAACAGTTTTATAAATTTGTAAACTCTAAACGTAAGTCTTCTTGCTTGCCTTCCTCAGTATACCTTGATAATACAAAAGCAAGTTCTGATCAGGCAGTATCCGATCTATTTGCTGAGTATTTTCAATCAGTATACTCATAGAATTTATATAGTAGTAGTAATTCCTATCCTTTTCAAGTTCAAGTGTCAAATTGCATATATGCACCAGTAATTACTGAGTCTACGCTCCTGAGTGAATTTAACTCTGTCAAACCTGGCTACTTGCCTGGCCCGGATGGAGTGCCAGGTTGTATTCTTAGATACTGCGCCGATTAACTTTGTAAGCCCTTAAATAAATTATTTAACTTGTCTGTTGACTCAACTGTATTTCCTGATTTATGGAAGGAATCCTTTATAATTCCACTCCATAAAAATTCTTCAAAGTCAAACGTTAAAAATTATAGGGGTATATCCAAGTTGTCCGCCATTCCAAAAGTTTTTGAAAAAATTATTTGTTCTCAACTGCAACACGGATGTAGTTCAATTATATCGCCTTATCAACACGGTTTTGTTAGGCGTAGATCAACTACCACTAACCTTCTTGAATTCACTTCGCTTGTTATTAAAGGGTTTCAGGAAAAAATGCAAACTGACGTTGTTTACACCGATTTTAGTAAGGCATTTGACTCTGTTAGTCATTCTCTGTTGCTTCATAAATTGAATATTATCGGATTTCCATCAAAACTTTTATTCTGGCTTTCGGAGTACTTGTGTGGCCGAACACAAAAAGTTGTTTTTAAGTCGTCTGTATCTAAACCTATTTTAGTTACCTCTGGTGTTCCCCAAGGTAGTCACCTTGGACCTTTGCTATTTAATTTCTTTATTAACGATCTTCCAGCTGTTATTACTAACTTTTTTGTTAATATGTTTGCTTATGATGTAAAACTATGTTTCACCTACAATGATGCTTCTCTGTGCAACTTACTACAGTCGGATTTGTGTGCGCTGTCGGCCTGGTGTCGTTTTAACTTACTCAATTTAAACTGTTCAAAATGTAAAATCATGTCTTTTTGTAGAAGTACCCCTCATACTGCTCACTACTTGCTTGATGCTTCACCACTTGACCGCGTGTTTGAAATTAAAGATTTAGGCATTATTCTTGATCCTAAGCTAAAGTTTGACTCTCATATTTCGTCTATGGTTAATAAGGCCATTAATGTCTTTGGCTTCATCAAGCGGTGGTCGAAAGAGTTTAACGATCCCTACACCACTAAAACGCTTTATACATCCCTAGTACGTCCCATCCTGGAGTATGGATATTGTGTGTGGTCCCCACAATACTCGATTCACCAGGATATAATTGAATCTGTGCAGAAGAAATTTCTGCTATTTGCCCTTAGAAGTTTTAACTGGGTTCCTGGAGTTGACTTACCCCCGTATTCAAGTAGACTCCTTTTAATAAATCTTCCGTCCCTGTTAAACCGTTGAACGATGCATGGAGTATTATTTATTACTAACTTACTTAATGGTGAAATCGACTCATCAGTTCTTTTGAGTCGAATTAAATTTAATGTCCCAATTAGATCTTCACGTAACTTTTTACCCCTTAGCCTTGATCGTTGCTTGAGCAACTATTTAATTCATGAACCATTTCGGGTTATATGTTCTGACTATAACAAACTTTATTCTCTTGTCTCCTTGGAGGCCTCAAATCCAGTACTAAAAAGATCGATTCTTTTTGCTTTATCTAATCGTAACCACTAATTACTAATCTAACGCTGGTCTGATTGGGTTTTTCTGGGTTTTTCCCAATCCACGCAACAAATGTTGGACCACTAATTTTATTGTTGAACTTCCCAGAGCTTTAACGTTATTTTTTTAAATTTTTTACCTAAACTTACTTTCAGATTTATATATAACTTTATTATTACTTAATTTTAATTTAAAATTTAAATTTTTATTTTAATTTTAATTAAATTGCATTTTATGTCAGCTGATTATAGTTGACAATAAACAAATAAATAAATAAATAATTATACTCACAGCAAACAAGCACGGTACGCAGACTCTATACAAACCCGAATGCAACTTGGACTCCACATGCGACAGCGTTTCTAGCTATTGCAACTCACCAAGATGCATCCTTCCTGATCCATCTAGTCGTCGCTGGAACTCTTCAGGATCATTCCAAGCGGCGTCCCTTGCATATCCTGTGGTCCTCTTTGTCGTCGTTCAGCGTTATGTGTTGGCGTCCTGGCGGCGGCGACATGCGGGCCCGGCATCATGCGGCAACTTCAGTGGCGATAGCATCAATGGCATATCCCAGCATCCCCCAGCATCCAGAACCTGAAATGAGAAGAAAAATATTAGTATAATTGTCAATAAGTTATATTTTGTTATGCTATTTGTCTTATATTGTCAACTAATTCTCACAAGTACGGACAAATTGCAAAACAGCTGTTAGTGTTGCAAAATGCAGTCACGGCGCTTATACTTTAGTCAGTCTCAAATTCAAATTTAAATTATTGACTACATATGACTATAATTAATTGAATTCCATGTCTATTGTTAAATGTTTACATTAAATGTAAATTTCTTGCTGTTGTACTGTTCTACACACAGTATATTAACTATTTATTTATATTTAAGTGTAGGTAAAATCATGTTCACTATATGTTGCTTAAGAATTTAAAAGCAATGAGTTGAATACAGCAAAGGCGGCATCAGTTGATGCCTGCCCTAATAGAGCGAACCACGCACCACACTTTAAAAAACGGGGCAATTAAATTGACTGATAAAAAAAAAAGACTTGTGATTTTATTTCAAAGCTGCAACTACATATATAAATAAAATATACTTATTATATATATATGTATATATATATTTAAAACAATAAAAGCAAATATATAGTGAGACCGTCTGAACTAAATAAAAAGTCAAAAGTGACCCGCAAAAAGACACTAAATTTTTATACTCGATACCGAAGGTAAAGAGTATATTGAGTTTGTGCAATGTCCGTCATGGTGTCTGTCCGTCTGTCCGTCTGTCCGTCTGTATGAACGCAACTTTTTTCCACACCCTTCAAGCTAGAGACTTGAAACTTTCCAAATCTTTTTATCTATGGGATAGTAAATTAAAGTGTCAAGATGGGAGTTCTACGATAACTGGGGGGCTGGCAAATCGATAAATTCGATAACTCAAAACCGATAAATCCACATATTTCGCACATCCTTACAGCTAGAACTACCAAGTTTGGTAAGAAGAAAGTTACTAGCAACCCCCAAAAAACTGCATCAAAAATTTTGGAGCCACGACCCTCCATTCCGCCCCCAGCCCCCCCGAATTTTAAAGTCAAAAAAGCCTATATCTCCCACAGTTTTTGAGCTATAGCCACCAAATTTGGTGCCAGGATAGGTGATGATGACCCCTCAAAAACGGCATCAAAAGATTGGATGCCACGCCCACCAATACCGCCCTAGCCACCCCCATGTGCCCCAACGCTTCGTCAAAAACGGGAATGAGTGTATCTTCCAGAGTTGTGGAGCTAGAGCCTCCAAATTTGGTGGGAAGATAGCTACTAGCAACCCCCAAAAAAAACTGTATCAAAGTTTTGGAGCCACGCCCTCCATTTCGCCCCCCTTTCCCCACTTTTTACAATTTTCGAGCTAGAGTCACCAAATTTGGTATGAAGATAGCAATTGACATTTCAGAAAGATCTGCATCAAAAATTTGGATTCCACGCCCACCCATACCGCCCCCAGCCCCCCTTTCCCCACTTTTTACAAATTTCGAGCTAGAGTCACCAAATTTGGTATGAAGATAGCAATTGACATTTTACAAAGATCTGCATCAAAAATTTGGATGCCACGCCCACCCTTACCACCCCCCAGCCCCCCTTTCAACACTTATTACAAATTTCGAGCTAGAGTCACCAAATTTGGTATGAGGATAGCAATTGACATTCCACAAAGATCTGCATCACAAATTTGGATGTCACGCCCACCCTTACGGGCCCCAGCCCCCCTTTCCCCATCTTTTACAAACTTCAAGCTAGAGTCACCAAATTTGGTATGATGATAACAATTGACATACCACAAAGATCTGCATCAAAAATTTGGATGCCACGCCCACCCAAACCGCCCCCAGCCCCCCTTTCCCCACCTTTAACATACTTTAAGCTAGAGTCACCAAATTTGGTATGAAGATAGCCGGTGGCATCCCCATCTGCATCGGAGAATCTTTAAGGCAGCGTAAACCCCTGCCGCATCCGTACCCCTTTGCATTCAGGCCTCTTTTTACCGGTTTTTATTCTGGTATCGAGTATGCCGCAGTCGGTTGCGTCCGACTGCAACGTTTCCACTTGTTAATAATAGTTAATTGTTAAAAGAATCCGTCAATTGTTTAAATGTCATATAAACGTAAGTGAATCCTTTCTGTATTGTTTTACTCGTGTAAAATGTACTAAATGTGATTCGACGCGCTACATAGAACTGCAAGTTTAATTTATTGTCATACACGCCAACACTAATCGTATTAATTTATATTGTGTGCGTTGTGCAGTGGTAATAAATCATTAAAATCATTGCTTAAATATACCAAAAAACGACAAAAAAAACCGCGGAAAATAAGTGACCTTTGGCCAGCAAAGCCAAACTCACAAACGCACACCAGGCGATGCAGCAAACTCCTGCTCATAGCGGAATACACCTACAAGACAGTGCAACTAAGAGAGCGCTTTCTGTGGTATGCGGCGAAAGCGCTTCAACAGTATTAGTGATTACGGCGGCTTGCACTCACACCAAGGCAAGTGAATGCGCGCGTGCGCCTAATAAACCAGCAACCAAAAGTTCAACGACTTTGGCGCCAAATACTGCACACACCAACACCAATGCAACTTTTCCCAGTGCCAGTCAAGCAAGCAGTGCAAACAAATGCGTGCAAAATCTCTGCCATGCGCAGTTGCCTCAAAGCTGTAGCAATGCAAGCGACGACCCAGTGACAATGGTAAGCAATGATGGTGAGACCACGTACTCAGACTCTATGTCGGAATACTCAGTTCTTGCCATTGAATCTACCGATACATCCGATGATGCCCTATATGCCTCTGCCAATACTGAGGCTAGAAGGGTATCAATGCCTCTAAAACCGCCATCTCGCTTGAGCAGAAAACGGAAAGGAAAGGTGCTAAAGAAAAGGACAAAGAAACATGGCTCATTTGCATCATCCACTATTCGTGACCCGACCCCCGTTGTCACCATTTCCGCCCAAATCGGTGAGCCGGACAAGGATTTGTGTAAAGCTCCTCTATCCGGCCATCAAGGTACACAGCAGCGACAACAACATCCGGTACAACAGCAACAGCAGCAGTCAATTCAATGTCAACCAACAATTTTGTATCCACTTCAATCAACAGTATCCCTGGAGCTGGAGCAAATTGGCCATCAAATTCAACAGCGTATACAGCCACAGCAGAATCCAACAATAGTGAGCGGCAAAATTCCAACAATATTTGTACCAAATGTTGTTGAAATTCAAACTTTCATTGACAAGCTCATTGATCACCAAGTCGGATGTAAGCAAATTCTCAACTAGATGCACGCAAAGCGGTGGTGTGAGGATACAGTGTAAGGACATGGCCACCTACGCTTCCATTCTTGCGACTCTAGATGACGGCGATAATCAACGGCACACACATCAACCGCGAGCCGTACGTGGCTATCGCTTCATCATACGAAATCTACATTTTTCCACTGCAAGCGATTGGATCCGTTCACAGCTGGGTCAATTGGGATACAATGCCCGTTACGTCAGCGTGGTGAAACATCGCTTTTCTGGTAAGCACCTTAATATCTTTGAAGCTGAGCTTGAGCCAAGGCTGGATGGCTCAAACGATAAGATCTTAACCCTCACCCAACTGGCTAGCCAATCAGTACTGGTCGAGCGACAAATGCGTAGACTCGAGCCAGTACAGTGTCACTGTTGCCAGCTTTTCGGACACAGCAAGAATTACGGTCGTCGTCCTTTTGTCTGCCTTAAATGTGCAAGCAAACACGCCACTACAACCTGTACGAAGCCCAGAGACACTAAAGCGTTGTGTGCAAACTGTAAGGGTTAGCACATTGCCTCGTACAAAGGATGCCCGACATTCAAGCTTGCGGGGAATAAGATTTTATAAAAAAATCTGATTTTCGAGCCTGCTAAAGCCAATAATGTACACTACATTCATAGTAGCCAGCCTCGGATTCTTCCTCAGCAACGTCCCCAGTAAAAACAGCAACACGTGAGACCACCCCAAGCCCTTCAACAGCAGCAAATCCGGACTCCGGTGCCACAACAGCAGCAGCAGCCTACAACAAAACAGACTGTTAGCAATATTAAAAATCCGACGTATAGCCAAATATCGCGCGGGAGCAACACCCCTCTTCAAGTTAGAAATCTAGTCGCTACTCACCTCCACAACTTCCAGCAACGTCTCCAACTGGAACAGCTTCAGCAACATCAGCAGCAACTGCACCAAAACCCGCTGCCACAGCAACAGCCAGTAGCAGATGACTCAACAGTTCGCCTGTTACAACACAACCTTGCTGGGATTGCTGAAATGGGGAAACAATTGGACACACTGCTAAGTACTATACTCTCACTGTTAGCTGTCATTAAATAAAAACTTATGCCGAAGATGGATCAAATGCGTTTGCACTGACATGAATATGGAAACATAACGACCCTGATGCCCCGAAATTACTGCCAAAGGCATGCACCAGAGTAGTGTGCTGCCTCAACTAAATTTTAAATTGCCAGTCTGCTCAATCATCAAAAGTATGCTTTGAGCCAAATTAAAAAAGAAAAAACAAAAAAAAAAAACAACAAACAAATTTTTACCAAGAAAAAAAAAAAAATAAATATAAATAAATCCAACAAGACTAACACAGTCCTATAATATTAAAAAGTCAAAAGTGATGGAATTTCCACCGTCATAATCAAGAAAATTGCAGACTGCAATTAACAAATTAATATACAAATAATATACATATTATCTATGTATAAGCAACTATATAGCGCTCCGTGGATTCTCGCATCCATTTTGGAAAAGATAACAACTGTTATACGGCGGCGCGTTCGAATAATCTTGATTGAAAACGGAATCACATCGGTAATGGCAGTGATGTGCACTAACAATTCGGCATTCAGCGGTATATGCATCAACGACACAAGGTGACTTACCTGAATGCGACACAGAAAAGGCAGCAACTACAGCGCACTGAGCGATTAGGATTGTTACGGGACTGGCACCCCTTTCCATATTGCGCATGCGCTCAAACTGTACTGGAGCACGCAGCGCCAGTGGGTCTAAAAATGTTCCAAATTGCACTCCAGTGCACTGGTGATCTGCAAGCCCTGAAGCAGCATCAAATCTGAATCTCACCGCAGCAGCGTAAGCTCCAGCTAACCCGCAGATTTAAACCTGCGAAATAATAATAACTACTTATTATATACTCACAGCAAACAAGCACGGTACGCAGACTCTATACAAACCCGGATGCAACTTGGACTCCACATGCGACAGCGTTTCTAGCTATTGCAACTCACCAAGATGCATCCTTCCTGATCCATTTAGTCGTTGCTGGAACTCTTCAGGATCATTCCAAGCGGCGTCCCTTACATATCCTGTGGTCCTCTTTGTCGTCGTTCAGCGTTATGTGTTGGCGTCCTAGCGGCGGCGACATGCGGGCACGGTATCATGCGGCAACTTCAGTGGCGATAGCATCAATGGCATCTCCCATGCATCCCCCAGCATCCAGAACCTGAAATGAGAAGAAAAATATTAGTATAATTGTCAATAAGTTATATTTTGTTATGTTATTTGTCTTATATTGTCAACTAATTGTCACAATGTGACCATACTATAGTACGGAAAAATTGCCAAACAGCTGTTAGTGTTGCAAAATGCAGTCACGGCGCTTATACTTTAGTCAGTCTCAAATTCAAATTTAAATTATTGACTACATATGACTATAATTAATTGAATTCCATGTCTATTGTTAAATGTTTACATTAAATGTCAATTTCTTGCTGTTGTACTGTTCTACACACAGTATATTAACTATTTATTTATATTTAAGCGTAGGTCAAATCATGTTCACTATATGTTGCTTAAGAATTTAAAAGTAATGAGTTGAATAAAGCAAAGGCGGCATCAGTTGATGCCTGCCCTCATAGTGCGAACCACGCACCACACTTTAAAAACGGGCCAATTAAATTGACTGATAAAAAAAAAAGACTTGTGATGTTATTTCAAAGCTGCAACTACATATAAAAATAACATATACTTATTATATATTATATCTATGTATATAAAACAAAGTCGGGTTTGTTACAACTCTTATATAGCCGTCAGCCGTCAGGTGCTACAGGGGGATGATCACGCAGTGTCTAGTGCCGGTACTTGTACTGGTATCTGGGCTGCTTGCCGTATCTGTAGCGCACTGGCGGAAGTGCGACTATACTCTCCCCGCGAGGGCGGCTGGAAACAGGCTCTTGGTTAGGTCATGTCTCTGCCAATGAGTGCTGGCAAATCGTTGTCGGGCGAGAGAAGACAACTCTCCAAATCACCTAGAGCCAAGGTGGAACAGCATACGCCGATGGTTGCGTGGCCGGGGAGAAGCTCGGTCGCTAGTATGCGGACTCAGGGGGAACAGCCGACCCACCCTGTTTTATTTAGGCTTCCCGCGGTACATTGTACCCTTCCCTATTACTCGTGGGAACAAAATATGAATCCAAATACTAACAAAAACAAAGAGGCCGACACTCGCCCAAAGTCGGATGGGACTAACAATCCCTCATCTTCTGCGCTGCCCGGTAAGCCAGCGGGCAGTGCCATTCCAGGTGTACGCGGTAAGGTTCCGGACAGGCAGCCGAGTCGTGGGGCGAGACCTGGATACAAGGTGCCAGCTAGAGCTCTGCAGAGCATTCATGCGGCGGGCTCAGCCTCCACCCCAAACCGGGCCTCAATCTCGATAAAGCCGAGCATGCCCGAAAAGAAACCGTCGTATAACGACAAGAGACGCGCTGCGGGTATCTTGACCCGGAACCTGTCTGGCACAGAAACATCGCCAGAAGGCTCGCAGCTGGTGGAGTGGGCAAAATCAATTTTGCCCTATTTTCATCCAGCTCCAGCGAAAGAGCCAGATGCCGCTAAGCCAAAGCGGCAGCTAATGGAGGTTAGTAGCGCAACACAAGCCAAGCGGTCGCGCCAGCAGCTCGGGACGAAATCCTACGCCGAGGTGACGAGGGGTAAAGTTCTTCTCGGTGTCCTGGATAAGGGCAGAGAGGGGGGCCAAATCCCGAGGAGCCAGTGGCCGTGGGTGGAGAACGAGCTGCACGGAGCCTTTATGCAGATCATGCTGGCAAATGGAGGACCACCGCCCGTATGCCAAGATGCCGGCTGGCATCAAGGATGCGTGAAGGTGGTGGCATGCGCTGATATGCACTCAGCCAAATTATATATAGAGGCCATTTCTGCCCCGGGTGAAGTCTACCCTGGGGGCAAGTTGGAGGCTGTGGACTGGAAGGATGTGCCCAGCAGACCTAGGGCTCGAGTGTGGGTATCGGCTAAACCCGATGATCCGGCCGAGATCCTAAAGGTCTTCCAATTTTGTAACCCTCAGTTGCCGTCAAGCGACTGGCGGGTGGCAAAATTGGAAAAGGCGGATGGTCCACGGCGTCAGATACTCCTGGACAAGACAGTCGAGCACCTCGCCGAGTCCGGCGACACTTTACAGTACGGCTTTAAAACCCTGGCTGTTAGGGTGTATCGCTCGGACAAGGCCAACGAATCTGTCGTGCAAGAGCCGGATCTGGAGATCGACCACGACGAGGATCTAGATGAGGAGGAGTTATTAGGCTATGCCTCTGAGACATCAGAGCTAGCTCGAGATCTCTCCCGGCTAGGCCACAGCGGGGGAGACATAGAGGTAGAAGACGATGAAGATGCCGACATTACTGTGGTGGAGAAGGATTTGAAGAATGTCCTTGAGACTTCTTCAGGTAAATCTACACCACAGTAAGGCAGCATCGGCTGCTCTTCTGCTGTACCAGGAGAGGGGTACAGTGGACATAGTCCTTATACAGGAACCCTGGGTGTGTGGTGGCAGGGTTTCTGGACTCAGGACACAAGAATACAAGCTACTAGTAGCTGGAACCGAAGGTAGATATAGAACCTGCATACTTGCAAAAAGACATTAAAATATATTTTTGCTCCCAAAGTACAGCGACGCAGACAACACTGCAGCGTGTCTGGAGCTGGAGACGGAACCAATCCGACTAGTCTCTAGCTACTTCGCCCACGACCATAAGGGCGACCCTCCGCATCCGTCGCTTCACCAGCTGATCGCCGACTGCGAGCTGGGAGGCCTTCGGCTAATAGTGGGCTGCGACGCAAATGCCCATAATCATCAGTGGGGAAGCACTGATACAAACGTAAGGGGTGAATTAAATTTTTGACTACCTTCTTAATACCAACATGCTTATTTGAAATAATGGTAAGGACCCGACTTTTATTATCAAAAACCGCAGGGAAGTCCTAGATATTACTCTTGTCTCTGCCTCTTTATGGGATCAAATCCTCTCTTGGAAGGTGCTAGATGAGCACTCCTTCTCGGATCATAGGTATATTGAAACCATACTACAGATCCAAAGTCCCAAACCAACTCAGCTCAAAAACTTAAGTAGAACTGATTGGAAGAATTACGCTGTTTCGCTGCAAAGATTGCTCCCTGAAACTCCACCTGAAGGGCCAAATACCGTCGAGTTTGCAACCTTTCTCATAAGAAAATTCAGTAAGGCGTGTGAAAACGCCCTGAATGCATCTTGTCCCATTAGCAGACCAAAAATTAAGTTCTTCCCCCTTGGTGGACTGCTCAAATCGGAGAGTTGAGGCCAGCTGCCAGAAAACTCTTCAATAAAGCAAAGGCTCAAAATGACGAACAGACATGGGCTGACTACAAGGCAGGGCTCTCCGTGTTCAAAAAGGAGCTTCGCAAAGCAAAACGAACTTCTTGGAGAACTTTCTGCTCAGAGATAGATAATACTTCCGAAGCAGCCAGACTAAGGAAGCTACTAAGTAAAACTCCTCAGACTCTTGGTTTTATTAAGAATGCAAACGATGAGTGGACATCATCCAGTGAAGAATCACTAGCCTTACTCCTGGACACACATTTTCCGGGGGGAAGTAGATCGCCAAGACCTTGTGATCTGCACTTTAGCGGGGAGACACAGAAGCTCTTGCAATTGCTCAGTGAAAGCAATATCCATTGGGCAATTAAGAGCTTCAAACCCTATAAATCACCAGGAATAGACAATATCATTCCTGCCCAAATGCAGTCCGCGGGGAAATTAGCCATCAATTGGCTTAAGAACATATTCTCCAGGGTTTTTAAAAGTGGTATAATCCCGGGGCCATGGCTGGAATCGAAAGTAGTTTTCATCCCAAAAGCTGGAAAACCCTCGCACACAATAGCTAAAAATTTTCGACCTATCAGTCTCTCGTCTTTTCTACTGAAAACGATGGAGAGGCTGATCTGTCTTCATTTGAGAAGCACTATTCCCATATCGCTTCTCTCACCAGTTCAGCATGCCTACTCTAAGGGCAAGTCTACCGAGACCGCACTGCATGCACTTACTGCATACATTGAAAAGTCTATACACAGGGAAAACTATACGCTAGTAGCTTTCCTAGACATAGAGGGAGCTTTCAACAACGTCACTCCTAAGACTATCACCGACTCGCTGACGGATTTGGGGGTTGACTCCCTGACGGTGCACCTGATCGATCAGATGCGCCAATGCAGGATCGTAAGGGCCGCACTGGGGGCAGTGACTGTCACCAAATCCGTTGATCGTGGAACCCCACAAGGCGGAGTCCTCTCTCCTCTTCTATGGAACGTAGCAGTAAACCAACTGCTGCGGTCCATGGATGGGGGAGGGTGCAAAGTGGTAGCCTATGCAGACGACGTTGCTGTAACCTTTTCAGGCAAGTTCCCGCAGACGTTATGTGACCGAATGACGGAAGCCCTTGCTAGGCTTTCCGGTTGGGCAAAAAGATCTGGATTAGGAGTTAATCCTGCTAAAACGGAACTGGTTCTGTTTACGAGGAAATACAAAATTCCGTATCTACAGCCACCAATTCTAGATGGGGTTGAACTGTCCTTTAATGAATCAGCAAGATACCTAGGTCTAATTCTAGACAAGAAATTAAACTGGTATCTCAATACTGAAGAGCGTATAAGGAAGGCAAATGTTGCTCTATACGCCTGTAGGAAGACAATCGGACTTAAATGGGGCATGACTCCGCAAGTTGTCCATTGGCTCTACACTGCGGTAGTCAGACCAATCTTTTTTTCTATGGTGTTTCTGTCTGGTGGCCTGCACTTGACAAGAAAACAGTCACCAGGAAATTAGGAAGGGTGCAGCGAACTGCTGCGCTCTGCATAACAGGAGCTTTACGCACGACCCCGGGTAACGCTCTTGACGCCATACTGCACTTCCTACCTGTCGAAATGATGGGGCGGAAAATAGCAACTATGTCAGCGCTTCGAATGAGGGAAGCCAAACAGTGGATAGACCAGGGCTTTGGACATTCAAGTATATTGAAAGACAATCCACTCATACCAGACAATACGGATTATCAGATCCCACAGATGTATTTAGACACTCCCTTTACCACCCTTATCCCAACTAGAGAGAATTGGGAAGCAGGCTTGCCCGCAAGACCTGCGGAAGCAATAGAAATTTTCACAGACGGCTCAAAGCTGGACGGTAGAGTAGGATTTTAACTTACGCAAAGCTTTTCGACTCCCTGACCACCGTAGCTTCTTCCAGGCAGAAGTGCTAGCAATTCAGGAGTCACTAAGTTGCATTCCACATAGGTGTAATGTCAGTAAAATCTATATCCTCACAGACAGCCAAGCAGCAATTAGATCGCTGGAGTCGAACACGTCGAACTCTAAGGCTTTTTATAACTGTCGCAAATCTCTAAGCGAGATGGCAGAGCAGTTTAGCATATGCCTAGTATGGGTCCCAGGACATAGAGACATAGAAGGCAACTGCATCGCTGATGAACTGGCCAGATTAGGAACTACCATGGAACTTCTTCCAGACAAAGAGTGCATTGGTATAGCTATGGCATCCTGTAGACTCAACCTAAGAGATTTCTTCGAGACGGAAGTCAACAGAGTATGGCAGCTCTCCACTCACAACTCACGAATTGCTCATCAAACCTGGCCAACCAGATGCCGGAAAAGATCAAATGAGCTCTGCCTCCTAAGCCGGAACAAGTGCTCTATTGTTACCAGAGTGATGACTGGGCACTGGCTTGTGGGGGCACATGCGGCTAGATTACTGGTCCCACACAACGACTTCTGCAGAAGTTGTAGAGACGAGGAAGAAGAAGAAACAGTTCTTCACCTTTTTTGTACCTGTCCGGCCTTATGCAAAACTAGGCAAAGAATCCTTGGTGACTTTTTCTTCGAAGATCTATCTGAACTTGCGAGTAAAAGACCCAAAGATGTAGCAAGGTACATCCAAGTCACAGGATGGACTCATGATGCGGAGTCATACCAAAAGTGATAGAGGGGTCTCAGAGCCTTTCGCGGCATCACAACGGGCCGAGTGCGGCCTAAGTGCGCCGAGGGGGTATCCCTCCTTGGTAACCGCTCTAACCTAACCTACAACACTTATAACTCGAGATCTGCTGGACCAACTTTCATGGTTTTTGATTTGTTGGATTTGTCTCCGTCCCGAATAGCAGAATACATCTTAAAAATACTGAAAAATTGACGAATTCTTGAAAAAATGCGTTATTTTCCATAAAAGGAAGTGGTATTAGTTACACTATTTATAGCTGTAGAACGGCTGAGATGATTTGGCTGAAAATTGTTGGGGAGGTAGCTTAGAACCAGGGGAAACACATAGGATCCAATTTATAAAGACAAACGCGAAAAAACTTGCCACGCCACACTTTGCCCACTTTGTCTTATCTGTCAAGATATTTGCTTAATGAGTTTATTCAAATAGAATTTTGTAAACACAGCAAAGCAATCAAGTGTATTTTTTGGAAGTGTAGAGAAAAAAAAACCACGTGCTAGGAATTATGCCACAACAGCGTAAGTCTAATCTTTCTCAAAGTTCTAATAAAGCTCGAACTATGAAAGTAGCTAGATTTACGAGACGTTTCCACAAGCCGAACTGCGAAGGCTTGAATAGGCAGAGCGTGAGGCAGCTCACAGTGCTGCCGAGATACCAGAGCAGTCCCAAGCTCGGCGTCGACAGCATGCTGAATATATGGCATCTCAACAGGCTATGTAGACACCCGAACAGTCTCAAGCTCGACGTCAACAGACGGGCTACTCAAGCTTGGCGTCTTCAGCAGGCTACTAACATGGCGTACCAAAATCGAATTTAAGGTTCTATTCTATTATGTGCTTTATTCACAGAGAACACATCAAAAAGCACCACAGCGACGCGTGGTCTGGGTCCACTAGTATATATATATTTAAAACAATAAAAGCAAATATATAGTGAGACCGTCTGAACTAAATAAAAAGTCAAAAGTGACCCGCAAAAAGACACTTAATTTACACGCCAACACTAATCGTATTAATTTATATTGTGTGCGTTGTGCAGTGGTAATAAATCATTAAAATCATTGCTTAAATATGCCAAAAAACGACAAGAAAACCGCGGAAAATAAGTGACCTTTGGCCAGCAAAGCCAAACTCACAAACGCACACCAAGGCGATGCAGCAAACTCCTGCTCATAGCGAAATACACCTACAAGACAGTGCAACTAAGAGAGCGCTTTCTGTGGTATGCGGCGAAAGCGCTTCATCAGTATTAGTGAGTACGGCGGCTTGAACTCACACCAAGGCAAGTGAATGCGCGCGTGCGCCTAATAAACCAGCAACTAAAAGTTCATCGACTTTGGCGCCAAATACTGCACACACCAACACCAATGCAACTGTTCCCAGTGCCAGTCAAGTAAGCAGTGCAAACAAATGCGCGAAAAATCTCTGCCATGCGCAGTTGCCTCAAAACTGTAGCAATGCAAGCGACGACCCAGTGACAATGGTAAGCAATGATGGTGAGACCACGTACTCAGACTCTATGTCGGAATACTCAGTTTGTTGAGCTATTGAGCTTTTTCAATAGCTATCGAATTTCCGAAATGTCACTCAACAAATTATAAATGCTGCGAGATTTGCATTACTGAGTATAATATGTATATTTTAATTTGCCTTCGTGGCCGAACTTAAATTAATTAGCAATTGTTTAAAGTTGTGTATTGCAACTAACCCCGATTTGGGCTGTGCAATAATTACAATTTTTTTGTTTGTCGCGAAACAGACAAACGACCCAAGTTGAGCTACCGACGAATTTGATAGAACTGAACGGCTGCAGAACTGCAGCAGCGGCTTGCACTCAGCTGAAGGCCAAAGGCAAACAATAGACAATGTAATAAACTAAATATAAGAGCTTATGCAAAACAATAGTTGGACTTTATGTTAAGTTGCTCTTATGCTGCGCAGAGCATGATAGGTTATAGCGATTAGAGATAGAGTGTTATGGTTCTGTTGATGCTGGTTTTGGTTTAGTTAACTGCGTAACCAAACATTCTCCCCCCGTTGGAAGACATGGGCTTTCAACAACATCCTTTTTGGGAAGTGCACATAATTTGCGCACAGCTCTCTTGATGATCCCAGTTGATGTCTTGAGAACAGCTACTTGGGAGACGCCGTCAGCACCAGCAACAAGCTCTACCACACGAGCCAGTGGCCATTTAAGGGGCGGCAAGTTTTCGTCCTTTACCAGAACGACATCATTGATAAGAACACCAGGCTGCGATGTCCGCCATTTGGAGCGCTGCTGAAGAAGCGTTAAATATTCCTCACGCCAGCGATTCCAGAAAATTTGTTGGTAATAAGCTATACGCTGCCAGCGATCTAGGCGGCTAACGTTCAGCGCAGTGACAGCAGGCTCTGGGTACAGTGCGAGTGGCACACTACCAAGGAAGTGCGCAGGAGTTAGTACACCCAGATCTGCAGGGTGCTCTGAAAGTGGAAAAAGAGGTCGTGAGTTTATTATAGCGGCAATGTGGCAAACGAGTGTGCGAAGATCATCCAGGGGCAAAAGCGAGGGTCCGACCGATCGATAAAAATTATATTTTGCTGTCTTCACCGCCGCCTCCCAAAGTCCACCGAAGTGTGGCGAACGAGGTGGGATGAAATCCCATTCAATGTCATCGGAAGTACAAAACTCTCGGACAGTGTTGATGTTGTTCTCACTGAGGAAGAGCCGCTTGAGATCAGCTAGTTCATTCTTGACTCCCACGAAATTAGTAGCATTGTCCGACCATATGCGAGTAGGTTTACATCTAGTTAGAATGAAACGCTTAAGTGCATTTAGAAAAGCTGCTGTAGACAAATCTGGAACCAGTTCGAGATGCACTGCCTTTGTCGCAAAGCAAATGAACACCGAGATGTAGCATTTTACAGGCCCTTTGTTTCGAACTTCACTCTTGAAGTAAAATGGTCCACAGTAGTCCACTCCAGTGACAGCGAAAGGATGCGAACCACTCACACGATCCCGGGGAAGATCCGCCATGATTGTCTCAGCTAGGACCTGTTTAGCTCGAAAGCACATGATGCATTTGCTTGTCACGCTGGAGACAGTCTTGCGACCACCAATAGGCCAATAGTGGAGCCGAATGTGAGCAAGAAGCGAACGAGGTCCAGCATGCAGCTGACGCCTGTGAAAATGCATGATGATGGCGCGTGTGACAGGATGATGGCTTGGAAGAATTACAGGATGCTGAGCATCGAAATCCAGACTCGAGTGCTTTAGACGGCCACCAACACGAAGAAGTCCACACTCATCCATGAATGGGGTAAGCGAGGCAATAGAGCTGGATGATTTGATCATTCGTCTGCTTTGAAGAGCCCTATATTCATCGCTTAGGTTAGCCATCTGGATGCTGCGCAACAGTAATTGGGTGCCTTTGTGTATCCACTCTGCTGTAAGACCGGGATGCCTGATTTGATATCGAAATTTATGTATGAAACCGAACACACGCCGTAGGTGATGAAAGGAGTTAACAAATTTACATCCTATGCTGACATCAGAACATTTAGAAACACCAATTAGTACTCTTTGCCGGAGCTCTGGAAGCGTCTGGGCCGGCAGACATGATACAGGCCATTCGCACTCTCCCTTGGCTAAGAAATCGGGACCATGAGACCATAACGATGATTCTATAAGCTCGCTGGGAAGTGCTCCTCTAGACAGAATGTCTGCCGGATTGCATGCCGTTGGTACGTAGCGCCATTCCATTCCTGTCGATAATTCTTGGATTAACAATATGCGATTAGCTGTGAACGTTTGGAATCGGGAAGGCTAATCACGTATCCAAGATAAGACAACTGCAGAATCCGACCAACATTAATACCTACAATTGAACAAATTCATTTGAGCTACCTCTCGAATTAGCTGTGAAAGAAGTGCAGCAGCAGATAACTCCAGCTTTGGTATTGTAAGAGTGCGACTCGAGACTTAGAGCACAAAAGATGAGCTACGCGCCTTCCACCTGTTATAGATACGACGTAAATGCATCCACCGTAAGCTTCAATGCTAGCATCACTAAATTCATGAACTTCGATGATGCCCTTTGGAACTATAACCAGACGCGGAAGCATTATTTTCTCCGTATGAGAAATGTCAGCACATAAACTGTTCCAGGAACAATGCAGGGAAGCAGGAAGACTTTCATCCCAATCCAAATGTTCTCTCCAAAGGTGCTGCATAAAGATCTTGGCCTTGGATATCACGGGTCCGATAAGCCCAAGCGGATCATAGAATCGAGCAATGGTAGAAAGTACAGTCCGTTGGCTAGGCTTGCCAGGCGCTTTCATCGGAGAGAAGTTAAACAGAAGGCAGTCTGAAGCTGGATCCCATGCCAATCCAATCGTCTTAGTGATATCTGTGCCATCATCAAACTTTAGAAAGGTCTCTTTGTCTTCATCAGGCACCTGTTGAAGCACGCTAGGATCATTGGAACACCATTTCCGAAGCTTGAAATTCCCTTTCCGTAAAAGACTGATTGTTTGATGCATGACTTCAACTACTTCTTGGGCAGAGTCGCCTCCAGTGATGAGATCATCTACGTAGAAATCGCTCAAGACCACCTTAGATCCAACAGGAAACGATCTTCTTTTATCAATGGCCAATTGCTGCATGGCCCGAACTGCCAGAAAAGAAGCTGGCTTTGTGCCATAGGTAACGGTATCGAGTTTGAAAACTTGAATTTCCTGATGAGGCGCATCACGCCAAAGGATGCATTGCAGGTACGAGTCGGATTCAGCCATCCTAACGCACCTATACATTTTGCAAATGTCACCAGTCAAGGCTACTGGAAATGTTCTAAATTGCAAAAGAGTGCTGAAAAGCTTGCGTTGAATTGTTGGGCCTGTCATGAGGATTTCATTAAGCGAATAACCAGACGAAGACACAGCTGAACCATCAAACACAACTCTAAGCTTAGTGGTTGAGCTATCCTCTTTCAGCACGCAATGATGAGGTAAATAATACTTGCAGCGACTTAGCATGTGCGACTGAACAATAGACAAGTGATTAAGGTCCACATACTCTTTGATGAATGCGGAATACTGAGACTTCAACTCAGGATGACGCTCCAATTTGCGTTCCAAGTTACAAAAACGACGATAAGCTTGCTGATAGGAATCCCCAATCAGATCCACAGGATGTTTAACTGGAAGGCGAACCGAATATTCGCCAGTGCCTAAACGAGCAAAGGTTTGTTTAAAATGGGCTTCACAGTCAAGTTCCTCCTTAGTAGATTCATTTACTACACTAGAGCAGGATTCTAACTCCCAAAAACGACGTACGATTTCATCAAGCTTATGATCAGGGCTAGTAGTTGGCGTTGAAATCGAGCGAGTGGCTATCAATGAGGCAGGGCTTGTTGACGACGTTCCTCCTGTCACTATCCAACCTAATTGAGTTTTTGGAGAATGGGTAAGCCAGGAGCGAGTTTAATTTGGCCAACGCATAACAATTCAAAAAACAGAGCAGCTCCAATTAGAAGATCGATTTTTTGCGGCTTAAAGAATTCTGGATCAGCCAAGCGAATATTTGAGGGTATATTCCAACGATCAGTGCTAACACCATAGCTCGGCTGATTTCCAGTAATAGACGGAGCTATTAAAACTGAGATGCTAGCAGCGTAGTCAGTTGTTCGCGATTTAAGACTATATCAGCTGCATAGCCTTCTGAGTCAACACTAGACTCCCCTAGTCCTGAAATCAAAGTAGGCGACCGATGCTTACGTAGCTGGAGGTAGTGAGCTAAACGGGATGTAATAATGTGCACCTGCGAACCAGAATCGAGTAGAGCACGGCAAGGAACAAGAACACCAGTGCGACTCCTAAAGCTGATGACAGCAGTTGCCAATAGCACAATGTCTTGACTGAGATTTTGGGCTACAAGTGTTGACGAGGATTTTGCAGCAGGCGCATGCGGAGCAGCTATAATTTGAGAGCCCTCAATCTGAGTCTAAAAATGAAGAAGAGTGTGATGCTTGGCCTTACAACGATTGCAGGCGGTCGAACTGCACTCTTTCATTCTATGCCCCTTGCGCAGGCAATTAATGCAAAGAGACAGCTTCTTAACCTCGCGAAGACGCAGTTGCGGAGACAGATTTCCAAAACGGGAGCAATTGTAAATCAAATGGCCTGATGATTCACAAAACACGCATTCATTTGTGCTGGAGTTAGTAGCGACAAAGGCTTTTCTACTGGTGTTAAGGGCTTTGCTACTTTTTCCCACCTTAGAGCTATATATCGTTGCCATAGCGTGTTCCACATTTTCCAACCTTTGACATCGTCTATCCAAAAAAGCCATGAATTGTTCACAAGTCGGGATTGTTTTCATCGGTGCTGTCTCCTCCCAACTGGTCTGAGTTGCCTTGTCCACTCTCTGTAGCAAGCTATGCACAATAATAAAGCCTGCAATCTGCTCAACGCTGCCCATGCCTTGAAGAGCGCGGATGCTGGCGTTTACGGTATCCGAAAGGGTTCGAAGTTTAACCGCTGACGACGACTCGATGCAATCCAAACCCAAAATCTCAGTGACATGTGCCTGAAAAATCAGACGCTTGTTATTAAATTAGTAAATCTAACGCAATTGAATAGTTAGCACAGCTGATTTCCAACGATGAAACACACTCCAGGGCTGGTCCTTTCAGGCACGATCGCAAATGCTGAAACTTCTCCACATCTGATAATCCTGAGTCGCTGTCAATGATTGACGAGAACATTGAAATGAAATCTGCATACTTTGTGTAGCCTCCGCTGAACTCTGGAAGCTTAAGCTCAGGCAATCGAATCCGGCTCTGAGACAATGTGTGATTGTCAGCAGATGTTTCATGCCTCATGGTCGAACACAAAGGCGATGATAACTTTCGCTTATTAAGTTCGCGGCGCAAGCTAGTCTCAACGAGTATTGATAATTCATCAAAAGATTCACGTAATTCACTCCCGATTTCATTATAATCCAGCTCCTCCAATGCGTAATGCATACTGTTGAATTGCTGCTGCGCGCTTTCAAGACCTTTAAGCCGGATACCCAACTCCTCTTCGCTGAGATGCCCAATATGCTCCGGAGCAATAGCTTTGGCCATCCGCTTCACTTGCTCGTTAATAGCCTTGGCCTTAGCTTTATAAAACAGAGCACCAAGTGACGGAACTGCATTATTATTAAACACCTCAACAGTACTCGGCATGTTGAATATGTTTTTGATGTTATATGTACACGCACGCAAAACAAAGTTTTAGTGCCACTGAATGTCGGAACTCTTGCACGCTATTGTTCAAAACTTAGTGTATGTCAAGCACAATTCAATTTATTGCCTCGAAAACCACTTTCATATATTACAGTTTTGTTAGCACTGAATTCTTGCGATTTACTTATTTTTGCAAGTGCAGCTGGTAACAACGTACCGATTTAATTGCACCAATATACCAAGGTCAAAAATGGGCAAACACCTTGAGCACAAGCAAATGCAAAGCGAAACGGGAGCAGCAATAGCAATGCAGAAACGATTACTGCAGCGGTTAAATGTTTATAGAGACAAGAGAAGATGATGCGCGGGTGTCAATGCAGGTCAAACACCTTAATGCAAAAGCGAACGCAAAAACGAAGCGACAACAGCGAAAACGATAAAAGAGCGCGGGCGCGCTTTACTAACTCTATAAGTTAAATAATTTTTAATTATTTAAACAAATGCAGAGTATCACGTCGGGGTCACCAAATGTTGAGCTATTGAGCTTTTTCAATAGCTATCGAATTTCCGAAATGTCACTCAACAAATTATAAATGCTGCGAGATTTGCATTACTGAGTACAATATGTATATTTTAATTTGCCTTCGTGGCCGAACTTAAATTAATTAGCAATTGTTTAAAGTTGTGTTTTGCAACTAACCCCGATTTGGGCTGTGCAATAATTACAATTTTTTCGTTTGTCGCGAAACAGACAAACGACCCAAGTTGAGCTACCGACGAATTTGATAGAACTGAACGGCTGCAGAACTGCAGCAGCGGCTTGCACTCAGCTGAAGGCCAAGGGCAAACAATATAAGAGCTTATGCAAAACAATAGTTGGACTTTACGTTAAGTTGCTCTTATGCTGCGCAGAGCATGAAAGGTTATAGCGATTAGAGATAAGAGTGTATGGTTCTGTTGATGCTGGTTTTGGTTTAGTTAACTGCGTAACCAAACATTCTCCCCCCGTTGGAAGACATGGGCTTTCAACAACATCCTTTTTGGGAAGTGCACATAATTTGCGCACAGCTCTCTTGATGATCCCAGTTGATGTCTTGAGAACAGCTACTTGGGAGACGCCGTCAGCACCAGCAACAAGCTCTACCACACGAGCCAGTGGCCATTTAAGGGGCGGCAAGTTTTCGTCCTTAACCAGAACGACATCAGTGATAAGAACACCAGCCTGCGATGTCCGCCATTTGGAGCGCTGCTGAAGAAGCGTTAAATATTCCTCACGCCAGCGATTCCAGAAAATTTGTTGGTAATAAGCTATACGCTGCCAGCGATCTAGGCGGCTAACGTTCAGCGCAGTGACAGCAGGCTCTGGGTACAGTGCGAGTGGCACACTACCAAGGAAGTGCGCAGGAGTTAGTACACCCAGATCTGCAGGGTGCTCTGAAAGTGGAAAAAGAGGTCGTGAGTTTATTATAGCGGCAATGTGGCAAACGAGTGTGCGAAGATCATCCAGGGGCAAAAGCGAGGGTCCGACCGATCGATAAAAATGATATTTTGCTGTCTTCACCGCTGCCTCCCAAAGTCCACCGAAGTGTGGCGAACGAGGTGGGATAAAATCCCATCCAATGTCATCGGAAGTACAAAACTCTCGGACAGTGTTGATGTTGTTCTCACTGAGGAAGAGCCGCTTGAGATCAGCTAGTTCATTCTTGGCTCCCACGAAATTAGTAGCATTGTCCGACCATATGCGAGTAGGTTTACATCTAGTTAGAATGAAACGCTTAAGTGCATTTAGAAAAGCTGCTGTAGACAAATCAGGAACCAGTTCGAGATGCACTGCCTTTGTCGCAAAGCAAATGAACACCGAGATGTAGCATTTTACAGGCCCTTTGTTTCGAACTTCACTCTTGAAGTAAAATGGTCCACAGTAGTCCACTCCAGTGACAGCGAAAGGATGCGAACCACTCACACGATCCCGGGGAAGATCCGCCATGATTGTCTCAGCTAGGACCGGTTTAGCTCGAAAGCACATGATGCATTTGCTTGTCACGCTGGAGACAGTCTTGCGACCACCAATAGGCCAATAGTGGAGCCGAATGTGAGCAAGAAGCAAATGAGGTCCAGCATGCAGCTGACGCCTGTGAAAATGCATGATGATGGCGCGTGTGACAGGATGATGGCTTGGAAGAATTACAGGATGCTGAGCATCGAAATCCAGACTCGAGTGCTTTAGACGGCCACCAACACGAAGAAGTCCACACTCATCCATGAATGGGGTAAGCGAGGCAATAGAGCTGGATGATTTGATCATTCGTCTGCTTTGAAGAGCCCTATATTCATCGCTTAGGTTAGCCATCTGGATGCTGCGCAACAGTAATTGGGTGCCTTTGTGTATCCACTCTGCTGTAAGACCGGGATGCCTGATTTGATATCGAAATTTATGTATGAAACCGAACACACGCCGTAGGTGATGAAAGGAGTTAACAAATTTACATCCTATGCTGACATCAGAACATTTAGAAACACCAATTAGTACTCTTTGCCGGAGCTCTGGAAGCGTCTGGGCCGGCAGACATGATGCAGGCCATTCGCACTCTCCCTTGGCTAAGAAATCGGGACCATGAGACCATAACGATGATTCTATAAGCTCGCTGGGAAGTGCTCCTCTAGACAGAATGTCTGCCGGATTGCATGCCGTTGGTACGTAGCGCCATTCCATTCCTGTCGATAATTCTTGGATTAACAATATGCGATTAGCTGTGAACGTTTGGAATCGGGAAGGCTAATCACGTATCCAAGATAAGACAACTGCAGAATCCGACCAACATTAATACATACAATTGAACAAATTCATTTGAGCTACCTCTCGAATTAGCTGTGTAATTGTAAGAGTGCCACTCGAGACTTAGAGCACAAAAGATGAGCTACGCGCCTTCCATCTGTTATAGATACGACGTAAATGCATCCACCGTAAGCTTCAATGCTAGCATCACTAAATTCATGAACTTCGATGATGCCCTTTGGAACTATAACCAGACGCGGAAGCATTATTTTCTCCGTATGAGAAATGTCAGCACATAAACTGTTCCAGGAACAATGCAGGGAAGCAGGAAGACTTTCATCCCAATCCAAATGTTCTCTCCAAAGGTGCTGCATAAAGATCTTGGCCTTGGATATCACGGGTCCGATAAGCCCAAGCGGATCATAGAATCGAGCAATGGTAGAAAGTACAGTCCGTTGGCTACGCTTGCCAGGCGCTTTCATCGGAGAGAAGTTAAACAGAAGGCAGTCTGAAGCTGGATCCCATGCCAATCCAATCGTCTTAGTGATATCTGTGCCATCATCAAACTTTAGAAAGGTCTCTTTGTCTTCATCAGGCACCTGTTGAAGCACGCTAGGATCATTGGAACACCATTTCCGAAGCTTGAAATTCCCTTTCCGTAAAAGACTGATTGTTTGATGCATGACTTCAACTACTTCTTGGGCAGAGTCGCCTCCAGTGATGAGATCATCTACGTAGAAATCGCTCAAGACCACCTTAGATCCAACAGGAAACGATCTTCTTTTATCAATGGCCAATTGCTGCATGGCCCGAACTGCCAGAAAAGAAGCTGGCTTTGTGCCATAGGTAACGGTATCGAGTTTGAAAACTTGAATAATCTGATGAGGCGCATCACGCCAAAGGATGCATTGCAGGTACGAGTCGGATTCAGCCATCCTAACGCACCTATACATTTTGCAAATGTCACCAGTCAAGGCTACTGGAAATGTTCTAAACTGCAAAAGAGTGCTGAAAAGCTTGCGTTGAATTGTTGGGCCTGTCATGAGGATTTCAAACACAACTCTAAGCTTAGTGGTTGAGCTATCCTCTTTCAGCACGCAATGATGAGGTAAATAATACTTGCAGCGACTTAGCATGTGCGACTGAACAATAGACAAGTGATTAAGGTCCACATACTCTTTAATGAACGCGGAATACTGAGACTTCAACTCAGGATGACGCTCCAATTTGCGTTCCAAGTTACAAAAACGACGATAAGCTTGCTGATAGGAATCCCCAATCAGATCCACAGGATGTTTAACTGGAAGGCGAACCGAATATTCGCCAGTGCCTAAACGAGCAAGATTTGTTTAAAATGGGCTTCACAGTCAAGTTCCTCCTTAGTAGATTCATTTACTACACTAGAGCAGGATTCTAACTCCCAAAAACGACGTACGATTTCATCAAGCTTATGATCAGGGCTAGTAGTTGGCGTTGAAATCGAGCGAGTGGCTATCAATGAGGCAGGGCTTGTTGACGACGTTCCTCCTGTCACTATCCAACCTAATTGAGTTTTTGGAGAATGGGTAAGCCAGGAGCGAGTTTAATTTGGCCAACGCATAACAATTAAAAAAACAGAGCAGCTCCAATTAGAAGATCGATTTTTTGCGGCTTAAAGAATTCTGGATCAGCCAAGCGAATATTTGAGGGTATATTCCAACGATCAGTGCTAACACCATAGCTCGGCTGATTTCCAGTAATAGACGGAGCTATTAAAACTGAGATGCTAGCAGCGTAGTCAGTTGTTCGCGATTTAAGACTATATCAGCTGCATAGCCTTCTGAGTCAACACTAGACTCCCCTAGTCCTGAAATCAAAGTAGGCGACCGATGCTTACGTAGCTGGAGGTAGTGAGCTAAACGGGATGTAATAATGTGCACCTGCGAACCAGAATCGAGTAGAGCACGGCAAGGAACAAGAACACCAGTGCGACTCCTAAAGCTGATGACAGCAGTTGCCAATAGCACAATGTCTTGACTGAGATTTTGGGCTACAAGTGTTGACGAGGATTTTGCAGCAGGCGCATGCGGAGCAGCTATAATTTGAGAGCCCTCAATTTGAGTCTAAAAATGAAGAAGAGTGTGATGCTTGGCCTTACAACGATTGCAGGCGGTCGAACTGCACTCTTTCATTCTATGCCCCTTGCGCAGGCAATTAATGCAAAGAGACAGCTTCTTAACCTCGCGAAGACGCAGTTGCGGAGACAGATTTCCAAAACGGGAGCAATTGTAAATCAAATGGCCTGATGATTCACAAAACACGCATTCATTTGTGCTGGAGTTAGTAGCGACAAAGGCTTTTCTACTGGTGTTAAGGGCTTTGCTACTTTTTCCCACCTTAGAGCTATATATACGTTGCCATAGCGTGTTCCACATTTTCCAACCTTTGACATCGTCTATCCAAAAAAGCCATGAATTGTTCACAAGTCGGGATTGTTTTCATCGGTGCTGTCTCCTCCCAACTGGTCTGAGTTGCCTTGTCCACTTTCTGTAGCAAGCTATGCACAATAATAAAGCCTGCAATCTGCTCAACGCTGCCCATGCCTTGAAGAGCGCGGATGCTGGCGTTTACGGTATCCGAAAGGGTTCGAAGTTTAACCGCTGACGACGACTCGATGCAATCCAAACCCAAAATCTCAGTGACATGTGCCTGAAAAATAAGACGCTTGTTATTAAATTAGTAAATCTAACGCAATTGAATAGTTAGCACTGCTGATTTCCAACGATGAAACACACTCCAGGGCTGGTCCTTTCAGGCACGATCGCAAATGCTGAAACTTCTCCACATCTGATAATCCTGAGTCGCTGTCAATGATTGACGAGAACATTGAAATGAAATCTGCATACTTTGTGTAGCCTCCGCTGAACTCTGGAAGCTTAAGCTCAGGTAATCGAATCCGGCTCTGAGACAATGTGTGATTGTCAGCAGATGTTTCATGCCTCATGGTCGAACACAAAGGCGATGATAACTTTCGCTTATTAAGTTCGCGGCGCAAGCTAGTCTCAACGAGTATTGATAATTCATCAAAAGATTCACGTAATTCACTCCCGATTTCATTATAATCCAGCTCCTCCAATGCGTAATGCATACTGTTGAATTGCTGCTGCGCGCTTTCAAGACCTTTAAGCCGGATACCCAACTCCTCTTCGCTGAGATGCCCAATATGCTCCGGAGCAATAGCTTTGGCCATCCGCTTCACTTGCTCGTTAATAGCCTTGGCCTTAGCTTTATAAAACAGAGCACCAAGTGACGGAACTGCATTATTATTAACCACCTCAACAGTACTCGGCATGTTGAATATGTTTTTGATGTTATATGTACACGCACGCAAAATAAAGTTTTAGAGCCACTGATGGTAAAACAAAGTTTTAGTGCCACTGAATGTCGGAACTCTTGCACGCTATTGTTCAAAACTTAGTGTATGTCAAGCACAATTCAATTTATTGCCTCGAAAACCACTTTCATATATTACAGTTTTGTTAGCACTGAATTCTTGCGATTTACTTATTTTTGCAAGTGCAGCTGGTAACAACGTACCGATTTAATTGCACCAATATACCAAGGTCAAAAATGGGCAAACACCTTGAGCACAAGCAAATGCAAAGCGAAACGGGAGCATCAATAGCAATGCAGAAACGATTGCTGCAGCGGTTAAATGTTTAAAGAGACAAGAGAAGATGATGCGCGGGCGTCAATGCAGGTCAAACACCTTAATGCAAAAGCGAACGCAAAAACGAAGCGACAACAGCGAAAACGATAAAAGAGCGCGGGCGCGCTTTGCTAACTCTATAAGTTAAATAATTTTTAATTATTTAAACAAATGCAGAGTATCACGTCGGGGTCACCAAATGTTGAGCTATTGAGCTTTTTCAATAGCTATCGAATTTCCGAAATGTCACTCAACAAATTATAAATGCTGCGAGATTTGCATTACTGAGTACAATATGTATATTTTAATTTGCCTTCGTGGCCGAACTTAAATTAATTAGCAATTGTTTAAAGTTGTGTATTGCAACTAACCCCGATTTGGGCTGTGCAATAATTACAATTTTTTCGTTTGTCGCGAAACAGACAAACGACCCAAGTTGAGCTACCGACGAATTTGATAGAACTGAACGGCTGCAGAACTGCAGCAGCGGCTTGCACTCAGCTGAAGGCCAAGGGCAAACAATGGACAATGTAATAAACTAAATATAAGAGCTTATGCAAAACAATAGTTGGACTTTACGTTAAGTTGCTCTTATGCTGCGCAGAGCATGATAGGTTATAGCGATTAGAGATAAGAGTGTTATGGTTCTGTTGATGCTGGTTTTGGTTAAATTAACTGCGTAACCAAACACAGTTCTTGCCATTGAATCTGCCGATACATCCGATGATGCCCAGGAGCAAATTGGCCATCAAATTCAACAGCGTGTAGAGCAACAGCAGAATCCAACAATAGTGAGCGGCAAAATTCCAACAATATTTGTACCAAATGTTGTTGAAATTCAAACTTTCATTGACAAGCTCATTGACTACTAAGTCGGATGTAAGCAAATTCTCAACCAGATGCACGCAAAGCGGTGGTGTGAGGATACAGTGTAAGGACATGGCCACCTACGCTTTCATTCTTGCGACTCTAGATGACGGCGATATTCAACGGCACACACATCAACCGCGAGCCGTACGTGGCTATCGCGTCATCATACGAAATCTACATTTTTCCACTGCAAGCGATTGGATCCGTTCACAGCTGGGTCGATTGGGATACAATGCCCGTTACGTCAGCGTTTCTGAAGCTGACCCTCACCCAACTGGGTAGCCAATCAGTACTGGTAGAGCGCCAAATGCGTAGACTCGAGCCAGTACAGTGTCACCGTTGCCAGCTTTTCGGACACAGCAAGAATAACTGTCGTCGTCCTTTTGTCTGCCTTACATGTGCAGGCAAACACTCCACTACAACCTGTACGAAGCGTAGCGACACTAAAGCGTCGTGTGAAAACAGTAAGGGTGAGCACCTCGCCTCGTACAAAGGATGCCCGACATTCAGTCTGCCAGTAGCAGATGACTCAACAGTTCGCCTGTTTCAACACAAACTTGCTGGGATTGCTGAAATGGGGAAACAATTGGACACACTGCTAAGTACTATACTCTCACTGTTAGCTGTCATTAAATAAAAACGTATGCCGAAGATGGATCAAATGCGTTTGCCCTGACATGAATATGGAAACATAACGATCCTGATGCTCCGAAATTACTGCCAAAGGCATGCACCAGAGTAGTGTGCTGCCTCAACTAAATTTTAAATCGCCAGTCTGTTCAATCATCCAAAGTATGCTTTGTGCCAAATTAAAAGAGAATAAAAAAAACAAACGGAAAAAAAAAATAAATAAAAATAAATCCAACAAGACTAACACAGTCCTATAATATTAAAAAGTCAAAAGTGATGGAATTTCCACCGTCATAATCAAGAAAATTGCAGACTGCAATTAACAAATTAAAATACAAATAATATACATATTATCTATGTATAACCAAATATATAGCGCTCCGTAGATTCTCGAATCCATATTGGAAAAGATAGCCACTGTCATACGGCGGCGCGTTCGAATAATGTTGATTGAAAACGGAATCACATCGGTAATGGCAGTGATGTGCACTATCAATTCGGCATTCAGCGGCATATGTATCAACGACACAAGGTGACTTACCTGAATGCGAAACAGAAAAGGCAGCAACTACAGCGCACTGAGCGATTAGGATTGTTGCGGGACTGGCGCCCCTATCCATATTGCACATGTGCTCAAACTGTACTGGAGCACGCAGCGCCAGTGGGTCTAAAAATGTTCCAAATTGCACTCCAGTGCACTGGTGATCTGCAAGCCCTGAAGCAGCATCAAATCTGGATCTCACCGCAGCAGCTTCAGCTCCAGCTGATCCGCAGATTAAAACCTGCGAAACAATAATAACGACTTATTATATACTCACAGCAAACAAGCACGGTACGCAGACTCTATACAAACCCGGATGCAACTTGGACTCCACATGCGACAGCGTTTCTAGCTATTGCAACTCACCAAGATGCATCCTTCCTGATCCATTTAGTCGTTGCTGGAACTCTTCAGGATCATTCCAGTGGCGTCCCTTACATATCCTGTAGTCCTCTTTGTCGTCGTTCAGCGTTGTGTGTTGGCGTCCTGGCGGCGGCGACATGCGGGCCCGGCATCATGCGGCAACTTAACTGGCGATGGCATCAATGGCATCTCCCAGCATCCCCCAGCATCCAGAACCTGAAATGAGAAGAAAAATATTAGTATAATTGTCAATAAGTTATATTTTGTTATGTTATTTGTCTTATATTGTCAACTAATTGTCACAATGTGACCATACTATAGTACGGACAAATTGCCAAACAGCTGTTAGTGTTGCAAAATGCAGTCACGGCGCTTATACTTTAGTCAGTCTCAAATTCAAATTTAAATTATTGACTACATATGACTATAAATACATAATTCAATTCCATGTATATTGTTAAATGTTTACATTATACGTCAATTTCTTGCTGTTGTACTGTTCTACACACAGTATATAAACTATTTATTTATATTTAAGCGTAGGTCAAATCATGTTCACTATATGTTGCTTAAGAATTAAAAAGTAATGAGTTGAATAAAGCAAAGGTATTATATATATATATATATATATATATATATATATATATATATATATAATATATATATATATATATATATATATATATATATATATATAAATATATATATTTAAAACAATAAAAGCAAATATATAGTGAGACCGTCTGAACTAAATAAAAAGTCAAAAGTGACCCGCAAAAAGACACTTAATTTTTAATAATAGTTAATTGTTTAAAGAATCCGTCAATTGTTTAAATGTCATATTAACGTAAGTGATTCCTTTCTGTTTCGTTTTACTCGTGTAAAATGTACTAAATGTGATTCGACGCGCTACATAGAACTGCAAGTTTAATTTATTGTCATACACGCCAACACTAATCATATTAATTAATGTTGTGTGCGTTGTGCAGTGGTAATAAATCATTAAAATCATTGCTTAAATATGCCAAAAAAAAGACAAGAAAACCGCGGAAAATAAGTGACCTTTGGCCAGCAAAGCCAAACTCACAAACGCACACCAAGTCGATGCAGCAAACTCCTGCTCATAGTGGAATACACCTACAAGACAGTGCAACTAAGAGAGCGCTTTCTGTGGTATGCGGCGAAAGCGCTTCATCAGTTTTAGTGAGTACGGTGGCTTGCACTCACACCAAGGCAAGTGAATGCGCGCGTGCGCCTAATAAACCAGCAACTAAAAGTTCAAAGACTTTGGCGCCAAATACTGCACACACCAACACCAACTGTTCCCAGTGCCAGTCAAGCAAGCAGTGCAAACAAATGCGCGCAAAATCTCTGCCATGCGCAGTTGCCTCAAAACTGTAGCAAAGCAAGCGACGACCCAGTGACAATGGTAAGCAATGATGGTGAGACCACGTACTCAGACTCTATGTCGGAATACTCAGTTCTTGCCATTGAATCTGCCGATACAGCCGATGCTGCCCAGGAGCAAATTGGCCATCAAATTCAACAGCGTGTAGAGCAACAGCAGAATCCAACAAGCGGCAAAATTCCAACAATATTTGTACCAAATGTTGTTGAAATTCAAACGCTCATTGAGAAGCTGACCACCAAGTCGGATGTAAGCAAATTCTCAACCAGATGCACGCAAAGCGGTGGTGTGAGGATACAGTGTAAGGACATGGCCACCTACGCTTCCGTTCTTGCGACTCTAGATAACGGCGATATTCAACGGCACACACATCAACCGCGAGCCGTACGTGGCTATCGCGTCATCATACGAAATCTACATTTTTCCACTGCAAGCGATTGGATCCGTTCACAGCTGGGTCAATTGGGATACAATGCCCGTTACGTCAGCGTGGTGAAACATCGCTTTTCTGGTAAGCACCTTAATATCTTTGAAGCTGAGCTTGAGCCAAGGCTGGATGGCTCAAACGATAAGATCTTAACCCTCACCCAACTGGCTAGCCAATCAGTACTGGTCGAGCAACAAATGCGTAGACTCGAGCCAGTACAGTGTCACCGTTGCCAGCTTTTCGGACACAGCAAGAATTACGGTCGTCGTCCTTTTGTCTGCCTTAAATGTGCAGGCAAACACGCCACTACAACCTGTACGAAGCCCAGAGACACTAAAGCGTCGTGTGCAAACTGTAAGGGTGAGCACCTCGCCTCGTACAAAGGATGCCCGACATTCAAGCTTTTATTAAAAAATCGGATTTTCGAGCCTGCTACAGTCAATAATGTACACTACATTCATAGTAGCCAGCCTCAGATTCTTCCTCAGCAACGTCCCAAGCAAAAACAGCAACACGTGAGACCACCCCAAGCCCTTCAACAGCCGCAAATCCGGACTCCAGTGCCAAAACAGCAGCAGCAGCCTACAACAAAACAGACTGTTAGCAATATTAAAAAGCCGACGTATAGCCAAATAGCGCACGGGAGCAACACCCCTCTTCAAGTTAGAAATCTAGTCGCTACTCACCTCCACAACTTCGAAAAACGTCTCCAACTGGAACAGCTTCAGCAACATCAGCAGCAACTGCACCAAAACCCGCTGCCCCAGCAACAGCCAGTAGCAGATGACTCAACAGTTCGCCTGTTACAACACAACCTTGCTGGGATTGCTGAAATGGGGAAACAATTGGACACACTGCTAAGTACTATACTCTCACTGTTAGCTGTCATTAAATAAAAACTTATGCCGAAGATGGATCAAATGCATTTGCCCTGACATGAATAATGAAACATAACGATCCTGATGCTGCCTCAACTAAATTTTAAATCGCCAGTCTGCTCAATCATCCAAAGTATTCTTTGAGCCAAATTAAACAAGTAAGAAGGCTCTAGTCGGGAGAGCCCGACTAGAAGATACCCTGAACACAGTTGCAATAAATAAATTAAATTTATATAAGACTTCGGTATACTGACTTAACTTCAATCGATAAAATTCGATATCTCCGGACGTTCTTAACCGATTTGGACGAAATATTCAGAAAAGTTCTATCGTTACCCATTATTTCAACCCTCATTTTTACATTTTCCAAATTCGATATTTTTTTGTTATCGATTTCATGTGTATATCGGAAACCAGAAAAGTTATCGATAATTTGAAGCAAACTTGTTCTGCTCATGGTATAGGAGAACCTATATTCCAAATCTGAAGTCTCTAGCTCTTGTAGTCTCTGAGATCCACGCGTTCATACAGAAGGACAGACGGACGGACATGGCTAAATCGACTCGGCTATTGATGCTGATCAAGAATATATATACTTTATAGGGTCGGAGATGCTTCCTTCTGCCTGTTACATACTTTTGCACTAAACCATTATACCCTTATTTACCCATTTTATGGGTTAAGGGTATAAAAAGAATAAAAGAAAACAAACATGGAAAAAAAATAAATAAAAATAAATCCAACAAGACTAACACAGTCCTATAATATTAAAAAGTCAAAAGTGATGGAATTTCCACCGTCATAATCAAGAAAATTGCAGACTGCAATTACCAAATTAAAATACAAATAATATACATATTATCTATGTATAAGCAAATATATAGCGCTCCGTAGATTCTCGCATCCATATTGGAAAAGATAACAACTGTCATATGGCGGCGCGTTCGAATAATCTTGATATATGCATCAACGACACAAGGTGACTTACCTGAATGCGACACAGAAAAGGCAGCAACTACATATCCATATTGTACATGCGCTCAAACTGTACTGGAGCACGCAGCGCCAGTGGGTCTAAATATGTTCCAAATTGCACTCCAGTGCACTGGTGATCTGCAAGCCCTGAAGCAGCATCAAATCTGGATCTCACCGCAGCAGCTTCAGCTTCAGCTGACCCGCAGATTAAAACTTGCGAAACAATAATAACTATTTATTATATACTCACAGCAAACAAGCACGGCACGCAGACTCTATACAAACTTGGATGCAACTTGGACTCCAAATGCGACAGCGTTTCAAGCTATTGCAACTCACCAAGATGCATCCTTCCTGATCCATCTAGTCGTTGCTGGAACTCTTCAGGATCATTCCAAGCGGCGTCCCTTACATATCCTGTGGTCCTCTTTGTCGTCGTTCAGCGTTGTGTGTTGGCGTCCTGGCGGCGGCGACATGCGGGCCCGGCATCATGCGGCAACTTCAGTGGCGATAGCATCAATGGCATATCCCAGCATCCCCCAGCATCCAGAACCTGAAATGAGAAAAAAAATATTAGTATAATTGTCAATAAGTTATATTTTGTTATGTTATTTGTCTTATATTGTCAACTAGTTGTCACAATGTCCATACTATAGTACGGACAAATTGCCCAACAGCTGTTAGTGTTGCTAAATGCAGTCACGGCGCTTATACTTTAGTCAGTCTCAAATTTAAATTATTGACTACATATGACTATAATTAATTGAATTCCATGTCTATTGTTAAATGTTTACATTATATGTCAATTTCTTGCTGTTGTACTGTTCTACACACAGTATATAAACTATTTATTTATATTTAAGTGTAGGTCAAATCATGTTCACTATATGTTGCTTAAGAATTTAAAAGTAATGAGTTGAATACAGCAAAGGCGGCATCAGTTGATGCCTGCCCTAATAGAGCGAACCACGCACCACACTTTAAAAAACGGGCCAATTAAATTGACTGATAAAAAAAAAAAGACTTGTGATTTTATTTCAAAGCGGCAACTATATATATAAATAAAATATACTTATTATATATATATATATATTTATATATATATATATTTAAAACAATAAAAGCAAATATAAAGTGAGACCGTCTAAACTAAATAAAAAGTCAAAAGTGACCCGCAAAAAGACACTTAATTTTTAATAATAGTTAATTGTTAAAAGAAATCCGTCAATTGTTTTAATGTCATATAAACGTTAGTGAATCCTTTCTGTTTTGTTTTACTCGTGTAAAATGTACTAAATGTGATTCGACGCGCTACATAGAACTGCAAGTTTAATTTATTGTCATACACGCCAACACTAATCATATTAATTAATGTTGTGTGCGTTGTGCAGTGGTAATAAATCATTAAAATCATTGCTTAAATATGCCAAAAAACGACAAGAAAACCGCGGAAAATAAGTGACCTTTGGCCAGCAAAGCCAAACTCACAAACGCACACCAAGGCGATGCAGCAAACTCCTGCTCATAGCGGAATACACCTACAAGACAGTGCAACTAAGAGAGGGCTTTCTGTGGCATGCGGCGAAAGCGCTTCATCAGTATTAGTGAGTACGGTGGCTTGCACTCACACCAAGGCAAGTGAATGCGCGCGTGCGCCTAATAAACCAGCAACTAAAAGTTCAACGACTTTGGCGCCAAATACTGCACACACCAATGCAACTGTTCCCAGTGCCAGTCAAGCAAGCAGTTCAAACAAATGCGCGCAAAATCTCTGCCATGCGCAGTTGCCTCAAAACTGTAGCAATGCAAGCAACGACCCAGTGACAATGGTAAGCAATGATGGTGAGACCACGTACTCAGACTCTATGTCGGAATACTCAGTTCTTGCCATTGAATCTGCCGATACATCCGATGATGCCCAGGAGCAAATTGGCCATCAAATTCAACAGCGTGTAGAGCAACAGCAGAATCCAACAATAGTGAGCGGCAAAATTCCAACAATATTTGTACCACATGACCACCAAGTCGGATGTAAGCAAATTCTCAACCAGATGCACGCAAAGCGGTGGTGTGAGGATACAGTGTAAGGACATGGCCACCTACGCTTCCGTTCTTGCGACTCTAGATAACGGCGATATTCAACGGCACACACATCAACCGCGAGCCGTACGTGGCTATCGCTTCATCATACGAAATCTACATTTTTCCACTGCAAGCGATTGGATCCGTTTACAGCTGGGTCAATTGGGATACAATGCCCGTTACGTCAGCGTGGTGAAACATCGCTTTTCTGGTAAGCACCTTAATATCTTTGAAGCTGAGCTTGAGCCAAGGCTGGATGGCTCAAACGATAAGATCTTAACCCTCACCCAACTGGCTAGACAATCAGTACTGGTCGAGCGACAAATGCGTAGACTCGAGCCAGTACAGTGTCACCGTTGCCAGCTTTTCGGACACAGCAAGAATTACGGTCGTCGTCCTTTAGTCTGCCTTAAATGTGCAGGCAAACACGCCACTACAACCTGTACGAAGCCCAGAGACACTAAAGCGTCGTTTGCAAACTGTAAGGGTGAGCACCTCGCCTCGTACAAAGGATGCCCGACATTCAAGCTTTTATTAAAAAATCGGATTTTCGAGCCTGCTACAGTCAATAATGTACACTACATTCATAGTAGCCAGCCTCAGATTCTTCCTCAGCAACATCCCAAGCAAAAACAGCAACACGTGAGACCACCCCAAGCCCTTCAACAGCCGCAAATCTGGACTCCAGTGCCAAAACAGCAGCAGCAGCCTACAACAAAACAGACTGTTAGCAATATTAAAAAGCCGCATATAGCCAAATAGCGCACGGGAGCAACACCCCTCTTCAAGTTAGAAATCTAGTCGTTACTCACCTCCACAACTTCGAAAAACGTCTCCAACTGGAACAGCTTCAGCAACATCAGCAGCAACTGCACCAAAACCCGCTGCCCCAGCAACAGCCAGTAGCAGATGACTCAACAGTTCGCCTGTTACAACACAACCTTGCTGGGATTGCTGAAATGGGGAAACAATTGGACACACTGCTAAGTACTATACTCTCACTGTTAGCTGTCATTAAATAAAAACGTATGCCGAAGATGGATCAAATGCGTTTGCCCTGACATGAATAATGAAACATAACGATCCTGATGCTCCGAAATTACTGCCAAAGGCATGCACCAGAGTAGTGTGCTGCCTCAACTAAATTTTAAATTGCCAGTCTGCTCAATCATCCAAAGTATGCTTTGAGCCAAATTAAACAAGTAAGAAGGCTCTAGTCGGGAGAGCCCGACTAGAAGATACCCTGAACCCAGTTGCAATAAATAAATTAAATTTATATAAGACTTTGGTTTACTGACTTAACTTCAATCGATTAAATTCGATATCTCCGGTGTTTCTTAACCGATTTGGACGAAATATTCAGAAAAGTTCTATCGTTACCCATTATTTCAACCCTCATTTTTACATTTTCCAAATTCGATATTTTTTTGTTATCGATTCCATGTGTATATCGGAAACCAGAAAAGTTATCGATAATTTGAAGCAAACTTGTACTGCTCATGGTATAGGAGAACCTATATTCCAAATCTGAAGTCTCTAGCTCTTGTAGTCTCTGAGATCCACGCGTTCATACAGACGGACAGACGGACGGACAGACGGACATGGCTAAATCGACTCGGCTATTGATGCTGATCAAGAATATATATACTTTATAGGGTCGGAGATGCTTCCTTCTGCCTGTTACATACTTTTGCACTAAACCATTATACCCTTATTTACCCATTTTAAGGGTTAAGGGTATAAAAAGAATAAAAAAAAAAAAACAAGGAAAAAAAAAATAAATAAAAATAGATCCAACAAGACTAACACAGTCCTATAATATTAAAAAGTCAAAAGTGATGGAATTTCCACCGTCATAATCAAGAAAATTGCAGACTGCAATTACCAAATTAAAATACAAATAATATACATATTATCTATGTATAAGCAAATATATAGCGCTTCGTAGATTCTCGCATCCATATTGGAAAAGATAACAACTGTCATACGGCGGCGCGTTCGAATAATCTTGATATATGCATCAACGACACAAGGTGACTTACCTGAATGCGACACAGAAAAGGCAGCAACTACAGCGCACTGAGCGATTAGGATTGTTGCGGGACTGGCGCCCCTATCCATATTGTACATGCGCTCAAACTGTACTGGAGCACGCAGCGCCAGTGGGTCTAAATATGTTCCAAATTGCACTCCAGTGCACTGGTGATCTGCAAGCCCTGAAGCAGCATCAAATCTGGATCTCACCGCAGCAGCTTCAGCTTCAGCTGACCCGCAATTTAAAACTTGCGAAACAATAATAACTATTTATTATATACTCACAGCAAACAAGCACGGCACGCAGACTCTATACAAACTTGGATGCAACTTGGACTCCACATGCGACAGCGTTTCTAGCTATTGTAACTCACCAAGATGCATCCTTCCTGATCCATCTAGTCGTCGCTGGAACTCTTCAGGATCATTCCAAGCGGCGTCCCTTACATATCCTGTGGTCCTCTTTGTCGTCGTTCAGCGTTGTGTGTTGGCGTCCTGGCGGCGGCGTCATGCGGGCCCGGCATCATGCGGCAACTTCAGTGGCGATAGCATCAATGGCATATCCCAGCATCCCCCAGCATCCAGAACCTGAAATGAGAAAAAAAATATTAGTATAATTGTCAATAAGTTATATTTTGTTATGTTATTTGTCTTATATTGTCAACTAATTGTCATAAGTACGGACAAATTGCCAAACAGCTGTTAGTGTTGCTAAATGCAGTCACGGCGCTTATACTTTAGTCAGTCTCAAATTTAAATTATTGACTACATATGACTATAATTAATTGAATTCCATGTCTATTGCTAAATGTTTACATTATATGTCAATTTCTTGCTGTTGTACTGTTCTACACACAGTATATTAACTATTTATTTATATTTAAGCGTAGGTCAAATCATGTTCACTATATGTTGCTTAAGAATTTAAAAGTAATGAGTTGAATACAGCAAAGGCGGCATCAGTTGATGCCTGCCCTCATCAACGAGAATGGAACTTATATAGAGTCTTCATGAGGCCAAATTCTGACTGCCAGTTGGAATATGGAATCGTGGCGACACCTCTCTCTTTCGCTGCTTTTTTCTCTGCCAGCGCATTCGTGCCCGATTATCAAGCCACTCGGCTTGTCGACTGTGCTACGCTTTTTTTCGTCATAGCACAGCCAGCCAGCCATTCTCTGTGTATATGCGCATAGCCAGCTATTTTGCAGCGCGCAGTCGCTTCTTCGCTTGCTGTTCGCCCTTCTTTTCCTTGTATAAGCATATGAGCGTATATACGTCACACGATCATATGTTATGTTTGTTTCTTATCACTTTTTGCGACGTTGCTATAGTGAAGCTATGCACTATACCCACATACATATATGTTTGCAGTTTTGCTGGAATATATGTATGTAGGCTTTCTACTAATTTTGCTATTTTGTTTGGGCTGGCTAGTGTTAGTGTGTTAGTGATTTTGTATTTCTACATGACATATTTAATTGTATGCGTAGCATTTGTTAGGCAATTCATTGACCTTTCTCTACTATATTATCAATTCAATTTGGTGCAGAATTTGTATTTTGCCTACAAAATCTTAAAACCAAGACCTTCCAAGGCAGTCAAATATCATATTTTGTGCTGATCGACCATTTGCATTATCAGGCAAACAGCAAAAGAAACAAGCGTCTAGTAAAATAAGCAGGCAAATATCAGTTTTGCATTGCTGATCTTTCATACTCTATCATGTTTTCAGCTCTATGACCATTTTCAGCAATTTTGCCATCGCAACTACCATACACTTATGCAGCGATGCGCACAAACTGCGAAAGTGTATTTAGTTGTGCATATGTCTATTTCATTTGCCGAAAACTCGGAATATAAGAAAATAAAGAATGAAAGAAAATAAACTAAGAACTAAAATAAAGGGTCGGCCAATGTTTCACATACATTCACATAGTCATATATGTATATACATTTTGCTGCATACACTCATATCATTTTGCTGCTTATCGCCAATGTTCACCAAAAACCTAGACTTTGTGTCTATTCTACATTTTGCTGCTGATCGGCAAGCAAATTTTGTTTGACGCTTCTTTATTTTGCTGTGCGCCTGTTGCTGCAAGTCTTTGGAAGTCTTTATTTTGTCTCTTGGCGAACGCTGGCGTTCTATGGCGATCTATGGCGATCTATGGCGATCTATGGCGATCGATGGCGATCGGCTATGCAGCAACAGCGTCTGCTGAGCAAAGCTAGAAGTCTTTGCTAATATTTTTCTACCGATCAGCAGCAAAATATAGAATAGACACTAAGTCTAGGTTTTTGGTGAACATTGGCGATAAGCAGCAAAATGATATGAGTGTATGCAGCAAAATGTATATACATATATGACTATGTGAATGTATGTGAAACATTGGCCGACCCTTTATTTTAGTTCTTAGTTTATTTTCTTTCATTCTTTATTTTCTTATATTCCGAGTTTTCGGCAAATGAAATAGACATATGCACAACTAAATACACTTTCGCAGTTTGTGCGCATCGCTGCATAAGTGTATGGTAGTTGCGATGGCAAAATTGCTGAAAATGGTCATAGAGCTGAAAACATGATAGAGTATGAAAGATCAGCAATGCAAAACTGATATTTGCCTGCTTATTTTACTAGACGCTTGTTTCTTTTGCTGTTTGCCTGATAATGCAAATGGTCGATCAGCACAAAATATGATATTTGACTGCCTTGGAAGGTCTTGGTTTTAAGATTTTGTAGGCAAAATACAAATTCTGCACCAAATTGAATTGATAATATAGTAGAGAAAGGTCAATGAATTGCCTAACAAATGCTACGCATACAATTAAATATGTCATGTAGAAATACAAAATCACTAACACACTAACACTAGCCAGCCCAAACAAAATAGCAAAATTAGTAGAAAGCCTACATACATATATTCCAGCAAAACTGCAAACATATATGTATGTGGGTATAGTGCATAGCTTCACTATAGCAACGTCGCAAAAAGTGATAAGAAACAAACATAACATATGATCGTGTGACGTATATACGCTCATATGCTTATACAAGGAAAAGAAGGGCGAACAGCAAGCGAAGAAGCGACTGCGCGCTGCAAAATAGCTGGCTATGCGCATATACACAGAGAATGGCTGGCTGGCTGTGCTATGACGAAAAAAAGCGTAGCACAGTCGACAAGCCGAGTGGCTTGATAATCGGGCACGAATGCGCTGGCAGAGAAAAAAGCAGCGAAAGAGAGAGGTGTCGCCACGATTCCATATTCCAACTGGCAGTCAGAATTTGGCCTCATGAAGACTCTATATAAGTTCCATTCTCGTTGGCCCTCATAGTGCGAACCACGCACCACACTTTAAAAAACGGGCCAATTAAATTGACTGATAAAAAAAAAAAAAAGACTTGTGATTTTATTTCAAAGCTGCAACTATATATATAAATAAAATATACTTATTATATATATATATATATATATATATATATATATATATATATATATATTGTATATATATATATTTATAATGAGCATAACGGAGACAATTTTTAAATAATATGAATAATTTGAGAACATTTTGCCAATACGGGGACTGCCTTCATTATTTGAAGCAATTTTTTGAGAATTTTAGGGACATTTAAGAATTCGGTATGAAGCAATGACAAATTTGCAAATCTAACTTTTTTATTCGAAAGAGCAGCCTCCATTTACCTTGAAAACGATTTGCTTCAATTTATGTATATCACCATAGGCAAAAACAAATAATATAAAATAACTACTTCCTTAGGAATAAAGAAATTATTGGGGTCAGTGCCAATAAATCCTTCCTGTGATTACTCTCTTGGAGATTTTTAGTTTTTTATTTTTTATTTTTCATTGTTTATGTTGGTTTTATAAATAAAAATTGCAATACCTAATGTTATTAGACGGCAATCAACTTTTTTAGAAAGATTTGTTTTCAGAATTTTGGCTATGTGGCAACTCCATAATTCGGAACGATGGAAAAGTGGAATATAAATATATGCAAGATATATTTTGGGGACACTTTAAATGACGTTCTTTCGGTAGTAAAAATGGCATACGCTGCGTCTTTTTTGAAGACAAAACTTACTTTTAATGAACGAATATTTTAGGAACCCATGATATAACGCAGAATTTGAGGACTGTGTCCCTTGTATGTCCCTTGGATAAAACCTTTCATTTCAATTCCATTTTCATATCATTTTTATATTTATAGAGGTTTTTGAAGACAGTCCTCAAATGTATCGAAAAAAAAAAAATTTGCGGAATGATGGGAATCTTAGATGTGTGTATGTATATATTTTTTTTTAATAAACGAATATTTTAGGGACCCATGATATAACGCAGAATTTGAGGACTGTGTCCCTTGTATGTCCCTTAGATAAAACCTTTCATTTCAATTCCATTTTCATATCATTTTTATATTTATAGAGGTTTTTGAAGACAGTCCTCAAATGTATCGAAAAAAAAAGAATTTGCGGAATGATGGGAATCTTAGATGTGTGTATATATTTTTTTGATACACAAAAAAAACATAATTTTATATCATATCCGACGGAGTAGACTGGTCATTTTAAATGGATTTTGGGTCGGTGAATCCGATTTTGAAGTCCTTTTGGAGAATTTGGCTCGCTTTCTTTAGTTGCGTGGTTGTATTACTAAACAAAAAAAAATCAAGCATAATTCTTAATTTCAAACTTTGTAATGCGGTCAAATCTGTAAAAAATGAGATGACATATATAATAATAATGTTTTTATTTTATTTGTTCATGCAATCAAAAATTAGGCAATATTTCATTTTTTTTTTTATTTATTTAAAATGACAGCTTAAGCTGAATTAATAGCTACGAAGTAATAAAATAAAATGTGTTAACGCAAAATTAAAGCTACAAAGCGCGATCCATACGAAATAATAATAATAATAAACATGTTCATTTCGAAGAACGGTATAAAAACTAAGTGACAATTCAAACATGCAAACTTCTTGTTTTAAGTGAAACTGTGTGATCGGAAAATTAAAAATCTCGTTAGCGGGGTGGACGTCATTGAATGAAGGCGGTGATTAGAAACAATTTTAAAATTGGGAATGAACAATTTAGGCGGCCAGATTGCGCTATTGCGAATGTTGCCAAGCATTCTCATCAGTGATATTCTGTTTAAATTTACTTAAATTAAAGAGAGTATAATCTAAAGAGCGTGCAATTGGCAACAAAAGTTATCTCTCATGTGGACGGAGGTAGGCAATGACGGTACTTTGCTTTGTTTTGCCTGTGAGCCACGATAGCATGTGCAGGCCTTTTTCAGTTGCTCTAGCACTCAGCGGCCAGCCGATTTTATGATAGGCGGCGGGTCAGCAAATTCCGAAAATGTATTCAGTAGTGCACTTGTCGTTGTCATTTGCCGACACGCTGACCCGCCGCCTGTCATAAAATCGACGAGCCGCTGAGTACTAGAGCAACTGAAAAAAAGGGCTGCACATGCTGTAGTTGCTTACAGGCAAAAAAAAGCAAAGTACCGTTATTGCCTTCCTCCGTCCACATGAGAGATAACTTTTGTTGCCAATTGCATGCTCTTTAGATTATACTCTCTTTGCTTAAATTTAAACTGATCGTATATGAAACTTAGTCTGGGACAGGAAACAGACTATATTTTCATATACGAACAGTTTAAGTTTAAATTATTCATTCACAATTTTTATATTGTTTCAAATCACGCCCTTGATTCAATGACATCCAGCCCGCTAACGAGACTCCATTAGACGAAAAAGTCACTAGAATAATTCAGTGAAATTACACAACAAAATGTTATGAAACACTAAATCGAACGCTTTCTCGATTCGGCTTTCCTCTGGTTATCGATCCACGTTTTAAGTTGAGCCGGAGTACGATTTTTTAAATACTTTGAGCCGTTGATCAACTCATTACATTTCTGTAACGAGGGCAACGACTCTAAATTTGTAACATCCCCCAATAGGCTAAAAAATTCAGCACGCTCCTCCTGGGTTCAACGAATTCTGGAGGTTTTGCCAAATGGAGAACCTGTAAGTATTTAAATACAACAATTATTAACAAACATGCATTGGTAAAAATTCTTGATTTATTACTTACGGCTACGCCGCTTTTTTCCTAGAATCAAATTGTCCTTTTCAGCATCATCATTGCGTAGTTTAGTGCCTCTGAGTGATTCCGGACAAGAAGCACCACAGCTTTTGGCGAAATTAGCCATAACTTGGCATCCCCGAATATATTTTTTGGAGCTGTTTGGTGAACTAAATACAAACTCATTATCTCCGCGAACGCCAGCATTCTTGCGAAATTTAAGTATTGTATCAATACACTGCCGATCAAATGGTGTTAACAAAACTGGCACGGTTCTATTAAGTTTTCCTCCTATTGTGATACGTGTGAACTGTTTTGATATTTCTCTTACACTATCAGACAAGGAATTTAAAATATCTGTGCTCATATTATCACTAACCCCATGTGCAGCACTATAATTTTCAATAGTTAGTCGCTCCAATTCTCCAACTCGCCGACGATTAAAAATTTGCAAGCTTATAAAAGTACTTTCTACAAGTTTTGACCAAGCACTTATTTTAAATCCAGTTTTCAAATCATTTAAGCAATCTTTCGAAATTTTGTTACAATAGTCAAATAATTTTTTAATATCGTCTTTGCTAGGGAGACTTGTTTTTTTTTGTCGTCTTATTTTGGCTTGGTCTTCCACTGCTTTTTTATTGATATTTATGTGGACTTCACATTTCCACACAGTTAAAAAATCTTTCACCAGTTTTTTTTTTTCCTTTTCGTGTTCCTTTATATACTGTGTAAGCAGAATTTCACCACATTTTCTTATTAGGGTAGTTAAATTTGTAGCTATCGCAGGAGTTTTGTAGTACATAGTGTCATCGCTCCACTTAGCAACTTCTCGTGTGCATACTTGAACTAAATTAACATAAGAAGGATCAAAAACATATTTAAACTCTTTTATTGTAGAGTCCCTAGCCTTAATAGATGTTATAAGACGACCCAGCAAACGCATATTAGCCCGTATCATATCGTGCTGTACTTGTGAGTGCTTCATGCATTCATTGTTTGCATACAATATTATAAGGTGATCGTAATAAACAGCTCTGCTTATATTATCGTCGTTTAATTTTGGAATAAATTTCGATCGTCATACTTCATTAGCATCTTTATGTACAAAACCAGTAAGAGCTCTTCCATTTTCTGTGATATCACGTACTCCCTTTTTGTGTGTACTTTTAGTGCAACTTGCAACATGATAACGCAAAGTACTCTTTAAATAAAAACCCCCGCAATATTTACAAATAACATAATCTTGAGGAGTATAAGCTGTGTGCAATCTTTTACGACGGGGTACAATAAAGGTTCCAGTATTTAAATCTTCAGCTGTGTTGTGAATGTGATCTCCGCGTTTTCGGATCACATCTATTGCGTTTTTACGAAGAATCGACCCTCTTGGCATGAGCAAAAACTTTTTAACATCGTTTTCATTTTTATGTTTATTTTCTAAGTGTCGTGCAATCTTAGTTTGAAGCGTTTTGCAGTACATGCAGAAATGCTGCTTGGAGCTTTTTGCGGTAGCTGCCGACGGTATATTTAAGTTTCTGATGTCATAGAGACGAGTTTCAGAAACACTGACTTCTATGGCCGATGAAATGTCACATACAAAACTTGGGTCGAGTGTTGAATTTTGTTCTGTAGAATCTAATAATTATAAAAACAAACAAACGATAATGAAAATTTTCTATCCAAAACCTAAATTTTAAAAGGTTGCTTAGAAGAAAGAAATATAATGCTCTACTGTTTTGAAACATAATGTAAGCCTTCAAATTAAGTTTGTCATTTAAAATAGGAATTTCTCCAAATTTTAGCTTTACAATATAAAACTAGAAATTCAAGTTAAAAGGCTTTAGTTAAGTCATCTCGACGAGGAGGTACCCTGAATCTTAAACTTTCTGAGTGCAATCATTGCTTGTGTATACGCAAAAGTTTGTTTCTGAACGCGTATTCACATAACGCCTACACTCACACGCTACTTCATATTGACTTTGTATAGCTCTTCATTAGCTCCGATGTTTCTCATCCGGTTCTAGTTGTTTCTTTAAGTTCATAAATCATAAAATTTACTGTTATAGATAACAAGTAAATATCTGAAATGGCAATCATTTTTTTACAGCAAACTAATAATTGTTAACAATTGTTCGGAAATATAACGAATAATACTTAATAGCAGATAATATATAAAAAAAAAAGCTTACTTAATAAGTTGGCTGATTCTATTAAATCCAGATTAGAAGTATTGTTAATATCTGAAATAATACACAAAAGTGGATTTGAAATAACAAATATTTTAATTGAAATAAACATTAACTTACTAGAAGCATTAGTTGAAGTTTCAAGCTCACAAACCGCATCATTTGATGGCTCCACATTTGTTGCTTCATTGACTAAACAGAAATTAATATTATGCTTTATAAATTTAAATTAAAATATTTGGTTAACTAACATGATAAAATCAGACCTTCAGCTTCATCTTGACCACCTTGATCGCCAGCCAAGTCATTTATTTGAAATTTTGGATTGTTTTTAAGATTTTCCACCTCTAAAATACGATCAAAGCACAATTATTTAGACTTACAAATAATTCATTTAATAATTTTTACTCACCAAGATTTGTGTTGAGCTCGTCACGTTTTTTTTAACAAAACATCTCGATCATCTGTAACAAAGCGATTTATTAAATAAATGTATACATACAAATACACCACATTTATTATTTACTATTAATATAAATTGGTCTACCCAATAAAATGAACACTTTTATATATCGATGATCGGGTTCGAACATTCTATACATTAAAGCACAATAATACATATGCATACATTTAAATTTGTACGGTGCTAAGCTGGGAGACGGACACAAAAGTTATCAAATATAACGTTCGTAGAGTACGAACTCGCTTATGTAAATCAGAATGAGTAAACTAATGTACATACACATAAAGACAGATTTTTATTTAAAACATTCTTAAAAAAAAAAATATTATTAAAAATATTTTACTAGAAAACAATAGAAAGATGTCCACATGTATGTACATATGTACGTATACAATTTACATTGTAGATCAGCATGCATTTTTTTTAAACGTTTACACATTCGACGCCAAAGCGGGACAATTGATGGAAAAACATGCACCAACCTACATACATAATTATTTATGTGTATTTACATCAGAATGTGCAATGCTGAACACAAGATGTGCACATACATACATATGTACTTAGATTTCTTTTGATTTTGATGAATCTATGTACGCATAAAAACGATCAACAACATACATACATACACATAAACTAAAATTACTTAAAAAGTACATTAATTAATATATATGTATATTCACTGACCACTGCTTTGAATAAGCTCTGCTTCAAACTTTGAGCCATTTATTTTGGCGATACAATTATTATTTTTTTGCGCACTGATATTCCGATTCGGTATAACTATATAGTTACCACATTTAATTAGGGAATACATAGCGAGAAATTTAAATTTAATTTAATACAAATTTGATGCGTTCAGTCATGTTGAGCTTAAGCTTGAAATTTAAATAAATGTGTTGCTGGTATTTTGCTAAGAATGATAGAGAACAAAATGCGACATGCGCATGTTTTCCCGTTATAATAAGTCATTGGCGTAGTTTGCGCGTCAGACTTATATATTTGCACTCTTTCGCATATATATGTTTGTCCTTGTCTAGCGCATGTATTTTTTAAGCGCATCACCAGTAACGGGACTTTTGCACACGAAACAAGTAAGAAGGCTCTAGTTGAAAGATATCGACTAGAAGATACCCTGAACCCTAAACTAAACGCATGCCATAATTGTTTGAGTATATATATGACTAAGCTTCAATTGACGCGTTCATAAATCCAGACTGACGGACGGACAGATGGACAGAGCATATGTACTTTATAGAGGTGGGGCGTTTATTTCATCCTGTTACATACATTTGCACAAAACCACCCTTTCATCTCATTTCATGGGTTCAGGGTATGAAAAGAATCACACACATACATTACAAGGGCTTGAGGAAATAACCAGGGAGGCACAATTAATCTTCGTTTACGTTTTAAATTGTACATCAGTTTGCATTTTTTTATTTGATAGAAAAACACGCACCAACTTATATACATAATTATGTATGTGTATTTACATCAGAATGTGCAATGTTGACCATAAGATATTTGCAGATAATACCTAGCATACATATATACGTATATATAAGCTCTCGCACGATTTTTGTTAAGAAAAAATATTTTTTGCCCTTGACATTTTAAATAATCTGTATTACTTATAATGTTTTTCATTTTTTTTGACTCAATTCTATTGAGTTTCGTAGAAAAAATGATCTACATGCATACATATATATGTTAATTTTTCGATTTTGAAGTATTGATATCTCGATAACTAAGCGATACATCGATAAATTTAATTTAATATTTTTGTCTTCTTTTTTAGAAATCTATTTAACTTCATCAAACAAAAAAATTTTGTTACATTTTTATCAATAACTCGATATATATCGATATATTGATAAATTGTGTTTAGTATTTTTTTGGGGAGATCTGTTAAACATAAAAAATTAAATATGTATTTCAAAATTTCTTTTGATTTTTTAACTAGATCTCGATAACCAAGCAAGCTATCGATAAATGTATCCATCATATATTCGTCTTATTTTGTCGAGTTCTACAAGAAGCAATTATCAGACTTAGGCGCCCCAACAACCGTAGATGTGCCGAGAGCCCATATCTATGTATGTGGGTACTAAACACAATTTATCAATATGATCCCGGTCTTCCGAGTAAGCTAAAGTATATTTAAATTGTTATTTGCATATGACCATAGAGCACAGCAAATGCTTAAGTTACATTTTAGTAATTTTGTAGATGATAATTAAATTTGAATGCATTAAATAATTTAATTATATTAAAATAAAGATTAATATTTAGTTGTTGGTTTACTTACAGGTGATGAGGATTCATCAGACGATGAAATTGCTTTGGATAATGTAAAGAATAAACAGAAAAAAAGAAAAAACAATTTATCAATATGATCCCGGTCTTCCGAGTAAGCTAAAGTATATTTAAATTGTTATTTGCATATGACCATAGAGCACAGCAAATGCTTAAGTTACATTTTAGTAATTTTGTAGATGATAATTAAATTTGAATGCATTAAATAATTTAATTATATTAAAATAAAGATTAATATTTAGTTGTTGGTTTACTTACAGGTGATGAGGATTCATCAGACGATGAAATTGCTTTGGATAATGTAAAGAATAAACAGAAAAATAACGGTAAAATAAGTTATTTTGGTTTTTTAAACAAATTTAAACTATTTTTTTTATAGAAAATTTCGAATCTCCTGATGATACTGATGATGCTGAAAAGGACAATTCGATTCTAGGAAAAAAGCGGCGTAGCCGTAAGTAATAAATCAAGAATTTTTACCAATGCATGTTTGTAAATAATTGTTGTATTTAAATACTTACAGGTTCTCCATTTGGCAAAACCTCCAGAATTCGTTGGACCCAGGAGGAGCGTGCTGAAGTTTTTAGCCTATTGGGGGATGTTACAAATTTAGAGTCGTTGCCCTCGTTACAGAAATGTAATGAGTTGATCAACGGCTCAAAGTATTTAAAAAATCGTACTCCGGCTCAACTTAAAACGTGGATCGATAACCAGAGGAAAGCCGAATCGAGAAAGCGTTCGATTTAGTGTTTCATAACATTTTGTTGTATAATTTCACTGAATTATTCTAGTGACTTTTTCGTCTAATGGAGTCTCGTTAGCGGGCTGGATGTCATTGAATCAAGGGCGTGATTTGAAACAATATAAAAATTGTGAATGAATAATTTAAACTCAAACTGTTCGTATATGAAAATATAGTCTGTTTCTTGTCCCAGACTAAGTTTCATATACGATCAGTTTAAATTTAAGCAAAGAGAGTATAATCTAAAGAGCATGCAATTGGCAACAAAAGTTATCTCTCATGTGGACGGAGGAAGGCAATAACGGTACTTTGCTTTGTTTTGCCTGTAAGCAACTACAGCATGTGCAGCCCTTTTTTTCAGTTGCTCTAGTACTCAGCGGCTCGTCGATTTTATGACAGGCGGCTGATATTTTCTTTTTCTTTTTTATAACACTCTCATATACTACTACATTCTCTTGCAAAAACAAGAAACTTGCCTCGTTCTAGGCAACTGTCATGTTTTTCTTAACAATTTTTATACTCGATACCGAAGGTAAAGAGTATATTGAGTTTGTGCAATGTCCGTCATGGTGTCCGTCCGTCTGTCCGTCTGTCCGTCTGACCGTCTGTCCGTCTGTCCGTCTGTATGTTCGCAAATTTTTTCCACACCCTTCAAGCTAGAGACTTGAAACTTTCCAATTCTCTTTATCTATGGGATAGTAAATTAAAGTGTCAAGATGGGGGTTCTACGATAACTGGGGGGCTGGCAAATCGATAAATTCGATAACTCAAAACCGATAAATCCACATATTTCGCACATCCTTACAGCTAGAACTACCAAATTTGGTTCATAAAAAGATTGGATGCCACGCCCACCAATACTGCACTGGCTGCCCCCATTCACCCCAACGCTTCGCCAAAAACGGGCATGCGTGCATCTTCCTGAGTTGTGGAGCTAGAGCCTCCAAATTTGGTGGGAAGATAGCTGTTAACGACCCCCAAAAAACTGCATCAAAGTTTTGGAGCCACGCCCCCCATTCCGCCCCCAGCCTTGCCGCATTTTAAAGTCAAAAAAGCATCTATCTCCCACAGTTTTTGCGCTATAGCCACCAAATTTGGTGCCAATTTAGCTGATGATTACCCCCTAAAAACTGCACCAAAGGTTTGGATGCCACGCCCACCAATACCGCCCTAGCCACCCCCAGACGCCCCAACGCTTCGTCAAAAACGGGAATGAGTGTATCTTCCAGAGTAGTGGAGCTAGAGCCACCAAATTTGCAGGAAGATAGCTGGCAACGACCCCCAGATATCTGCATCAAAGTTTTGGAGCCACGCCCCCTTATTCCGCCCCCCTTTCCCCACCATTTACAAACTGTGCGCTAGAGTCACCAAATTTGGTATGAAGATAGCAATTGACATTCCTCATAGATCTGCATCACAAATTTGGATGCCACGCCCACCCATACCGCCCCCAGCCCCCCTTTCCCCACTTTTTACAAACTTCGAGCTAGAGTCACCTAATTTGATATGAAGATAGCAATTGACATTCCACAAAGATCTGCATAACAAATTTGGATGCCACGCCCACCCATACCGCCCCCAGCCCCCCTCTCCCCACTATTTACAAATTTCCAGCTAGAGTCACCAAATTTGGTATGAAGATAGCAATTGACATTTCACAAAGATCTGCATCAAAAATTGGGATGCCACGCCCACCCCCTAGATTCACCAAATTTGGTATGAAGATAGCAATTGACATTTCACAAAGATCTGCATGAAAAATTTTGATGTCACAACTACCCATACCGCCCCCAGCCCCCTCCCCCTTTCCTAACCTTATACAAACTTTGAGCTAGTCACCAAATTTGGGAGGAATATAGCTGGTGGCATCCCCATCTGCAGCGGAGAATCTTTAAGACAGCGTAAACCCCTGCAGCATCCGTACCCCTTTGCAATCAGCCTCTTTTTACCGGTTTTAATACTGGTATCGAGTATGCCGCAGTCGGTTGCGTCCGACTGCAACGTTTCCACTTGTTTTTCACTTATATTTATACTGTTCTTTAGTACACTCTAATTGATATTTTTTCTTGTTGACGGATTCATGCCATTTTGCAGTCCTTTACTCACACCTCATGCAACTGTTCTAAGTCTAGTCTCCACTTGCATGCGCATATGCATATCCCTTACGGTTAATTCTGCTCCTCTCACCCCCCCTGTTGGCTCCCTAGTTTTGGGACCAATCATACCTGCTTTATAGCTGGCTGATATTTTCTTTTTCTTTTTTATAACAATCTCATATATACTCTCTTGCAAAACCAGAAACTTGCCTCGTTCTAGGCAACTGTCATGTTTTTCTGAACAATTTTTTTTCTATTTATACTCGATACCGAAGGTAAAGAGTATATTGAGTTTGTGCAATGTCCGTCATGGTGTCCGTCCGTCTGTCCGTCTGTCCGTCTGTCCGTCTGTATGTGTCCAATTTTTTTCCACACCCTTCAAGCTAGAGACTTGAAACTTTCCAATTATCTTTATCTATGGGATAGTAAATTAAAGTGTCAAGATGGGGGTTCTACGATAACTGGGGGGCTGGCAAATCGATAAATTCGATAACTCAAAACCGATAAATCCACATATTTCGCACATCCTTACAGCTAGAACTACCAAATTTGGTAAGAAGATCGCTACTAGCAACCCCAAAAAACTGCATCAAAAATTTTGGAGCCACGCCCCCTATTCCGCCCCCAGCCCCCCGCGTTTTAAAGTCAAAAAAGCCTATATCTCCCACAGTTTTTGAGCTATAGCCACCAAATTTGGTGCCAAGATAGGTGATGATGACCCCCAAAAACTGCATCAAAAGTTTGGATGCCACGCCCACCAATACTGCCCTAGCCGCCCCCATCCGCCCCAACGCTTCGTCAAAAACGGGAATGCGTGTATCTTCTAGAGTTGTGATGCTAGAGCCACCAAATTTGGTAGGAAGATAGCTGGCAACGACCCCCAAAAATCTGCATCAAAGTTTTGGAGCCACGCCCACCCATTCCGCCCCCAGCTCCCCCGCAATTCGAAATCAGAAATGGCTATATCTCCCACAGTTTTTGAGCTAGAGCCACCAAATTTGGTACCAAGATAGGTGATGATGACCCCCAAAAACTGCATCAAAAGCTTGGATGCCACGCCCACCGACACTGCCCTAGCCGCCCCCATCCGCCCCAACGCTTCGTCAAAAACGGCAATGCGTGTATCTTCCAGATTTGTGGAGCTAGAGCCACCAAATTTGGTAGGAAGATAGCTGGCAACGACCCCCAAAGTTTTGGAGCCACGCCCACCCATTTCGCCCCCTTTCCCCACTTTTTACAAAATTTTAGCTAGAGTCACCAAATTTGGTATGAAGATAGCAACTGACATTCCACAAAGATCTGCATCACAAATTTGGATGCCACGCCCACCCATACCGCCCCCAGCCCCCTTTCCTCACTTTTTACAAACTTTGAGCTAGAGTCACCAAATTTGGTATGAATATAGCAATTGACATTCCAAAAAGATCTGCATCAAAAATTTGGATGCCACGCCCACCCATACCGCCCCAGCCCCCCTTTCCCCACTTTTTACAAACTTCGAGCTAGATTCACCAAATTTGGTTTGAAGATAGCAATTGACATTTCACAGAGATCTGCATCAAAAATTTTGATGCCACAACTACCATACCGCCCCCAGCCCCCCTTTCCCTACATTTTACAAACTTTTAGCTAGAGTCACCAAATTTGGAAGGAATATTGCTGGTGGCATCCCCATCTGCATCGGAAAATCTTTAAGGCAGCGTACACCCCTCCCGCATCCGTACCCCTCTGCAATCAGGCCTCTTTTTACCGGTTTTAATACTGGTATCGAGTATGCCGCAGTCGGTTGCGTCCGACTGCAACGTTTCCACTTGTTTTCGCTTATATTTATACTGTTCTTTAATACACTCAAATTGATATATTTTCTTGTTGGCGGATTTATGCCATTTTGCAGTCCTTTACTCACACCTCATGCAACTGTTCTAAGTCTAGTCTCCACTTGCATGCGCATATGCATATCCCTTACGGTTAATTCTGCTCCTCTCACCCCTTTGTTGGCTCCTTAGTTTTGGGACCAATCATACCTGCTTTATAGCTGGCTGATATTTTCTTTTTCTTTTTTAAAACACTCTCATATATATTCTCTTGCAAAACCAGAAACTTGCCTCGTTCTAGGCAACTGTCATGTTTTTCTTAAGAATTTTTTTTTTTCACTTATATTTATACTGTTCTTTAGTACACTCTAATTGATATTTTTTCTTGTTGACGGATTCATGCCATTTTGCAGTCCTTTACTCACAACTCATGCAACTGTTCTAAGTCTAGTCTCCACTTGCATGCGCATATGCATATCCCTTACGGTTAATTCTGCTCCTCTCACCCCCCTATTGGCTCCCTAGTTTTGTGACCAATCATACCTGCTTTGTAGCTGGCTGATATTTTCTTTTTCTTTTTTAAAACACTCTCATATATATTCTCTTGCAAAACCAGAAACTTGCCTCGTTCTAGGCAACTGTCATGTTTTTCTTAACAATTTTTTTTTTTCACTTATATTTATACTGTTCTTTAGTACACTCTAATTGATATTTTTTCTTGTTGACGGATTCATGCCATTTTGCAGTCCTTTACTCACAACTCATGCAACTGTTCTAAGTCTAGTCTCCACTTGCATGCGCATATGCATATCCCTTACGGTTAATTCTGCTCCTCTCACCCCCCCTGTTGGCTCCCTAGTTTTGGGACCAATCATACCTGCTTTATAGCTGGCTGATATTTTCTTTTTCTTTTTTAAAACACTCTCATATATATTCTCTTGCAAAACCAGAAACTTGCCTCGTTCTAGGCATTTGTCATGTTTTTCTTAACATTTTTTTTTTTTTCACTTATATTTATACTGTTCTTTAATAAACTCTAATTGATATTTTTTCTTGTTGACGGATTCATGCCATTTTGCAGTCCTTTACTCACACCTCATGCAACTGTTCTAAGTCTAGTCTCCACTTGCATGCGCATATGCATATCCCTTACGGTTAATTCTGCTCCTCTCACCCCTTTGTTGGCTCCTTAGTTTTGGGACCAATCATACCTGCTTTATAGCTGGCTGATATTTTCTTTTTCTTTTTTAAAACACTCTCATATATACTCTCTTGCAAACCTGAAACTTGCCTCGTTCTAGGCAACTGTCATGTTTTTCTTAAGAATTTTTTTTTTTCACTTATATTTATACTGTTCTTTAGTACACTCTAATTGATATTTTTTCTTGTTGACGGATTCATGCCATTTTGCAGTCCTTTACTCTCAACTCATGCAACTGTTCTAAGTCTAGTCTCCACTTGCATGCGCATATGCATATCCCTTACGGTTAATTCTGCTCCTCTCACCCCCCTATTGGCTCCCTAGTTTTGGGACCAATCATACCTGCTTTATAGCTGGCTGATATTTTCTTTTTCTTTTTTAAAACACTCTCATATATATTCTCTTGCAAAACCAGAAACTTGCCTCGTTCTAGGCAACTGTCATGTTTTTCTTAACAATTTTTTTTTTTCACTTATATTTATACTGTTCTTTAGTACACTCTAATTGATATTTTTTCTTGTTGACGGATTCATGCCATTTTGCAGTCCTTTACTCACAACTCATGCAACTGTTCTAAGTCTAGTCTCCACTTGCATGCGCATATGCATATCCCTTACGGTTAATTCTGCTCCTCTCACCCCCCCTGTTGGCTCCCTAGTTTTGGGACCAATCATACCTGCTTTATAGCTGGCTGATATTTTCTTTTTCTTTTTTAAAACACTCTCATATATATTCTCTTGCAAAACCAGAAACTTGCCTCGTTCTAGGCATTTGTCATGTTTTTCTTAACATTTTTTTATACCCTTCACATGTGAATCAGGGTATATTGACTTTGTCATGAATCTGTAACGCCTTAAAGGAATGATGGGAGACCCCATAAACTATATATCAAAATGATCAGGACGAGCTCAGGAATTGATTTCCGTCCGTCCGTCCGTCTGTCCGTCTGTCCGTCTGTCTGTTTCAACACGATTTCCGGCCAAACTGCTGAACCGATCTTGATGAAACTTTCACAGATTGCTTAGATCATGTCGGGTTTGTTCACTATGAAATTTCATCCCGATCGGAGCATTCTACGATATAGCCACCATATAAATTTACCATATCAACACGATTTCCGGCCAAACTGCTGAACCGATCTTGATGAAACTTTCACAGATTGCTTAGATCATGTCGGGTTTGTTCACTATGAAATTTCATCCCGATCGGAGCATTCTACGATATAGCCACCATATAAATTTACCATATCAACACGATTTCCGGCCAAACTGCTGAACCGATCTTGATGAAACTTTCACAGATTGCTTGGATCATGTCGGGTTTGTTCACTATGAAATTTCATTCCGATCGGAGCATTCTACGACATAGCCACCATACAAATTTACCATATCAACACGATTTCCGGCCAAACTGCTGAACCGATCTTGATGAAACTTTCACAGATTGCTTAGATCATGTCGGGTTTGTTCACTATGAAATTTCATTTCGATCGGAGCATTCTACAACATAGCCACCATACAAATTTAGCATATCGTACTATCAATTGTTGTCTCTGTCGTGCACTTTCAAGTACCTACATGTCAAATTGTTGTTGTTGCACACGAACAAGTAAATGACGCTCAAGAGTAAAAATATTAGCGAAAAATTACCAACAACTGCACAGAAACATAAGAGGGGGGAGCATTGATTTGGCTGTGTGAAGGGTATCATAGTCTTGGCATAGCCAAAATTAACTATGCGCCACTATGTTTTTTTTTTCACTTATATTTATACTGTTCTTTAATAAACTCTAATTGATATTTTTTCTTGTTGACGGATTCATGCCATTTTGCAGTCCTTTACTCACACCTCATGCAACTGTTCTAAGTCTAGTCTCCACTTGCATGCGCATATGCATATCCCTTACGGTTAATTCTGCTCCTCTCACCCCCCCTGTTGGCTTCCTAGTTTTGGGACCAATCATACCTGCTTTATAGCTGGCTGATATTTTCTTTTTCTTTTTTATAACAATCTCATATATACTCTCTTACAAAACCAGAAACTTGCCTCGTTCTAGGCAACTGTCATGTTTTTCTTAACAATTTTTTTTTTTTTTCTCCTTATATTTATACTGTTCTTTAATACACTCTTACTGATACTTTTTCTTGTTGATGGATTCATGCCATTTTTCAGTCCTTTACTCACACCTCATGCAACTGTTCTAAGCCTAGTCTCCACTTGCATGCGCATATGCATATCCCTTACGGTTAATTCTGCTCCTCTCACCCCCCTGTTGGCACCCTAGTTTTGGGACCAATCATACCTGCTTTATAGCTGGCTGATATTTTCTTTTTCTTTTTTATAACAATCTCATATATACTCTCTTACAAAACCAGAAACTTGCCTCGTTCTAGGCAACTGTCATGTTTTTCTTAACAATTTTTTTTTTTTTTCACTTATATTTATACTGTTCTTTAATACACTCTAATTGATATTTTTTCTTGTTGACGGATTCATGCCATTTTGCAGTCCTTTACTCACACCTCATGCAACTGTTCTAAGTCTAGTCTCCACTTGCATGCGCATATGCATATCCCTTACGGTTAATTCTGCTCCTCTCACCCCCCTGTTGGCTCCTTAGTTTTGGGACCAATCATACCTGCTTTATAGCTGGCTGATATTTTCTTTTTCTTTTTTAAAACATTCTCATATATATTCTCTTGCAAAACCAGAAACTTGCCTCGTTCTAGGCAACTGTCACGTTTTTCTTAACAATTTTTTTTTTTTCTTTTTTTCGCTTATATTTATACTGTTCTTTAATACACTCTTCAGTCGTCGACTAGACCTCGTACCGATCGGTTGTGTTATCGCAGAGCTCAGTTCAAAGCTTATCAATCTTTCAAGCGCCTTTTCTTTTTGTACACTCATACTTCACCTTTCAAACTATACACAAGCATTAAAGCATAAGTAAGTCAAAGTTACAGCTATGCCCACTTGGCACAATAGTCTAGGGGCGAATCGCTTTGCAATACTAAGCGACAGCCCCAAATCCAAAAGAAAAAAGCCTTCACCACTGTCAGAAGCTTTCCCAGAACTCCCTACTCCTAATTTACCTAATCCCAAATTCATTATTATGTCAGCTACCGACAAGAATAACCCAATCTCCACATACTCCTGTTTTGCTGTAGAGCGTGCAATTAAAATCATAAACAAAAACATATTAAAAATTAACCAAATGCGTGATGGAAATCTACTAATATTCGTAGAGAATACAACAATAGCAGAGAAATTCATCGCTTCCAAAGAACTCCATGGTATCTGCCAAATATCATGTGAATACCACAAAAATCTTAATTACTGCAAAGGCACAGTATACGCCCCCTGCCTTAACAACATACTAAACGAGGAAATACTTAAGGAACTCAAGTCTCAAGGAGTTGTCGATGTATATAAATACACAAAACTCATAGATGGCAAAACAATTCCGTCTGGCGTGGTGCAGCTCACCTTCAATCTATACCATCTTCCCCAAAAAATACAAATATCATGGCATGTCGTAAAGGTTAAAGAGTATATACCAAACCCAATGCGCTGCAAAAATTGTCAAATTATAGGCCACACAGCAAAGTATTGCAAAGGCACAACGGTTTGTGAACCATGTGGTCAACCAGCTCACAAACCAACTCAGTGTACCCGTACTTTCTGCGTGAACTGTAAGGGAGAGCATGCGGCCAGCAACAAAGACTGTCCCAAATTTAAAGAAGCAAAAGAAATAATTAAAATAAAAACCACCGAAAAATGCACTATGTACGAAGCCAAAACGAAATATTGCAAACAATTCACACAAACACCGACAAATATGAAAAAACTTTCTCAGAAATAGCCGCTACACAAACACCACAAAAAGAAATCGAGACAAAAATCCTACCATCCAACTCCAACAAAGAAAACAATTCCAAAGACAAAATAAAAACTAAAAGCACACCCGAAAAACCTTTTGACTTCACTAACACAAAATATACTAAAGCAATGCTAGAAAATAACTTAAGCAAACCGAACAAACAAACACTCAAGATAGCGAAACACTCAACTGACACAGAAAAGATTACCTCAAGATTATAAAAACAACACATAAACCAATACAAAACGAATTAACACAACTCACTCACTAACATAATGACTTTAAAAATAAAGCAATGGAACATAAATGGTTATAAAGACAAATACCATAATCTCTCTCTCTTAATAAAAAACCAAAACCCACATATAATAGCCCTACAAGAAACCCATATAAACGATCCTAACACAAAAATTCCCATACCAAACCAATACTCACTATATCATAAGAATGATATCAATTCGCAAGCTCCTAAAGCTAACAGAGGAGTAGCACTTCTAATATCAAAAAATATACAACATAAAATAGTAAACCACCAATCAAACATCCTAGCTACATGTGCAGTAATACAAGCCAAAACACAGTTTATAATTATTAACACCTACCTTTCTCCCACGGACAAGTTCACAGAGCAAGACCTTCACAACCTAATAAACAGTTTCAATAAGCCAGTTTTATTGCTAGGAGACTTTAACGCCTGGCATTCGCTCTGGGGATCACCCTCAAACAACCCAAGAGGAAATATTATAGCAAATTTTGTACATAACAGCAATCTAATTGTACTAAACAAAGGAGACCACACACACTACTCCACCCATAACACCTTCACACACGTTGACCTAGCGTTTTGCTCACCACCACTTAACCTTAACGCCACCTGGGCTACATATGAGGATCTCTACGGGAGTGACCACTACCCAATACTTATACAAATATTTCCCATAGCAAACACAAAAACAGCTTACAAAACACATAGATACAAATTTCATTCAGCGAACTGGGAATTATTTCAGAAAATTATAGACATACTAACACAAAAACTAATTATAAACAAGTGGAAACGTTGCAGTCGGACGCAACCGACTGCGGCATACTCGATACCAGAATTAAAACCGGTAAAAAGAGGCCTGAATGCAAAGGGGTACGGATGCGGCAGGGGTTTACGCTGCCTTAAAGATTCTCCGATGCAGATGGGGATGCCACCGGCTATATTCCTTCAACATTTGGTTACTCTAGCTCAAAGTTTGTAAGAGGTGGGGAAAGGGGGGGGCTGGGTCGGTATGGGTAGTTGTGGCATCAAAATTTTTGTTGCAGATCTTTGTGAAATGTCAATTGCTATCTTCATACCAAATTTGGTGACTCTAGCTCAAAATTTGTAAAAGGTGGGGAAAGGGGGGGCTGGGGATGGTTTGGGTGGGCGTGGCATCCAAATTTTTGTTGCAGATCTTTGTGAAATGTCAATTGCTATCTTCATACCAAATTTGGTGACTCTAGCTCAAAATTTGTAAAAGGTGGGGAAAGGGGGGGCTGGGGGTGGTTTGGGTGGGCGTGGCATCCAAATTTTTGATGCAGATCTTTGTGGAATGTCAATTGTTATCTTCATACCAAATTTGGTGACTCTAGCTCAAAATTTGTAAAAGGTGAGGAAAGGGGGGGCTGGGGGCGGTTTGGGTGGGCGTGGCATCCAAATTTTTGTTGCAGATCTTTGTGAAATGTCAATTGCTATCTTCATACCAAATTTGGTGACTCTAGCTCGAAATTTGTAAAAAGTGGGGAAAGGGGGGTGAAATGGAGGGCGTGGCTCCAAAACTTTGATGCAGATTTTTAGGGGTCGTTGCCAGCTATCTTCCTGCCAAATTTGGTGGCTCTAGCTCCACAACTCTGGAAGATACACGCATTCCCGTTTTTGACGAAGCGTTGGGGTGGATGGGGGCGGCTAGGGCAGTATTGGTGGGCGTGGCATCCAAACTTTTGATGCAGTTTTTAGGGGGTCATCATCACCTATCTTGGCACCAAATTTGGTGGCTCTAGCTCAAAAACTGTGGGAGATATAGCCATTTCTGATTTCAAAATGCGGGGGAGCTGGGGGCGGAGTGGGTGGGCGTGGCTCCAAAACTTTGATGCAGTTTTTTGGGGGTCGTTACCAGCTATCTTCCCACCAAATTTGGAGGCTCTAGCTCCACAAATCTGGAAGATACACGCATTCCCGTTTTTGACGAAGCGTTGGGGCACATGGGGGTGGCTAGGGCGGTATTGGTGGGCGTGGCATCCAAACTTTTGATGCAGTTTTTGAGGGGTCATCATCACCTATCTTGGCACCAAATTTGGTGGCTATAGCTCAAAAACTGTGGGAGATATAGGCTTTTTTGACTTTAAAATTCGGGGGGGTGGGGGGCGGAATGGGGGGGCGTGGCTCCAAAATTTTTGATGCAGTTTTTTGGGGGTTGCTATTAGCTATCTTCTTACTAAATTTGGTACTTCTAGCTGTAAGGATGTGCGAAATATGTGGATTTATCGGTTTTGAGTTATCGAATTTATCGATTTGCCAGCCCCCCAGTTATCGTAGAACCCCCATCTTGACACTTTAATTTACTATCCCATAGATAAAGAGATTTGGAAAGTTTCAAGTCTCTAGCTTGAAGGGTGTGGAAAAAAGTTGCGTTCATACAGACGGACAGACGGACAGACGGACAGACACCATGACGGACATTGCACAAACTCAATATACTCTTTACCTTCGGTATCGAGTATAAAAATAATAATAATCAATCAGCAGACAAATTTCTTAAAATAGTTAAGGCATCTGCTAACAAAGCAATACCCACATCCAACCCAAACAGAAAGAATAATAAACACGTATACTGGTGGAACCCAGAACTTGAAAAATTAAAAAAAGAAAAAATAAAATGTTTAAATAGTCTAAGAAAACACCTAAGCACAGAAAACATGCTAATGTACAAAAAAAGCGAACGCAAAGTTTAAATAAACAGCAAAAATAGCACAAAGAATTAGCTTTGCTAAGTTTACAGAAGATATAAGTCCTAGCACAAGTCAACAACCAAAGTACTCTGGGACAAAGTTCATAGGCTCTCGGGAATCAGTAAAATCACACACATTCATGCAATACAAGCAGAAACAGGAAACACATGTGATCCAACAGAAATAGCCGAAGCATTTTGCAAAACATGGTCAAATTATTCAAACGACTCAAATTTCTCAAACACCTTCATAAATAACAAACAACAACACATAGCCCAAACATCCATCACATATACTCCAAGAAACAGAGCTAAAATCATTGAAAAACCCATAGCCCTTTTAGAATTGCAATCTTGTCTAGATACCCTTAAAGGATCCACTCCTGGACACGACAATATCAATTATCAAATAATAAAAAAGCTCCCACCATCTGCAATAAACAAACTCTTAGACCTCTATAATACAATACTAGACACCAGCAATATCCCCCATCAATGGAAAATTGCAACAATAATACCAATAAACAAACCAAATAAACCAAATCACTTACTTAACAGTTATCGCCCAATATCCCTGCTCCCTTGCATTTCCAAAATACTAGAGAAAATCATTTCAAAAAGAATCATGTGGATACTTAACCAAGAGAACCTCCTATCTCCTAACCAATATGCATACAAGCAAAACAGGTCGAACACGGATCCCTTACTTATTTTAGATAACTTTATTTGTAACAATTTAGCCACAAAAAACCACATATCGGTACTCTCAATCGATATGGAAAAAGCTTTTGACAGGGTGGGTGCTCATTGTATCATACAGCAACTATATGATTGGAAATTTGGCCGAAAAATCATTAATTACATTCGTAGCTACCTAAACAACCGTAGAATTCGAGTTAAAGTAAATAACACCCTATCTAATCCAATGAACTTAAAAAACGGCATCCCACAAGGCTCCCCACTTTCAGTCACGCTTTTTCTCATCGCCTTCAATAAATTAAATCACTTGATAAATCAAAATACATTCTTCAAACACACTATGTACGCAGACGACCTTTGCCTCTTTTTCAAACCAAACCCCGGCTATAACACCCAAATAAATAATCTATTCACTAAAATTCACGATTGGTGCAATATCACTGGAACAAAAATATCAGCGGAAAAATCCACTCACCTACATATATGCAGGAAACACAATTGCTCTAACAAAGACATAACAATAAATAATGTAAACATACCGATAACACAACACCTCAAAATTCTAGGTTTAACATTCGACAGTAAATATAATTGGAACGAACATGTGAAAGTTTTAACCAGCTCATTAATTAATAGACTTAATATAATTAAATAAGCTAATATAGCTATAAGTTAAAAAGCAACTCCTCATCCCTCATTAATATAGCTAAGTCAATAATACTCGCCAAGATAGACAACGGTCTTTTAATTTACGGCAAAACAAATAAAACAAATTTTTTAAAACTATCCACTCCCTACCACTCCTCCATCAGACTCTCATTAAGCGCCCTCCGCACTACCCCAATAAAAACAAGTGGAAACGTTGCAGTCGGACGCAACCGACTGCGGCATACTCGATACCAGTATTAAAACCGGTAAAAAGAGGCTGATTGCAAAGGGGTACGGATGCTGCAGGGGTTTACGCTGTCTTAAAGATTCTCCGCTGCAGATGGGGATGCCACCAGCTATATTCCTCCCAAATTTGGTGACTAGCTCAAAGTTTGTATAAGGTTAGGAAAGGGGGGAGGGGGCTGGGGGCGGTATGGGTAGTTGTGACATCAAAATTTTTCATGCAGATCTTTGTGAAATGTCAATTGCTATCTTCATACCAAATTTGGTGAATCTAGGGGGGTGGGCGTGGCATCCCAATTTTTGATGCAGATCTTTGTGAAATGTCAATTGCTATCTTCATACCAAATTTGGTGACTCTAGCTGGAAATTTGTAAATAGTGGGGAGAGGGGGGCTGGGGGCGGTATGGGTGGGCGTGGCATCCAAATTTGTTATGCAGATCTTTGTGGAATGTCAATTGCTATCTTCATATCAAATTAGGTGACTCTAGCTCGAAGTTTGTAAAAAGTGGGGAAAGGGGGGCTGGGGGCGGTATGGGTGGGCGTGGCATCCAAATTTGTGATGCAGATCTTTGTGGAATGTCAATTGCTATCTTCATATCAAATTAGGTGACTCTAGCTCGAAGTTTGTAAAAAGTGGGGAAAGGGGGGCGGAATAAGGGGGCGTGGCTCCAAAACTTTGATGCAGATATCTGGGGGTCGTTGCCAGCTATCTTCCTGCAAATTTGGTGGCTCTAGCTCCACTACTCTGGAAGATACACTCATTCCCGTTTTTGACGAAGCGTTGGGGCGTCTGGGGGTGGCTAGGGCGGTATTGGTGGGCGTGGCATCCAAACCTTTGGTGCAGTTTTTAGGGGGTAATCATCAGCTAAATTGGCACCAAATTTGGTGGCTATAGCGCAAAAACTGTGGGAGATAGATGCTTTTTTGACTTTAAAATGCGGCAAGGCTGGGGGCGGAATGGGGGGCGTGGCTCCAAAACTTTGATGCAGTTTTTTGGGGGTCGTTAACAGCTATCTTCCCACCAAATTTGGAGGCTCTAGCTCCACAACTCAGGAAGATGCACGCATGCCCGTTTTTGGCGAAGCGTTGGGGTGAATGGGGGCAGCCAGTGCAGTATTGGTGGGCGTGGCATCCAATCTTTTTATGCAGTTTTTGGGGGGTCATCAACACATATCTTGGCACCAAATTTGGTGGCTATAGCTCAAAAACTGTGGGAGATATGGGCTATTTTGACTTTAAAATGCGGGGGGGCGGGGGGCGAAATGGGGGGGCGTGGATCCAAAATTTTTGATGCAGTTTTTTGGGGGTTGCTAGTAGCTATCTTCTCACCAAATTTGGTAGTTCTAGCTGTAAGGATGTGCGAAATATGTGGATTTATCGGTTTTGAGTTATCGAATTTATCGATTTGCCAGCCCCCCAGTTATCGTAGAACCCCCATCTTGACACTTTAATTTACTATCCCATAGATAAAGAGAATTGGAAAGTTTCAAGTCTCTAGCTTGAAGGGTGTGGAAAAAATTTGCGAACATACAGACGGACAGACGGACAGACGGTCAGACGGACAGACGGACAGACGGACGGACACCATGACGGACATTGCACAAACTCAATATACTCTTTACCTTCGGTATCGAGTATAAACATGCTGGCAGAAACAGGACTCCCCGACTTAAACACTAGATTCCAATGGAGCATTGGACGACATATTAAAAACATAACCAATTCACACGGATCTTCCTTACAATATTCACTTCTCAGACAACTTAAACGGAAAAGAGCAACAAAAAAGCCATCAAGCCTAGAAATGATTATCAAAAAAGCTGCAGCTCTAAACATATTCATCTCACCAGAACGCAAATACAAAGAAAAATTTCCACCATGGACAATATACGGGCACTCTACAATGTTAGAGCTCGCGAAATACAAAAAGGACAGTACCCCATGCGAAGTTTACAGAAAAGGTTTCGACAAAATCAGAAACGAATACAAGTCATGGACTTTCCTATACACGGACGCATCAAAACTCAATCACATAACTGCCTTCAGCGTTGTCACAGAAGATAATAAAATAATAAAATCAGCCGTCACTCCTTGGCACTCTTCAATTTTCACAGCGGAAGCGGAAGCGATTCTCTGTGAAGTAGAAATCACACAAAAAGAAACAAAAACTAAATTTGTTATCTGCACGGACTCACTCTCCACCTTACTGGCAGTCAAAAACCCAAATACAAATCAACCCACAATCGCAAAAATTCGAGACAATCTCATCTCAAATCACAAACGGATTAAACTACTCTGGACGCCTGGACATGTCAAAATAAAAAGAAATGAACAAGCAGACACAGCAGCAAAAATAGCTACACTTTCACCATTGCTCTTACACAACATAAACAACAAAAAGGACATAAATAAATTGATTAACTTTACAACAAAAGAAACACTCAAAACAATCTGGAACGATTACACGCACTTCTACAAAACCATCAACCCTGCAAGAGAACCTACACATCTACCAATTAAAATAGAAAGGAAACATGCAATAAAATACACAAGATTCAGACTAGGACACACAACATTAACACACCAACACATCTTCAACAAAACACCGGCACCCTATTGCCCATTTTGCAAGAGCGATACCTTGACAATAAAACACCTAACACTTCAATGCCAACACGTAATGAACATCTGCAAATCCCTTAATTCTCCCACACTCAACATCCTTATCTCAAATCCCAACATATCAAATATAGAAAATTTTATAAAAATAATTAATAAACTACACATAGAGATATAATGTATATAATGCATATAATGTAAATCCATAATCAAATAATATAATTTAAATATAAATAATAAGACTGCCTGAAGGCCTTTGCTGCTCTGGCTTTACAATAAATTGATACTTAGAATTAAATTCTCGGTAACAATTAAATAAATAATAAATAAATAAATAAATTGTTAAAAGAATCCGTCAATTGTTTAAATGTCATATAAACGTAAGTGACAACAAAGTATTGTTGTTGTTATATGAGTTTATGCATGCAGTTGGACAGCAACAAAGTGTTTTTGTTAGTATATTAATTTATGACATATATTCTGCTACAATATGAGTTTATGCATGCACTTGAACAGCAACAAAGTGTTGTTGTTATTATATTAATTAATAACATATGTATATTGTATGCTACATCTCCCTCCTTTTAAAAAATAACGTAATACATGAAGATATTTTAGAATTAATTAATATTATTATGTTTATAAATTGATATTTAATTAATATATATATATTTTTAAATTGATTATATTTAATTAAGTAAAGAAAAATTGAAGAGTATATTAATTTGTTCTTATATTATAGAAAATTTTTTTTTTTATATTTTTTTTTTTATTATTATTATTATTGTTGGTTGATCAGACCAAATTATATATTAGAAAATAAAAATTTTTCAAGTAATATATTTCTTTAATCTAACCTTATGATCCTATCCTTTTTTTATTTTTATTATCTTTAATTAAAATATTGTCATTAGGTTCTATTTCTTCTACTGTATATGGTCCTAAATATGCGTATTCTAACTTATGACCTGTATCGTTTTTTAATAAAACCATATCTCCTATTTTGAATTCAAAATTAATTACGTTCTTATCGTAATATTCTTTATTTTTACATGCTTTTATTTAACTTGACTTGTCTGTCTGTCTGTATGTTTGTACCGGAATCTTGTAATCAAATTTTCACCAAGTTCCCGACTACCTAGAGCTCTGAAAATTTCACCAAAGATGTGTTTCAGATGACAATACATGTTTTTAAAGTTTTTGGCGCGATAAAATATGTAATATCATGTAAAAACCACGAAAAACAGTTTTCCCTTTTGCTTAACTTACTAATTTGACTGTCAAATATGACAAGCTTTGGTGGCATGAAGGGAAGCCTGCCGCTTCACAGGTCGAAGATCGTGGGTTCGAGCTCCGACCGAGACATATTTTTTTTGTATTATTTAAACTTTTTTTATCTTTTTTTAATAAAAATAAAGAAAAAACATGTTTGATATTTATGTATTGCATGGATGATGATAAAAAATCTCGATTACAAATGTATGCAAGAAAGCGTATAAAAGCATGTCTTCAAAATTTTTTTTGATTTACTTGTTAGCCTTATGTTTTTCTAACATTACTCTTGCTCTTTTATAAGCCTGTTCTAACCTAAACTTAACTCTAGCATAATCATCTATATTATATAAAGGAGTAATGATATCTATATTTTTAAGTTGTTTGGGCAAATTGTTTGGTTTGCCAAAAATTAGCTCATATGGTCAGTAATTGTGTGCCATAGAGGGGGTCGTGTTGAAACAATATAAGAAATATTGAAGCCATACATCCCAGTCTGTTTTGTCAACTGAGATATATGATCGAATATATTCATTGAAAGTTCGATGACTTCTTTCTATTGTTCCTACTGTCTGGTGATGGTGTGCTGTTGATGTTATATTGTTAATTTTTAAGTATTTGCACAGGTCGCTAATTATGGAATTTTTATATTTTGTTCCCATGTCCGAAATGAACGTCTTCATTGGACCGAACTTCAAAATAAAAGATTCAAATATTGCCTTTGCAACTGTATTAGCATTTTTATTAGGTATAGGAATTGCTACGAGATATTTAGTCAAATCACATATTAATGTGATAGCATATTCATTACCACTCTCTGATTTTGGTAGTGGGCCTATAGTATCCACTATTACTCTGTCAAAGGCACCTAATGGTGTGTCAGTTATGGTTAACGGAGTCTTTGTATTTGTCGTGGTTTTTGACATTTGGCATTTTGGGCATCTACGTACGTACTCTTTTATGTGATTAGTCATATTTTTCCAGTAGTAGTGTCTTTTTACTTTAGCTAAAGTTTTTGTTATGCCTGTATGACCTCCTTGTATTGGATCATCATGGTATGTAGACAGTATTTCTTGTATCTCTTTTTCAGTTTCTACTGTGGTCAGCGGCTTGAGTAGCGCTACTCTAAATGATTATAATATTTCATTGCCCATTATTTTGAAATCGTCTATTGAAGTTGATTCAAAGATTTTTTCGCTCGGTGCCAATTTGAGTTTGCTGATTTCTAGTAAACCGGCTTCTTTTTCGAGCCTTTGGAAAAACAGACTTAAGTCAAGAATTCCATTTGTATACAAATCGCTAACATCAATTCTTGCGATTACTTTAGATCCTTGTTTAACAAGGCAAATATCGTTTACACGCAAGGTCACAAGGTCGTACCTCATCATTTGTTATGACTTCGTATACGTTGGGCTTGGATACATTTTCGAGACTTTGCGTTGGCAAAAGTTCTTCGTTATCTACTGTACAGTTTTCATTCTGTCTACTCAGTTGCCTGGTAGTGACTTTCAGGACTTTGTTATATAAATCTTTTAATTCGGATATCGTGATCCGCGATAGGGCGTCTGCCACAAAATTATCTTTTCCCTATAGGTACTCGACTGTAAAGTCGTATTCTTCTAATTCGAGCCGCATACGAGTTAGTTTTGAACTAGGTTTGATCATGGAAAATAAATATGTAAGTGATCTGTGATCAGTTTTTACTATGAAATGTTTACCATAAATATATGGACGAAAATGTACTATGGCCCAGTGAATTGCTGCCAATTCTTGTTCTGTTGTACTCTTACTTTCTTCTTTTGTAAATGAACGTGATGCGTATGCAACTGGAAGTTGGAGTCCATTATAGTTTTGATTCCGTCTGGCGTGGTGCAGCTCACCTTCAATCTATACCATCTTCCCCAAAAAATACAAATATCATGGCATGTCGTAAAGGTTAAAGAGTATATACCAAACCCAATGCGCTGCAAAAATTGTCAAATTATAGGCCACACAGCAAAGTATTGCAAAGGCACAACGGTTTGTGACCCATGTGGTCAACCAGCTCACAAACCAACTCAGTGTACCCGTACTTTCTGCGTGAACTGTAAGGGAGAGCATGCGGCCAGCAACAAAGACTGTCCCAAATTTAAAGAAGCAAAAGAAATAATTAAAATAAAAACCACCGAAAAATGCACTATGTACGAAGCCAAAACGAAATATTGCAAACAATTCACACAAACACCGACAAATATGAAAAAAACTTTCTCAGAAATAGCCGCTACACAAACACCACAAAAAGAAATCGAGACAAAAATCCTACCATCCAACTCCAACAAAGAAAACAATTCCAAAGACAAAATAAAAACTAAAAGCACACCCGAAAAACCTTTTGACTTCACTAACACAAAATATACTAAAGCAATGCTAGAAAATAACTTAAGCAAACCGAACAAACAAACACTCAATATAGCGAAACATTCAACTGACACAGAAAAGATTACCTCAAGCGACTCAGAAACAGACACAAACATCAATAACGAAATAAATAAATATAACAACAACAACCAATATCACTCAACGCTCTCTGATACGGATAGTATCATAGCAGACGTTGAGTTGTGATAAAACCTCTCAAAGCCCTTTTAGGCTGTGCTCGCTCTCTTCCTCGGTCCCCGCGAGGGCCTATAATGATCTAAGCATTAAAGCGCATCTTCGCTGAACCGAGGGGGAAACCGAGCAAGAAAGAGATTATAAAAACAACACATAAACCAATACAAAACGAATTAACACAACTCACTCACTAACATAATGACTTTAAAAATAAAGCAATGGAACATAAATGGTTATAAAGACAAATACCATAATCTCTCTCTCTTAATAAAAACCAAAACCCACATATAATAGCCCTACAAGAAACCCATATAAACGATCCTAACACAAAAATTCCCATACCAAACCAATACTCACTATATCATAAGAATGATATCAATTCGCAAGCTCCTAAAGCTAACAGAGGAGTAGCACTTCTAATATCAAAAAATATACAACATAAAATAGTAAACCACCAATCAAACATCCTAGCTACATGTGCAGTAATACAAGCCAAAACACAGTTTATAATTATTAACACCTACCTTTCTCCCACGGACAAGTTCACAGAGCAAGACCTTCACAACCTAATAAACAGTTTCAATAAGCCAGTTTTATTGCTAGGAGACTTTAACGCCTGGCATTCGCTCTGGGGATCACCCTCAAACAACCCAAGAGGAAATATTATAGCAAATTTTGTACATAACAGCAATCTAATTGTACTAAACAAAGGAGACCACACACACTACTCCACCCATAACACCTTCACACACGTTGACCTAGCGTTTTGCTCACCACCACTTAACCTTAACGCCACCTGGGCTACATATGAGGATCTCTACGGGAGTGACCACTACCCAATACTTATACAAATATTTCCCATAGCAAACACAAAAACAGCTTACAAAACACATAGATACAAATTTCATTCAGCGAACTGGGAATTATTTCAGAAAATTATAGACATACTAACACAAAAACTAATTATAACAAATAATACTAATCAGTCAGCAGACAAATTTCTTAAAATAGTTAAGGCATCTGCTAACAAAGCAATACCCACATCCTACCCAAACAGAAAGAATAATAAACACGTATACTGGTGGAACCCAGAACTTGAAAAATTAAAAAAAGAAAAAATAAAATGTTTAAATAGTCTAAGAAAACACCTAAGCACAGAAAACATGCTAATGTACAAAAAAGCGAACGCAAAGTTTAAATATACAGCAAAAATGGCACAAAGAATTAGCTTTGCTAAGTTTACAGAAGATATAAGTCCTAGCACAACAACCAAAGTACTCTGGGACAAAGTTCATAGGCTCTCGGGAATCAGTAAAATCACACACATTCATGCAATACAAGCAGAAACAGGAAACACATGTGATCCAACAGAAATAGCCGAAGCATTTTGCAAAACATGGTCAAATTATTCAAACGACTCAAATTTCTCAAACACCTTCATAAATAACAAACAACAACACATAGCCCAAACATCCATCACATATACTCCAAGAAACAGAGCTAAAATCATTGAAAAACCCATAGCCCTTTTAGAATTGCAATCTTGTCTAGATACCCTTAAAGGATCCACTCCTGGACACGACAATATCAATTATCAAATAATAAAAAAGCTCCCACCATCTGCAATAAACAAACTCTTAGACCTCTATAATACAATACTAGACACCAGCAATATCCCCCATCAATGGAAAATTGCAACAATAATACCAATAAACAAACCAAATAAACCAAATCACTTACTTAACAGTTATCGCCCAATATCCCTGCTCCCTTGCATTTCCAAAATACTAGAGAAAATCATTTCAAAAGAATCATGTGGATACTTAACCAAGAGAACCTCCTATCTCCTAACCAATATGCATACAAGCAAAACAGGTCGAACACGGATCCCTTACTTATTTTAGATAACTTTATTTGTAACAATTTAGCCACAAAAAACCACATATCGGTACTCTCAATCGATATGGAAAAAGCTTTGACAGGGTGGGTGCTCATTGTATCATACAGCAACTATATGATTGGAAATTTGGCCGAAAAATCATTAATTACATTCGTAGCTACCTAAACAACCGTAGAATACGAGTTAAAGTAAATAACACCCTATCTAATCCAATGAACTTAAAAAACGGCATCCCACAAGGCTCCCCACTTTCAGTCACGCTTTTTCTCATCGCCTTCAATAAATTAAATCACTTGATAAATCAAAATACATTCTTCAAACACACTATGTACGCAGACGACCTTTGCCTCTTTTTCAAACCAAGCCCCGGCTATAACACCCAAATAAATAATCTATTCACTAAAATTCACGATTGGTGCAATATCACTGGAACAAAAATATCAGCGGAAAAATCCACTCACCTACATATATGCAGGAAACACAATTGCTCTAACAAAGACATAACAATAAATAATGTAAACATACCGATAACACAACACCTCAAAATTCTAGGTTTAACATTCGACAGTAAATATAATTGGAACGAACATGTGAAAGTTTTAACCAGCTCATTAAATAATAGACTTAATATAATTAAATAAGCTAATATAGCTATAAGTTAAAAAGCAACTCCTCATCCCTCATTAATATAGCTAAGTCAATAATACTCGCCAAGATAGACTACGGTCTTTTAATTTACGGCAAAACAAATAAAACAAATTTTTTAAAACTATCCACTCCCTACCACTCCTCCATCAGACTCTCATTAGGCGCCCTCCGCACTACCCCAATAAAAAACATGCTGGCAGAAACAGGACTCCCCGACTTAAACACTAGATTCCAATGGAGCATTGGACGACATATTAAAAACATAACCAATTCACACGGATCTTCCTTACAATATTCACTTCTCAGACAACTTAAACGGAAAAGAGCAACAAAAAAGCCATCAAGCCTAGAAATGATTATCAAAAAAGCTGCAGCTCTAAACATATTCATCTCACCAGAACGCAAATACAAAGAAAAATTTCCACCATGGACAATATACGGGCACTCTACAATGTTAGAGCTCGCGAAATACAAAAAGGACAGTACCCCATGCGAAGTTTACAGAAAAGGTTTCGACAAAATCAGAAACGAATACAAGTCATGGACTTTCCTATACACGGACGCATCAAAACTCAATCACATAACTGCCTTCAGCGTTGTCACAGAAGATAATAAAATAATAAAATCAGCCGTCACTCCTTGGCACTCTTCAATTTTCACAGCGGAAGCGGAAGCGATTCTCTGTGAAGTAGAAATCACACAAAAAGAAACAAAAACTAAATTTGTTATCTGCACGGACTCACTCTCCACCTTACTGGCAGTCAAAAACCCAAATACAAATCAACCCACAATCGCAAAAATTCGAGACAATCTCATCTCAAATCACAAACGGATTAAACTACTCTGGACGCCTGGACATGTCAAAATAAAAAGAAATGAACAAGCAGACACAGCAGCAAAAATAGCTACACTTTCACCATTGCTCTTACACAACATAAACAACAAAAAGGACATAAATAAATTGATTAACTTTACAACAAAAGAAACACTCAAAACAATCTGGAACGATTACACGCACTTCTACAAAACCATCAACCCTGCAAGAGAACCTACACATCTACCAATTAAAATAGAAAGGAAACATGCAATAAAATACACAAGATTCAGACTAGGACACACAACATTAACACACCAACACATCTTCAACAAAACACCGGCACCCTATTGCCCATTTTGCAAGAGCGATACCTTGACAATAAAACACCTAACACTTCAATGCCAACACGTAATGAACATCTGCAAATCCCTTAATTCTCCCACACTCAACATCCTTATCTCAAATCCCAACATATCAAATATAGAAAATTTTATAAAAATAATTAATAAACTACACATAGAGATATAATGTATATAATGCATATAATGTAAATCCATAATCAAATAATATAATTTAAATATAAATAATAAGACTGCCTGAAGGCCTTTGCTGCTCTGGCTTTACAATAAATTGATACTTAGAATTAAATTCTCGGTAACAATTAAATAAATAATAAATAAATAAATAAATTGTTAAAAGAATCCGTCAATTGTTTAAATGTCATATAAACGTAAGTGACAACAAAGTATTGTTGTTGTTATATGAGTTTATGCATGCAGTTGGACAGCAACAAAGTGTTTTTGTTAGTATATTAATTTATGACATATATTCTGCTACAATATGAGTTTATGCATGCACTTGAACAGCAACAAAGTGTTGTTGTTATTATATTAATTAATAACATATGTATATTGTATGCTACATCTCCCTCCTTTTAAAAAATAACGTAATACATGAAGATATTTTAGAATTAATTAATATTATTATGTTTATAAATTGATATTTAATTAATATATATATATTTTTAAATTGATTATATTTAATTAAGTAAAGAAAAATTGAAGAGTATATTAATTTGTTCTTATATTATAGAAAATTTTTTTTTTATATATTTTTTTTATTATTATTATTATTGTTGGTTGATCAGACCAAATTATATATTAGAAAATAAAAATTTTTCAAGTAATATATTTCTTTAATCTAACCTTATGATCCTATCCTTTTTTTATTTTTATTATCTTTAATTAAAATATTGTCATTAGGTTCTATTTCTTCTACTGTATATGGTCCTAAATATGCGTATTCTAACTTATGACCTGTATCGTTTTTTAATAAAACCATATCTCCTATTTTGAATTCAAAATTAATTACGTTCTTATCGTAATATTCTTTATTTTTACATGCTTTTATTTAACTTGACTTGTCTGTCTGTCTGTATGTTTGTACCGGAATCTTGTAATCAAATTTTCACCAAGTTCCCGACTACCTAGAGCTCTGAAAATTTCACCAAAGATGTGTTTCAGATGACAATACATGTTTTTAAAGTTTTTGGCGCGATAAAATATGTAATATCATGTAAAAACCACGAAAAACAGTTTTCCCTTTTGCTTAACTTACTAATTTGACTGTCAAATATGACAAGCTTTGGTGGCATGAAGGGAAGCCTGCCGCTTCACAGGTCGAAGATCGTGGGTTCGAGCTCCGACCGAGACATATTTTTTTTTGTATTATTTAAACTTTTTTTATCTTTTTTTTAAATAGCAAAAACATGTTTGATATTTATGTATTGCATGGATGATGATAAAAAATCTCGATTACAAATGTATGCAAGAAAGCGTATAAAAGCATGTCTTCAAAATTTTTTTTGATTTACTTGTTAGCCTTATGTTTTTCTAACATTACTCTTGCTCTTTTATAAGCCTGTTCTAACCTAAACTTAACTCTAGCATAATCATCTATATTATATAATGGAGTAATGATATCTATATTTTTAAGTTGTTTGGGCAAATTGTTTGGTTTGCCAAAAATTAGCTCATATGGACAGTAATTGTGTGCCATAGAGGGGGTCGTGTTGAAACAATATAAGAAATATTGAAGCCATACATCCCAGTCTGTTTTGTCAACTGAGATATATGATCGAATATATTCATTGAAAGTTCGATGACTTCTTTCTATTGTTCCTACTGTCTGGTGATGGTGTGCTGTTGATGTTATATTGTTAATTTTTAAGTATTTGCACAGGTCGCTAATTATGGAATTTTTATATTTTGTTCCCATGTCCGAAATGAACGTCTTCATTGGACCGAGCTTCAAAATAAAAGATTCAAATATTGCCTTTGCAACTGTATTAGCATTTTTATTAGGTATAGGAATTGCTACGAGATATTTAGTCAAATCACATATTAATGTGATAGCATATTCATTACCACTCTCTGATTTTGGTAGTGGGCCTATAGTATCCACTATTACTCTGTCAAAGGCACCTAATGGTGTGTCAGTTATGGTTAACGGAGTCTTTGTATTTGTCGTGGTTTTTGACATTTGGCATTTTGGGCATCTACGTACGTACTCTTTTATGTGATTAGTCATATTTTTCCAGTAGTAGTGTCTTTTTACTTTAGCTAAAGTTTTTGTTATGCCTGTATGACCTCCTTGTATTGGATCATCATGGTATGTAGACAGTATTTCTTGTATCTCTTTTTCAGTTTCTACTGTGGTCAGCGGCTTGAGTAGCGCTACTCTAAATGATTATAATATTTCATTGCCCATTATTTTGAAATCGTCTATTGAAGTTGATTCAAAGATTTTTTCGCTCGGTGCCAATTTGAGTTTGCTGATTTCTAGTAAACCGGCTTCTTTTTCGAGCCTTTGGAAAAACAGACTTAAGTCAAGAATTCCATTTGTATACAAATCGCTAACATCAATTCTTGCGATTACTTTAGATCCTTGTTTAAAAAGGCAAATATCGTTTACACGCAAGGTCACAAGGTCGTACCTCATCATTTGTTATGACTTCGTATACGTTGGGCTTGGATACATTTTCGAGACTTTGCGTTGGCAAAAGTTCTTCGTTATCTACTGTACAGTTTTCATTCTGTCTACTCAGTTGCCTGGTAGTGACTTTCAGGACTTTGTTATATAAATCTTTTAATTCGGATATCGTGATCCGCGATAGGGCGTCTGCCACAAAATTATCTTTTCCCTATAGGTACTCGACTGTAAAGTCGTATTCTTCTAATTCGAGCCGCATACGAGTTAGTTTTGAACTAGGTTTGATCATGGAAAATAAATATGTAAGTGATCTGTGATCAGTTTTTACTATGAAATGTTTACCATAAATATATGGACGAAAATGTACTATTGCCCAGTGAATTGCTGCCAATTCTTGTTCTGTTGTACTCTTACTTTCTTCTTTTGTAAATGAACGTGATGCGTATGCAACTGGAAGTTGGAGTCCATTATAGTTTTGAGTTAAAACTGCTCCACACGCTTGCTTACTTGCATCCGTTATTATGCAAAATTCTTTGCTGAAATCTGGATATTGTAATAATGTAGGCTCCATTAATTTATCTTTAAGATATTGGAATGCGTTTTGTCATTCAGCTGTCCATTCAAAAGGGACATTCTTTTTACATAATTTAGTTATGTGCCGTGAATAGTCGGCGAAGTTATTTATAAAACGTCTGTAATAATTGCAAAATGCAACGAAACGTCTAGCACTGTCCGCATCATGTGGGACTGGGTAATTTCTAATGACGTCGTATTTTTTGTCGTCAGGCAAGATTCCTTTGTCTGTGCATTTATGACCGAGAAAGGTCACATCGTGCATGAAAAATGAGCATTTTTCTGGATGCAATTTGAGATTGTATTTCCTACATTTGTCAAAAACATCTGTTAAGTTCTTGAACATATGTTTTTCGGAACAACCAATAACTATTAAATCGTCCATGTAAAGGAATGCTTGTGAAGATTCAAGGCCAGAGAATGGAATAGTCATCATTCTCTGAAATGAGTTTGGTGCTATTTTTAAACCGAAGGGTTAAATCTCTTGAATTTTCTTCTAATTCAATCTGATGAAATCCTGACATTAAGTCAAGGCATGAAAAATATTTTGCTTTGCCTAATTGATCTAAAATGTCATCAATTCTAGGCAGTGGAAATTTGTCAGCTAATAGTTTTTTATTAATTTGACGATAGTCAATTACTAATCGCCATTTTTTATTTTCTGAGCCTGGAGTGGATTTCTTTGGTACTAATAACAGTGGGCTATTATATTCTGATACAGATGGTTCGACTATGTTGTCGTTGATCAACTTTTCAACTTTTTTTTGTATTTCGTCTATGTGACTATGCGGGCTACGATAGTTCACTGGTTCATCATCTTAAAGTCCTAAGTTTTGTTTATAAAAATTATTTGTTGTGATTGATTCGGTTTCAAGACCGAATACGTCACTATACTCGATGCAGAGAGCTTTTAATTGTTTTCTAAATTGGGGCGGAAAATTTTTAGATAATTGAGATATGACAGCTTTTTCTCTATTTTCTATGTTTGTTTGAACTACATCATAGTTCGAAAGTGATTCATGTTGTAAATTATGAATCGTAACTAATTGATCTGTATTAGTTGTATTTAATAGACGGACAAATGTATTTTGGGATGTTGCAATTCTGCTTGCAGCATATACATCAGGTTGAATTTCCTGATTTGGAATAAATATATTATCGTCATTTGAAGTTAACGTAATTTTTCGGACAATTTGGGATCTTGCTGGTAGAAGTTTAGAATTTTTACCAGAATCATATGTTATAGGAACATGAATCGTATATTATAGATTGTTGGGTCTAATTATAAACCAATCTTCTGATGTTTTGAAGTCAAGTTGACAATTGAATTTTTTAATAAAATCAATGCCTATTATTCCGTCACATGGTATAGCGAAATCTAAGTCAACTATATGAAAGTTGTGCGGAATTATATATTTTCCTGTCTGTATCTCTATTGATGCTAAGCCTTTGGATTTTAAGATATCTTTGCTAATGCCTTGAATGTTTATAACATTATTTGATTGGATGTCATGAAAAACATCAGAAGTTTCTTTAATGATTGAAATATCTGCACCTGTATCTATTAAAAAGGTAAGTTTTTTACCCGTTGACACATGGTCAAATGAAACGAATATGTTAAGACTAAAATTGATTGTTTGAACTCTTGTGTTTATTGCTGCGTACCTTAAGGTGGTTGGGAGTTTCCCGATGCCTCCTGGGTTACTCTCACATTGCTATTGTTTTGGCCTCTATTTGAGTTGCCACGGCCTCGGCCTCTAGAGTTGCCTCTATTTTGACCTTCTATTCTGGCCTCTGTTATTATTGTTATAATTGTTATAATTATTATTGTTATAATTGTCGCGTCCATTGCCTCTACCGCGGTAATTACCTCTGTAATTACCACGTTGGGCTTGTCCTCTTTGGGCGTATAAGACTGAGTTAGTATTACCTGTCATTTCTGTACTACAATTGATGTCCTTACTGACAGCGTCATTCATAGTTAGGAATGTTCCTGCTTCCGTTATTGTTTTTAGTTTGCCATGATCGCAATTTTTTATCATGGTCTTAATGGCTTCCTTAGTGCTGAACGTATCAGCGTGCTCAGAAGGTAATCATTCATCGATATACGAAGATTCAAGTAATCTTCGTAGATTATCGATGTCATTAGTAAACTGCGTGGCTGTTGTGAGGTAGGCTAAATGCCGGCCTCCCCACAATAAATTTATGGAAACAGCAGTATTATTATTTTGTATCATTACACACTATTATTATTATTATTTCAATCATTAAGATATTAAGACAAATGCGAAATACTATGAAGTAAATATTAATGGAAGAAATGCAATGTCAAAGTTAACAGACCTTAAGTTTAACATGAGTATGGTATGGTGAAGGGCATAGAATAAGCATAGCATAAGATAACTTAAGAGAGCAGCGCAAGAAGAGCGGAGGTCGTGTGCGCACTCACACGATCCAAATGTCGCGACCCACGAGCGAGATGTCGCGACCCACAAAGGCGAAAAAGGGCATGCTCAGGCCGAGCGCGAAACGATGAAATCAATCGAGAAGTTGGAGCGAATGTGAACGGACGTGAACGCGGGTGTTTAGACAAAAGAACGTAATAAGCGAAGACAAATTAAATGATATAGATATTTCCCAGACTAGAATTATAGTGGCGTGGACGCGATTCCCCCCTAAGGTCTTGAGGACAAACCATAATTGGAACCGAGTAGAGTGAGTTATCCAATAAAAGTTAAGATCATTCCAAATCCTCGAGTTTTCATTTTCGCCCCGAGAGGCGCTGAACGTTGAACGCATACGCGCGCGGTTATATACATATAAATGCATGTGTGCACGCGGTCGGCACAAGGCTAGGCGCGTCTTTGGAATTATTTTTGGTTAGAATCTGAATGATCAGTGGCACGCGTGCTGTGGCCCACCCCGCACGCTTCCCTTATCATTCGGTCGGCTCGGTAACGGAGCTTTGGCATCCGCGCGACCTCAACATTTGAGGGAACATTACCTGTGCTATCGGTGGTACTTGTACTGTGGCTTGTCCCGTACGACTCCCTGATCGCCGGCCGTCGCGAAAACTTAACCCCGGGGTAAAGGCGAACTAGCTTGCCTCCAACTCGCGAGTACGTTTCGGCGAATTTAAATATTTCTTGTAACGTGGGATCTTGGCCGGACTGAGTTTCATACCCCGGCCAAAATCACTACTTTACAAGTGGCGCCCGAGCAGGGACGTAAACGCGTAAGAGGAGTAGTGCAGTTTGGAATTAAAAATCCCAAAAAAAAAAAAGCATTACTAACAAGTGTTCGTGGAACGAATATACCCGGTCATACCCTGTTTTATCGTGCGTGCACAAAACGGGAAGAAAAAAAAACGGATTGCGTCCAGACGTTTTTTTTACACAATTGTCGCGGCGCGGCGAAAGTGACGGTTGAAGCGGGTGCACCGATTAAGCAAACGGGATCGCGAAAAGCAAACGCGCGATTCGAATCATCTGCGGCGCAGCGAAAGTGACGGTTGAAGCGAGTGCACCGATTAAGCAAACGGGATCGCGAAAAGCAAACGTGCGATTCGAAACATTTGCGGCGCGACGAAATTGACGGTGGAAACGGACACACCGATCGAAAAACGGAATCGCGCACGTGCAAAGCGGCCGTCAACGCAGGCGTTAAGCAATAAAAAGTACAGCACACGCCGCTTTACCAAAAACGAAGTTGGTGGTGGCTTGGTGACCAACAGTGAACAGTGGGACGAGTAAAGTTGAAAAATGAAAATCGAACAGTGGGACAAATAAAATTAATTTCGATCGAGTAATGTATAGCTGGTTTTACTAAGTGAAAGTCAAGTGCAAATGTAATAAAGAAAAAAAATTTATTAAGTGAAAGCTTAATAAAACGATTTTATGAAACAATAATAAATAATTTTGGGAAAAATAAATAATTTTGTGCAATAATAATAAATTATTTTTGGAAATAATAAATAATTTTGGGAAACAATAAATAATTTTGTGAAATAATAATAAATAATTTCTGGGAAGAATTATAAATAATTTCTGGGAAAAATTATAAATAATTTTTGGAAAATATTAATGATTTTTGGAAAAAAAAAATTGTAAATAATTTTTGAGAAATATTTTTTTATTGAAACATAATTTAACAAAAATTTAACAAAAAAATTTAACTCTCCAAATATAATACGGCTATAATTAAACAAAATAAGAAAAAAACAAGTGGAAACGTTGCAGTCGGACGCAACCGACTGCGGCATACTCGATACCAGTTTTCAAACCGTTAAAAAGAGGCCTGATTGTAGAGGGGTACGGATGCGGCAGGGGTGTATGCTGCCTTAAAGATTTTCCGATGCAGATGAGGATGCCACAAGCTATCTTCCTTACAAATTTGGTAACTCTAGCTCGAAGATTTTAAAAGGAGGGAAAGGGGGGCTGGGGGCGGTATGGGTAGTTGTGGCATCAAAACTTTTGATGCAGATCTTTGTGAAATGTGTAAGGACGTAATTTCTTAGGCCGAGGTCGGCGTCTCAGTCGCGTCCAGGGATTTTACAGAAAATTTGTAAATTTGCTGGGACACTGGGGGAGCTGTGCCAGAGTATACCTAGGGGTCGGGGCAACAAGGGAAAGTGTAGGGGAAATAGCAGGGGGGGTTCGTGAGCATATCTTACGCACTGGCGACGATTTGAGAGGCACCTGAAGGAATAGGTTGGTTAGTCCAGAGTAATACTCGGAGAACTAACCAATCACTCCCCCAAATGGCTCTTCGTCGCCGACCAGGGCGTCGGGCGAAGTTCCGTGTTAGTACGAGCGGGTGAGAGTCAACCAGCCAGCTGGTCAGGCCGAGGGTAAGACCCGGAAGCCTGCGCACTAACGGCCTAACCCCATCCGCCCGCACCAGTCACCGGCCGCGTCCTTGAGGAGCTCTCGGACGCGTGTGAGAGATACGAGTGAGAAGATTTCGTCACGCATAGAGTAAGACTCGGAATGCGTGCCCATCCTCCACCCGATCTCTCACATCTGCAACGCCTGGGTATTACCCACTTGTCGCTACACCTGGGACATACTCAAGAGGCAGGCGTCGCAGAATCTAGAGTAAAACTCGGAAGATTCGCTAGCATACCACTCAGGTTTGCCCCACGTGGGCCATTTGGTGAGGCGCACTGAGCCACTACTACCCCACTCGTCGCTTCACGTGGGACATACCCAAGAGACAGGCGTCGCAGAATCTAGAGTAAAACTCGGAGGATTCGCTAGCATGCCCCTCAGGTTTGCCCCCCGCGGGCTATGTGAGTGAGGCTCACTCGCTGAAAGGGGGGGGAAAAAAAGGAAAAGGGTAACAAATAAAGCACACACAAATTTAGCTACACTAAGGTCTTTATTAATTCCATATCACTGACAGTAAGACATATAAGTATAACACATAAGGGGTGGGGATGCTTTCCCAGGCCGCACCAAATCTAAGCAAGGCTGCCTGAGCAACCTTTGGGCCCATCGCAGATGGCCGTCACTTACCCCTGTGTATGTGTGTATGTATGCCTGGGTGTGGGTGCGTAAGTCTGTGTGTCGATGCCGGGTGTGTGTGTGTATTAGCCTGGGTGTGTGTGTAAGCCTGGGTGTGCCTGTGAGTGTGGGTGGATGCCTGTGCGGGTGTGCTTGAATGTGTGTGCCAGTGTGTGTGTGTATGTGCCTGTGTGTGTGTGCGGGTGTCGATGCCTGGGCGTACGTAAGCCTGGGTGTGCGTGTGGGTGTGCGTAAGCCTGGGTATGCGTGTGTGCCTGTGGGTGTGTGCGTAAGCCTGGGTGTGCGTGTGTGCGTAAGCCTGGGTATGCGTATGCGCCTGGGCGTGCGTAAGCCTGGGTGTGTGTGCCTGGGTGTGCGTAAGCCTGGGGGGGTGCGTGTGTGTGTGCGTAAGCCTGGGTGTGTGTGTGTGCGTAAGCCTGTGTGTCGATGCCGGGTGTGTGTGTGTATTAGCCTGGGTGTGTGTATAAGCCTGGGTGTGCCTGTGGGTGTGTGTGGATGCCTGTGCGGGTGTGCTTGAATGTGTGTTTTTTTTTTTTTTTTTTTTTTTTTTTAAAAGATATGCCTATGTTAACTTAAATTACGATATGTGTAGCATGCACAGTCATTGCCAGCTTCTGCGGGACCGCCGTGAAGCATTGCTTCGCAGAAGCGGTGGCAACGACTACGATGCACTCGCCCTTAACCTCTTCCAACCGACGCAGCTCTATCATCGTAGAGGCTGCAAAGGAGCAAACCGCATGCCAGACTTCAAGCCTCTCCAGCATAAGGGCCACCAGGTTAGTTGGCGATATACGCTGGCCCGTCAGGTTTTCCACCGCGAGTCGATCCTCGGCGAAACGCCCACAGTGGAAGAAGACGTGTTGGGCGTCTTCATCGCAGCCATCTCCACACCAGGTGCACTCTGCGCTAGAGTCGTGCTGAAATCGTTTGAGGTAGCTCCTGAAACATCCGTGGCCGGAGAGAAGCTGGGTAAGGTAAAACGTTACCATCCCGTGCTTCCTCTCCACCCATCGCCTTGCTTGAATGTGTGTGTGCCAGTGTGTGTGTGTATGTGCCTGTGTGTGTGTGCGTATGTTAGCCTGGGTCGATCCGTGGGTGTGTGTGTGTGTAGGTGTGTGTGTGCCTGGGTGTGCGTAAGCCTGGGTGTGCGTTTGTGTAGGTGTGTGTGTGCCTGGGTGTGCGTAAGCCTGGGTGTGCGTTTGTGCCTGTGTGTGTAAGCCTGGGTGTGTAAGCCACTGTCACTGGTCAACTCCTACTGGCCGTTGTGGTTGTTGTTGTTGCAGTGGCTGCTGTGGTGCGCTGCTGTTGCCAGCTGTGGTTGTTGTTGTTGCAGTGGCTGCTGTGGTGCGCTGCTGTTGCAGGCTGCTGTGGCTGCCGTGGTTGCTACTGCTGTTGTTGTTGTTGTTGCTGTGGCTGCGGTGGCACGCTGCTTTTGCAGGCTTGTTGTTGTTGTTGCGGTGGCTGCGGTGGTTGCTACTGCTGTTGTTGTTGTCACCGTTGTGTATCACTGTCGCGTACCGGTTATAGCAAGCTCACTCGAAAAACTGCCAAACTTGCATTAAAATTGCAACATCATTTTCGAGCTTGTTGTCTTCCTCTTCCTCAGCTTTCATTCCCCCGGAACGCGCAAAATACCAGCTCGTTCCGCGCGGAGCAAGATTTTGCGTTTGCGTTTACGCAAAATGCGGGCGGAGCAAGAATTTGCGTTTGCCTTTGCGCAAAATGCGAACGGAGCGCTATCTTGCGTTTGCGCTTGCGCAAAGTGTGAGCGGAGCACTATTTTGCGTTTGCGTTTACGCAAACGCGGACGGAGCATGGTAAATGCAACCATAAGATAACACAAATGACGGCACAAACGAAAAACATAAATGTGCGGTAGCTGATCGCTACCTCACACCCTCTCCTTACTTCGGGGGGCGGTGACGGACAGTAACTTTCCCGGCTTTGGTCACCTTGACCTGGAAAGCATGGCCTTCCATCTCCATCAGGTATTTGGTCCCGTGAATGGTGTTGCGCCGCACCGCCACCTCGACGCTGTCCAGGACGTCTTGGGGTAGCAATCCCCCCGTTCCCTCTACCCGCCAGCTCTCCGGGGCCATCACCCAGTCAATGGTGAAAAGTGGCAGGTCGTTGAGCCCAGCGTCTTCGAGGGTGAGTGTGTTTAGCACCTCCTCAACGGCGTCGTCTGACAGCCATCCCGGATCTATACTTAGGTCTCTCCAGGGGTCCATGGAGGGTAGGGGTACGCTTCCACTAGAGTCGGGGGTGTCCTCAGGTGGTTCGTAGATGTCGGTGTTCCTGCTATCATCGGAGTGGTATCCGTCAGGATACAGGTATTGACGGCTGTGCCCCTCCGGATCGAACAGGATGCGGCCCTCTGCTTCGGACATCTTCTCGCTATAATAAGATGAAGGCGTTAGTATTATTTGCATCGCCCTACCTACAACGCGGCTTGTGGGGGGGTCTGAAGGACTTGACACAGTGATGGGGGAAGGTGGACTTGGTGCTAGGGCCAGAGTGGTGTCTGGGTGGTCCTCGTCGGGGTCAGTGACGAACGGCTTCAGATCTGCTAGGCTAGCCATCCGACGCCGATTCGTCTCCATATGTTGGAGGCGTACCACATTCGGGGAGACGAATTTCTTCACGACGTAGGGTCCGTCGAACTTTGGCGCCAACTTTGCTGCAAATCCTTCGGCGGCGTTAGACAAGACGTGATGTTTGGCCCATACCTGAGTGCCCACGGTTGGTCGCCAGTCTCGATGGCGTAGGTTGTATTGTCTTGCCTGGTCTTGGGACGCCCTTTGTACATTCTGTTGCACTGCCTCGAAAACCTTTCGTAGCTCGGTGGCGCGTGTCTCGGGAGTTGTCTCTATTCTTCCACTTCCCGGGGTAACCTGGTCGTATAGTGCGTTCGGCAGACGGGGCTCGCGTCCTTGGACTAGGAACGCTGGGCTGAATCCGGTCGTGTCCGAAGCGCTGGTATTTATGGCCAACATTATCTCCGGGAGCAATTCATCCCACGAGCTCTGGTGTCCCTCGATGTACTGGGCCAGCATGGTCTTTATCGTCCGATTTGCTCTCTCCGTCGGGTTCTGTTGGGGGCTGTAGGGGGCGGTGTGTTGTAGCTCCATCCCGAGTTTCTCGCAGAATCGGTGAAAAGACCTGCTCGTAAACTGGGTCCCGTTGTCACAAACGAAACACCGCGGTGTCCCGAAGCGACAAAGGATCCGTTCTCGGAAGGCTCGTTCCAAGTGGCCAGTCGTAGCTTTGCGCAGCGGGACTAACTCCACCCATTTAGAGAATAAGTCGAAGAACACCAGGAGCATGGTGTTTCCGTGTTTCGAGCGTGGCAGGGGACCAATGAAATCCGAGCAGACAGTCCCGAAGGGTTCCGCTACTTGTCTGGTCAACATCTTCCCCGCAGGCTTCATCTGGCTCACCTTGTACGCCTGGCATTTGGTACATCGTCGTACGTATCGGGTTACGTCTCGAAACAAGCCGGGCCAGTAATACCGTTGCATTACTCGACTCGCTGTCTTCCGTATTCCCAGGTGACCAGCGGTGGGGTTGTCGTGACACTCCTTCAGGACGCGGGAGCGCTGGTCCGATGCTACGCATAGCTTCCAGGGGACGTAGTCCTCTTCCGTGGGGCGATGACCTAGGTGTCGGTACACGTGACCGTTCTCCAGCGTATAGTCCGGGTGATTCTTAGGGTGCTCCTCGATGCGCTTTGTCAATTTGAGGAGCCATGGGCACGTGATGGTTTCGGTTAGTACCGTCTGTAGTACTTCTTCCAGAGGTTGCCTCGACAGTGCATCAGCCACGAAATTTAACTTCCCCCGACGGTAGTGGATGTCGAATTGGTATTGCTGTAATTCCAGGGCCCACCTCGCAATTCGGCCAGTCGGGTTGTCAATGCTATTAAGCCACTTAAGGGCTAAGTGGTCTGTGATCACATCGAAACGGTAGCCCTCGAGGAAACATTTCAGCTTGCGGATGGCCCAAACAATCGCTAAACATTCCTTCTCCGTCGCTGAGTAGTTTTCTTCGGGCTTCGACAACCGTCGGCTGACGTACGCTATCACGCGCTCTGCCCCGTCTATTTCTTGTGTCAACACTGCTCCCAACCCAAAGTCACTGGCGTCCGTTTGTAGCACAAACTTGGCCGAGAAATCTGGGCAAGCAAGGACCGGAGCTTTGGTAAGTCGCAGTTTCAGCTCGTTGAACGCGGCCTGTTGTGGTTCACCCCACTCCCATCGTTTGCTCTTCCGGAGCAGTATCGACATCGGTTGCACTATCTCCGCGAAGTTTGACACGAACCTCCGGTACCACGATGCTATCCCCAGGCAGCGGCGCAATTCCCGGACGTTGGTTGGGGGAGTTAGTTTTCGGACGGCTGCGATCTTCTCGGGGTCGGTGTGTATCCCTTGTTCGCTGACGACGTGGCCTAGATAAGCAATGCTTTTGCGGAAGAACTTGCACTTGGCTTTGTTCAGGCGCAGATTTGCTTCGCGTAGACGGCGAAGAACTTCCTGAAGGTTCCGGAGGTGGTCGTCTAAATCCGAGCCCGTGATGATGATGTCGTCGAGATACGCGAAGGCATGTGGTTCCATGTCGGGGCCTATGACTCCATCGAGTGCTCTTTGGAACGTGGCTGGTGCGGAGTGTAAGCCAAAAGGCATGACCTTCCAGTGGAAAAGGCCTCGTCCCGGCACCGTGAACGCCGTGTATTGACGGCTGTTGCGTGCCATGGGGATCTGCCAGTACCCACTCTTCAGATCCAATGTGGTAATGTATTTCGCGTTACGAAGTCTCTCCAAGATGTGATGAATCCTCGGCAGCGGGTACGCATCCGGAACAGAGCGTGCATTTAGCTGCCGGTAGTCAATGCACATCCGGATGTCTCCCGTCTTCTTTCCTACCAACACAATAGGCGCACTGTGGGGACTCTTCGAAGGCTCGATGCAGTCGTTTTTTCAGAAGTTCATCTACCTGGTCGTAGATGACCTTCTGCATCGCCGGGTTCTTCGGATAATATCTCTGTTTGATTGGTCTCTCATCGCGCATGGTGATCACGTGCTCCGCGATGTGTGACACGCCCTTCAAACCATCAAACAAAGCTAGCTCGCGTTCCAGGAACTCCCGTACCCGAGGGTCTGTTTCCGCTTCACGGTCGTCTTCCATCTTGCCTGGGTCTGGTAAATCTTGGGCGACTGCGAAATGTTCGCTTCTTTTCCCCGAAGGGGAACGAGGACGTTGGGGTGGTACGCCACCCTCAAGTGGCCCTCGTGAAATATCGCCTTCCTGTCGTACAATCCTTTGCTGCTCTTCCTTGTCGACCGGTCTCATCTCGTTATCCTGAGGCAGCTCCGTTGACGCCCTAAAAGTCACCTCACGACTGCAGACAGCTGGTGGCTTACGGGTGCTCGGGTCTTCTTTTAATTGGTCGGATCTCGGGGCTGATGTGGGTGGTTCCTGGTGGTGTTTTGCTATTTGCACTCTCGGGGCTGGTGTGGGTGGCTCCGGGTGGTGGTCGGTTGTTCGTACCCTCCGTCGGCCAGTCGGGCTCTGAAGCATCCCGGGCGTCAGCTGCAGTTCCATGGCTCCGAAAGACAGGGTGGCTTCCACCGCGCACAGGAAGTCGATCCCCAGGATGAGCTCATCAATGATCGTAGGTAGCACCAGCAGCGGCAGGTGGACATGCTGCTCCCCGAACTGTACAGTCGTCGTACAGGCCTTAGTGACGGTGGTACGAGATCCGTCTGCTAGGCTTACTCCCACTTGAATGCCCTGTTGTCCCGTTGCTGTCAGCTGTCGTGCGACTGCCTCACTGATGAAACTTCGCGTCGCTCCGGTGTCGATAGTAGCCAGGAAGGGTTTCCCTTCCATTCTCACTCTGGCTACTATCCGCGCGTTCTCTAGTCGTATGGCTCCGTTTATTTCCGTGGCTGGCTGTTCATCGCTCCCCCCTGGTCCGGATTCGAGGAGGGAGGCATTCCGTTTCCCGACGGCTGGGTGCAACACTCAATCGTCCTCACGCCTCGTCGTCCACACTGCCAGCAGTGGAGCACTTGTGGGTTTCTGCAATCCCGGTTGAGATGTCCTGGTTGCCCACAGCGTCGACATGCGGTCTGGACGTCTATCAGTGTGTCCGGTCGGGGCTCGTTGCTGGCTCCGGGGGCACTGTCGCGAAACGGGTTGCGATGTCGAGGGGTCGGGGTGGGAACTTCTGGATTTGCTGTGGCTGGCTTATGCACCGAGTGGGGTCTCGTAGGTGTCTTCATCTGCCCTTCTCTCTCACGGACCATCTCATAATGTGTGGCCAACTGGGTAAGTTGGCTCAGGCAACTCACCTCATGACGTCGGATGTACAGCTGGTATTCCGGTAATAAATTCTCGTAGATCCGGTCAAGCTCCCTGTCGTCCGTATACCCGGCACGCTGCATCATAAGCCGCAGCTGTACCATATAGCGCTTGAAAGTTTCTCCGTTTCGCTGCAGGTGGGTGCGGATCTGATCTTCCAGCCTCTCGAAGTACCGTGGTGGCACGTAGAAATCCAAGAACTCCCTTTTGAACCTGGTCCAGGTTTCCCCATACATATGACTGACCCTGAACCAACTCTCGGCTTCCCCAGTCAAGAGCTCCGAAATGGCTAGAGGTAAGCGATTCAGCTCGATTTGATGTGCTGCCGCCCTTTCCTCTACACGCTCAATGAAGCTAAGCGGGTCCGTGGTCCCATCGAAAGTTATGCCCCAGCGGTGAACCTTCTCCGCCAGCATTCCATATGGGGCTTCTGGTCTGGTGCCTGTGGTGACTTGCGGCGAGCTGTGCCGGAGTCGCGGAGGTGATCGTCCTGCTAATCGTGTCGGGTCGGGTCTGGGGACAGCTCCATCGGTATTAGTCACCACTATCTGGGGTTGGGCTGGGGCTACCGGGTTGGTATCGGAAAGTGAAGGACTCCTTGAGCGTGGTTTCCTTTCCGGATCGGCTGGTGAGCTGTCTCGGTATTTCGCCTCTAGCTCTGAGAAGCGTGCTAGCAAGGTGTCTGGGTGTTCGCTCAGAGATACGAAGCCCGCTACGCGACTGCGTAGCTCAGTCACCGTGCCCTCGGCGTCGAGCCCGAACTCGCTGGCCATGGACATGAGTTCGTCCTTCCTGCGGTAGTAAATCCAGCTGACGTTCACCATGATGTTGTATTGTCGGAGAAGTCTGTAGAATTTTTATAATGATTTATTAATATCCTTTGATAGGATCTGTAAAAATTTTATTATTATTATCCTGCTGGAGGATCTGTAGGTTTATAATTATTATCCTGCTAGAGGATCTGTAGATTTTTATGGATTATTATCCTTTCGAGAGGATCGTTGCGTCGCACTGTGATGTGTTCACTTCGGTGACCGGGTCTTGACTACCTATCCTCAGCTCGCTGTCTGCCTTATATAGCAGAACGCAGCTCTGCTCCTTGATGGGCGGTGGCAGCGCTGCGCTTATAAGGCTTTGGCAGCGCTGCCCTTATTAGGCGTCAGCAGCGCTGCCCTTATTGAGCGTCGGCGCATCTGCTCTGTAGCCTTAGCCTGCAAAGACAGCAAAGCCAAGACTTCCGTGGCAAAGGGGGGGTCGGATGCTGGATGTTTTAAGGGGACGTGTAAGGGGCGAAGAGACTTAAATTTTGAGGATTTGACAACAACAGGGCACAAAATAAGGACACAATCAACAAGAAAACGTAACATAGTTCTGGTTTAGGGCGACCCTGGACTCCCTAGGTACTATGTGGTGGTGGTTCTTTAAGCCACCATGATGTTATACTCCCAGAAGTGTTTGCCAGTGTCCCTGCTCGGGCGCCATCTGTAAGGAAGTAATTTCTTAGGCCGAGGTCGGCGTCTCAGTCGCGTCCAGGGATTTTACAGAAAATTTGTAAATTTGCTGGGACACTGGGGGAGCTGTGCCAGAGTATACCTAGGGGTCGGGGCAATAAGGGAAAGTGTAGGGGAAATAGCAGGGGGGGTTCGTGAGCATATCTTACGCACTGGCGACGATTTGAGAGGCACCTGAAGGAATAGGTTGGTTAGTCCAGAGTAATACTCGGAGAACTAACCAATCACTCCCCCAAATGGCTCTTCGTCGCCGACCAGGGCGTCGGGCGAAGTTCCGTGTTAGTACGAGCGGGTGAGAGTCAACCAGCCAGCTGGTCAGGCCGAGGGTAAGACCCGGAAGCCTGCGCACTAACGGCCTAACCCCATCCGCCCGCACCAGTCACCGGCCGCGTCCTTGAGGAGCTCTCGGACGCGTGTGAGAGATACGAGTGAGAAGATTTCGTCACGCATAGAGTAAGACTCGGAATGCGTGCCCATCCTCCACCCGATCTCTCACATCTGCAACGCCTGGGTATTACCCACTTGTCGCTACACCTGGGACATACTCAAGAGGCAGGCGTCGCAGAATCTAGAGTAAAACTCGGAAGATTCGCTAGCATACCACTCAGGTTTGCCCCACGTGGGCCATTTGGTGAGGCGCACTGAGCCACTACTACCCCACTCGTCGCTTCACGTGGGACATACCCAAGAGACAGGCGTCGCAGAATCTAGAGTAAAACTCGGAGGATTCGCTAGCATGCCCCTCAGGTTTGCCCCCCGCGGGCTATGTGAGTGAGGCTCACTCGCTGAAAGGGGGGGAAAAAAAGGAAAAGGGTAACAAATAAAGCACACACAAATTTAGCTACACTAAGGTCTTTATTAATTCCATATCACTGACAGTAAGACATATAGGTATAACACATAAGGGGTGGGGATGCTTTCCTAGGCCGCACCAAATCTAAGCAAGGCTGCCTGAGCAACCTTTGGGCCCATCGCAGATGGCCGTCACTTACCCCTGTGTATGTGTGTATGTATGCCTGGGTGTGGGTGCGTAAGTCTGTGTGTCGATGCCGGGTGTGTGTGTGTATTAGCCTGGGTGTGTGTGTAAGCCTGGGTGTGCCTGTGAGTGTGGGTGGATGCCTGTGCGGGTGTGCTTGAATGTGTGTGCCAGTGTGTGTGTGTATGTGCCTGTGTGTGTGTGCGGGTGTCGATGCCTGGGCGTACGTAAGCCTGGGTGTGCGTGTGGGTGTGCGTAAGCCTGGGTATGCGTGTGTGCCTGTGTGTGTGTGCGTAAGCCTGGGTGTGCGTGTGTGCGTAAGCCTGGGTATGCGTATGCGCTGGGCGTGCGTTTTTTTTTTTATATTCTTTATTTAAACTAAATAATAACTAGAAAATACATAATAATACATGATAATATACAGGAGCGACAGTAATTTGCGGTACGTCCGTTAAGAATTGCTTCGCAAACCACTGTCGCATCCTATACTGGAGCAAGCCTAGCTTGAAGTTGACCTCCTAAGCCGCTCCACTCGCCTCTGCTCCTTCATCACCATTGCCGCAAATGTGCAGGCCGCTTCCCACTTCGACGATGATTCCATCATGCCTGGGACTAAATTATCCACGGTGATGGGGCAGCCCATAGCGCGCTCCAGTGCACTCCTCTGAGTTGCGAACCGCCCGCAGGTAACCAACACGTGGTGTGCGTCCTCTGGCGAACCATCACCGCACCATAGGCACTCCTCGCTTTGCTCGTGGCCGAACCGCTTAAGGTAGCTCCGAAAGCACCCATGTCCAGATAGGAGCTGCGTCAAATAGAAGTTGACTTCGCCGTGTTTGCGGTTTAGCCAAGGTAGCAGCTGCGGGATCAAGGCAAAAGTCCAACGCCCCTTCACCGACGAGTTCCAGCGTGCTTGCCATCGTTCTATTGTTCTGGCTCTCACTGCTGCTCGAGCCATGCGCGCTAAGTCACCAGCTGTGTGCATTTGCAACTCGCCCGACTCGATAGCCAGTTCCTCGATCGGTAACATGCCAGCAATAACCAGGGCAGCCTCGTCTGAGATTGTCCTGAATGCGCAGCAAACCCGGATGGCGCACAGACGGTAGGTAGCGCATAACTTACGCTGGGCACCTGCGCGGCTCTAAACGCAGATCCCCCCCAAAAGGGTGGGGGGTAGCTTTTTTTTTTTTTTTTTTTTCTTTTTTTTTTTTTGGCTTTTTTTTTTTTTTTTTTTTTCTTGGGTTTTTTGCTTTTTTTTTTTTTTTTTTTTTTTTTTTTTTCTTTTTTTTTTTATTTTTTTTTTTTTTTTTCATTTTTCCCTTTATTTTTTTTTTTTTTTTTTTTTTTTTTCTTTTGGTTTTCCCCATTTTTTTTTTCCTTTTCCCTTTTTTTCCGCTTTTTGTTTTTACCCCCCTTTTTTTTTTTCTCCCCCCCTCCCCCCCCCCCTTTTCTTGCCCTCCGTCCCGGCGGGGGGTGTTTTTTTTTTTTTTTTTTTTCCCCTCTCCCCTCCTTTTCTCCCCCTCCCTTTTTTTCTCTTGTTTTGGGCAAATTAAATTTTTTGTTTTTTTTGGTTTTGGTTTTTTTATTCTTTTTCCTTTATTATTATTCCCCGGGGGGGGGGGGGGGGGGGCTCCGGGGGTGCTTCCTGAAGAATTTGGGTGTTTTTTTTTTTTTTTTGTTGGGGGTTGCGCCCCCCCTCTTTTTAAATATTTCTTTTTTGTGTCCCGCAGATATGGGGGGCCCCGAAACCCCCAAGGGCTTTTAGGTTAACTTCCCAACTGGTTTTGTTAAACGCTTTTTTATATCAAGCGTGGCAATGAGACAGTATTTTTTGGCACCTCCTGCCCATCTGGAGCCTTGGATGGCACTGGATGCAATGCCGACCACCATGCTCAGGGCGTCGAAGGTTGACCTCGCTTTCCGGAATCCAAACTGGTTTGGGGATAGCCCGCCTGCTCTGTCTATCGCTTGGCTGAGCCTCACAGATAGCAGCTTCTCGAAAACTTTGCCAATGTTGTTCAGCAGGCAGATTGGTCTGTACGAGGAAGGTTCCCCCGGCGGCTTATCAGGCTTCGGCAGTAACAACAGATTCTGCTCTTTCCAGCTAAGCGGAAAAGTCCTCTCGCGTAGGCACGTATTGAAAAGGTCAGTGAATTGTTGGGCTTTCAACGTCATTGCCAGCTTCAGCGCTCGATTAGGGATGCCGTCCGGGCCTGGGGATTTGGACGCCACGATGCTCCTGGCAACAGCGAGTACCTCCTCCGGCGTGATAACTACTGGTTCGATGTAGTCCTGATGCTGTGTTGATGCTGCGGGCAGGGACTGCAGCCTACCGTTCGGGAACAGGCATTCCACGACGGCCCGCATCCTGCCTGGCTCCATAGAGGGGTTGTGTTGGTTTCCAGCATAGATGCGTTTAACCACAGTTTTGTAGGCTCTGCCCCACGGGTCGTGCTCTGCAGAGTCGCACAGTTGCAGATAGCATTCCCTCTTGCTCGCCTTGATCGCCTTCTTGAGTTTACCTCTCGCCCGTCTATATTCTTCGTGCCTTAATGCGAAGTGTGGCCTATTAGCTGCTCGTTGGCAGAGCCTTCTCGCTCTTATGCAGGCTCGGCGCGCCATATCTATATCGGCGTTCCACCAATACGTGGGTTCATGGTGTCGCGCGTAGGGGCGGCGTAGTGCCATGCTGCTGTCGCATGCCGAGGAGACTTGCGCTGCCATTTGAGCTGCCCGGGAGTCGGCAGATCCTGATGTGGTGAGCTGCTCAATTGATCTAGAAAACGCCCAAGCGTCAAAGGTGTCTTGTCTGTAGTGTTTAGCGTTTGGCGCGCTATGCTCACTACACTGGTGTGTGTGCCTGGGTGTGCGTAAGCCTGGGGGGGTGCGTGTGTGTGTGCGTAAGCCTGGGTGTGTGTGTGTGCGTAAGCCTGTGTGTCGATGCCGGGTGTGTGTGTGTGTATTAGCCTGGGTGTGTGTATAAGCCTGGGTGTGCCTGTGGGTGTGTGTGGATGCCTGTGCGGGTGTGCTTGAATGTGTGTGTGCCAGTGTGTGTGTGTATGTGCCTGTGTGTGTGTGCGTATGTTAGCCTGGGTCGATCCGTGGGTGTGTGTGTGTGTAGGTGTGTGTGTGCCTGGGTGTGCGTAAGCCTGGGTGTGCGTTTGTGTAGGTGTGTGTGTGCCTGGGTGTGCGTAAGCCTGGGTGTTTTTTTTTTTTTTTTTTTTTTAATTCATTTATTGCTTATCTAAGTAATATATATGTACACATTGATTAGGGTAAGGTATACATAAGCGGAACCTTGCAGTAGCGGTACGGCCGTGAGGTATTGCGTCGCTACTGCCGAGTTCCACCTATTCTACTAGTCCTCTACGCTCTCGCTCAGCCTTGCGCAGGTCCGTCATGACTGCCGCCGCAAACGCGCTGAACGCCAGCCAATTGGCGTCGCTGACCATCATCAGTGACACGAGGCTGCCCACCTCGATGCTACAGCCTAAAACCCTCTCCAGATCGCTGCGAAGCCCGGAGAAGCGTCCGCAGTGAAGTAGGACGTGTTCGGCATTCTCGACAAAACTGTCGCCACAGAATGTACAGAACGGGGCGTCCTCATGCCCAAATCGGTGCAGGTATTCCCTGAAGCAGCCATGACCACTTAGTAGTTGCGTAGTGTAAAAGTTTAGCTGCCCATGCCGCCTGTTTATCCACGCTGAGATGCTCGGGATGAGGCGATGTGTCCAGCGCCCCTTGCACGACGCATCCCATTGCCTCTGCCAGTTCTCCTGTGTGCGCGTTTTGGCTGTAGTGCGCACTGCCTTCTTTTGGGGAGCGGAAAGAGCCTCGCCATGCGTTCCCTCGAAGATCTCCGCGGCTTCTCTAGCCAGCTCGGCTATGGGTGCTACTCCAGCCAGAACCAGGCAGGCGTCGTCCGAGATGGTTCTGAAGCCGCTGCAGACTCTGATAGCTCCAAGGCGGTGTGTGGCTCTCAGACCGCGGGTGTAACTAGCAAAGCGGCATCCTGGTTGCCATATCGGCGCCGCGTATAGCATTGTCGCTCTTGTGACACTGGATAAGAGGAGCCTCTTGAACTGCTTTGGGCCTCGCGTATTAGGCATGATTCGCGAGATTGCACGATTTGTTAGGGCGGCCTTTTTGCTAGCGTACTCCAAGTGCTCTTTAAAACATAGTCTGGTATCCAGCATCACGCCCAGGTATTTAATTGCCCTCTTTGAGGTGACCACAGTGTTGGCCACCATTATGGTAACCGTCTCCACTGCTTTCCGGCTGCTAATGAGCACTGCCTCCGTTTTTTGGGGTGCTATCTGCAGCCCTACTGAAGACAGCCACTGTAAGACTGCCGCGATGGCTAAGTTGCACTTCCCCTCCACTGTCTTAAGTTCCTTGGCGACGACCACTATTGCCACGTCGTCGGCAAAGCCCACTAGGTGAACATCATCGGGCATCAGTAAACGAAAAACGCCGTCATACATGACGTTCCATAATAGAGGTCCCAGAACCGACCCTTGTGGCACGCCTCCAGATACTTCATGCTCCTCTGTCGCCTCGCTGGTGTCATACTTCAGGACTCTATCCTTGAAGTAGCTTCTTGTAATCCTAAGTAGGTAGTCCGGGACGTTGAGCGCCTCTAGGGCATCCAGGATGCAGCCCCATTTAGCCGTGTTGAAGGCATTTTTGACATCCAACGTTGTCACTAGGCAGTACTTCTTAGCGCCGCCTTTCCATCTGCATCCGGCTATCGCTCCCGAGGCTAGCTCGACTACCTTGCCGATCGCATCCAGCGTAGATCTCGCTTTGCGGAAGCCATACTGCTGCGGTGAAACTCCACCAGCAGCTGCAATAGCGCCGTCAAGCCGGGTGCAAATCAGGTGCTCCAGTAGCTTACCGACCGTATCGATCAGGCAGATAGGGCGATATGCCGCTGGATCATCGAGCTGCTTGCCAGGCTTCGGTAGTAGGACCAGACGCTGAATTTTCCAGCGGTTTGGAAACACTCCGCTTCGTAGGCAGCTGTTGAACATACTCGAGAAAACCTCAGGGCGGAGTGCGATTGCCAATTTTAGTGCTCGGTTAGGGATCCCATCTGGGCCAGGCGACTTGCTCGGCTTCAACATCGATGCAGCTTGGCGAATCTCCTCAAGTGTGATGAGCTCAGCTGCTGGAGGAATGGCTGGCACGGGCGGGAGCTCACCGATATCCTCCGCCATACTGGGAAAGAGATGCCTAATAATCTCTTTCAACGATGCTGGGTCTTTGGGGTGGCTGCGGGAAGAGGCGTTAAAGCGTTTAACTACTAACTTGTAGGCATTGCCCCACGGGTCATTCTCCGCAGTGTCGCATAGGTCCAAGAAGCATCTGCGTTTGCTATCTTTAACAAGCTTTTGGAAGCGTCTCCTGCTGGCGAGAAACTCAGCCTGCCGTTCCTGAAACACCAGTGATCCACGTGAGCGCTGGTAGCGGCGTCTCGCATAGTTGCAGTCGCTCCGAGCCTCGGCTATCTCCTCGTTCCACCAGTATACTGGGACATGGTGCCTATGGTATCTTCTGTTCCTGGTCATGCTAGAATCGCACGCTCTGCTTAGCATCCGCATGGTTTTGTCAACCACGTCTTCGGTGCTATCAGCTGTATCGGAGACCTCAGCAGACTCTAGACAGGCACTAAAAGTCCGCGTGTCGAGCGTCTCGACGCGATACCTAGGCCAATGCTGTGCTGGAGCATTACGGCAATCCTGGCGTACTCCAACGGTGTACCATATGGCGACGTGATCACTAGCATTGAAAGAGTCATCGATGCTCCAACCGGACGAACTAAAAAGCGAGCTACTGACGAATGTTAAATCCACGACAGATCCCAGTCCTGCTCTGCTGAATGTGTGCTGCGTTCCGTGGTTTAGGAGCACCACGTCCAGGAGAGAGAACGCTTCCAGCAATGCCCGTCCCTTGGCATTAGTTGCTGAGCTGCCCCACTCCTCTGCCCACGCGTTGAAGTCACCCGCGATGACTGTAGGGTGGCGGCCTCTAGCGTCTGCTACCAGGGAGTCCAGGGTGTCTGCGAACTCCGAGAGCTGCAGGCTAGGTGCCAGGTAGACGGAGTAAATCCACATGTCACCCACCAACGCACGCACAAAGCCATCCGCCCGGGAAACTCTGGTCAGTGGTGGCGCGGCGCACCCACAGGACCAAATTGCCGCTCTTCCTGATGAGTCAAGTGCACAGTTTGGTCCCTCCTGCAGCCGGTATGGCTCGCTCAGCACTGCAAGATCGGCAAGGCGTTCACGCACTGTTTGCGACAACAAGTCAAGCCTGGGTGTGCGTTTGTGCCTGTGTGTGTAAGCCTGGGTGTGTAAGCCACTGTCACTGGTCAACTCCTACTGGCCGTTGTGGTTGTTGTTGTTGCAGTGGCTGCTTTGGTGCGCTGCTGTTGCCAGCTGTGGTTGTTGTTGTTGCAGTGGCTGCTGTGGTGCGCTGCTGTTGCAGGCTGCTGTGGCTGCCGTGGTTGCTACTGCTGTTGTTGTTGTTGTTGCTGTGGCTGCGGTGGCACGCTGCTATTGCAGGCTTGTTGTTGTTGTTGCGGTGGCTGCGGTGGTTGCTACTGCTGTTGTTGTTGTCACCGTTGTGTATCACTGTCGCGTACCGGTTATAGCAAGCCAACATCATTGCAACATCATTTTCGAGCTTGTTGTCTTCCTCTTCCTCAGCTTTCATTCCCCCGGAACGCGCAAAATACCAGCTCGTTCCGCGCGGAGCAAGATTTTGCGTTTGCGTTTACGCAAAATGCGGGCGGAGCAAGAATTTGCGTTTGCCTTTGCGCAAAATGCGAACGGAGCGCTATCTTGCGTTTGCGCTTGCGCAAAGTGTGAGCGGAGCACTATTTTGCGTTTGCGTTTACGCAAACGCGGACGGAGCATGGTAAATGCAACCATAAGATAACACAAATGACGGCACAAACGAAAAACATAAATGTGCGGTAGCTGATCGCTACCTCACAAATGTCAATTGCTATCTTCATACAAAATTTGGTGACTCTAGCTCAAAGTTTGTAAAAAGTTTGGAAAGGGGGGCTGGGGGCGGTATGGGTAGTTGTGGCATCAAAATTTTTGATGCAGATCTTTGTGAAATGTCAATTGCTATCTTCATACCAAATTTGGTGACTCTAGCTCAAAGTTTGTAAAAAGTTGGGAAAGGGTGGCTGGGGTTGGTATGGGTGGGCGTGGCATCCCAATTTGTGATGCAGATCTTTGCGGAATGTCAGTTGGTATATTCATAAAAAATTTGGTGACTCTAGCTAAAAGTTTGTAAAAGGTGTGGAAAGGGGGGCGAAATGGGTGGGCGTGGCTCCAAAACTTTGATGCAGTTCTTTGGGGGTTGTTGCCAGCTATCTTCCTACCAAATTTGGTGGCTCTAGCTCCACAACTCTGGAAGATACACGCATTCCCGTTTTTGACGAAGCGTTGGGGTGGATGGGGGCGGCTAGGACAGTATCGGTGGGCGTGGCATCCAAACTTTTGATGCAGTTTTTGGGGGGTCATCATCACCTATCTTGGCACCAAATTTGGTGGCTATAGCTCAAAAACTGAGGGAGATATAGGCTTATTTTACTTTAAAATACGGGTGGGCTGGGGGCGGAATGGAGGGGGCGTTGCTCCAAAATTTGATGCAGTTTTTTGGGGGTTGCTAGTAGCTATCTTCTTACCAAATTTGGTAGTTCTAGCTGTAAGGATGTGCGAAATATGTGGATTTATCGGTTTTGGATATAGAATTTATCGATTTGCCAGCCCCCCAGTTATCGTAGAACCCCCATCTTGACACTTTAATTTACTATCCCATAGATAAAGAGAATTGGAAAGTTTCAAGTCTTTAGCTTGAAGGGTGTGGAAAAAACTTGCAACCATACGGACGGACAGACGGACAGACACCATGACGGACATTGCACAAAACCAATATACTCTTTACCTTCGGTATCGAGTATAAAGAGAAGAAAAATTGAAAACAGAAATTCGTAATAAAGTGAAATAAAATTAAAACTCGACGCTGGATTCCAGTTATACAAAACAAACAGTAAAATTTCTATTAAACAATGAACGAACCCAGCAATGCGTCACCGGAGGGCTGTGGCAACCCAGTCGTAGGCGAAGGAAGAACTTGAGAAGATCGCGCAGGAACTCGGCCTAGAAAAAATTGGAAAGGTAGAAGAACTTCGAAAACGGGTATGTACGTTTATTAAAGAGGGCTTTCATGACTTGGGGACTGAGAACTGTCTGATAGAATGGGAGTCCCAGTTCACGAAAACCTGCGAATCACCCGCTGCGAATAGCCTTTCCACCGGGCGGTTGCAGCAGCGGCAGAAATCGGAGTCCGACCTGTTGACGATATTGGGGTCACTAGGGGGACTATTTCCACCGTTCAGCGAGGCGCAGGAGTTGCCGCCAAAGGAGCAGGATGCTAAAATAGGAATCTCCCCTGGGGTGCACGTAGCGCCAATCACAACCCAGCCTGTGAATAGTACCCAGGTGAGGCAGGTGGACTACAAACCAGATGTAGGCATCGGTTACCGGGGATTTGAAAACTATAAGCATTGCGTGGTCGTCCCGGAACAAATTAGGAAGTGGGGAATCAGGTTCGATGGGTATACGGACCCGCTCGTGTTCATAGATTCCTTAGAAGAACGAGCGAGGACTTATGACATAGAATTAGATCGTATACCCAGGGCAATGAGTGAGGTGTTTACCGACATGGCGGCGTACTGGTTCTCAACAAGTGAGCTTAGTGACGCAACCTGGGATACTTTCAAGAAAGAATTTTTCGATTTCTTTTTACCCCCGCAGTATTTCAAGCGACTGGAAGATCAGATTAGGGACCGTCGGCAGCGAGCTGGTGAGGGATACAAAGAGTACTTGGTTGACTTGAAGAGACTCATGCGCCATGCCCGTTATAGGCCCGACCAGCAGTTAGATAGGGTATACGACAATCTGGCGCGGGAGTACCGATTGTATATCCGTAGAAAGGACTTTTCGACGCTAGCAGAACTGACTCAAGCAGCCGCGGAGTACGAAAATATAACAGGTCCGTGCCACGGGTAGACGGGGTACAGTCAGTCGAGGGGGCCAGGATACCCGAGTCGGTTAGGAGGCGTGGACGCTCGCGCCAGGCAAAATAATCCATTCCGGAGCCCGCCAACCCAGCCGTCGTTGGCGAGGAACGAACCCAATGCTCCCCGAACCAATAAAACGGAGGAAATTTCGAACGGAATGGTGGGACACGAACAGCGTAGGCCACACGAAGTCGGCAGGGTATGCTTTAACTGCTCGCAAGGGGGGCACTTTGCCAGGGAATGCCCGAATCCCAGAGTGCTGTTTTGCAGGCAGTGTGGCAATCGGGGCTTGAGTAGTGAAGCATGTTGTGGGAAAAAGGCGGGAAACGAGCAGCGGCGTCATCCGGGGCGGGATCGGATGGGCGCCGACGCGAGTCAGTCCCGGACTTAGATTACCCCCTTAAAGTCGAGAGGAATCGCATAGTCGCCACGGTAAGGGTCGGGGACCTACTGGCGAAGGCGACGGTTGACACCGGGGCAACGAGGAGTTTTGTGAGCGAGGAGTTTTTCGATAGGATAGAGTCAAAAGGGGAAGTGTTGTCAGCGACGGCGAACACACACCTCGCGGATGGTTCGACGATATTAATAAAAAAGGTGTTTCGAACAAAGGTGAGCCTCATTGACAGGGAGATAGCGTTAGATCTGCTCGTCATGCCATCCATGCTAGATATTTTAATCGTGGGGATGGACTTTCTATGTAAGATGGGGACGACTATGCAGTGCGGCAGAGCAACGTTGATGTTGCAGAGCGCCGAAGCGCCGAACGAGGAGTCAGATGAAGCCGAGGCGGACCCGGCGGGAGAGGAAAAACGTGAAGCATGTGGGTCAGGGAGTGCAAAGCGAGGCAATGTCCCGGGGACATCCCACGTTAAGAACGCAGCGTTAGCCCAGCGAGGGGCATGTGAAGACGCAGCTACAGTCGTCAAGGAGCCTTCATTGGGCCAACTGAAAAATGCGGGAGTGGAAGCATGTCAGATAGGAGACCCCAAGCCAGACTCAAAACCAGAAGGGGACACGGAAGAAAAGCGAGAATGGCCAGCGGACTTGGAGCCGGTAATGCAGGAGTTTTTAAAATCGGAGCTACGACTCTTCGAGGGACTACAGGGTGTGTCCAATGTAGCCGAACACCGGATCGTCATGAAGGACAACAAGCCAATAAAGCAGAGGTATTATCCTAAGAACCCTGCTATGCAACGCGTGATCGACAAGCAAATAGACGAGCTGATAGAGGCAGGAGCCATTGAACCGTCTCGGAGCCCGCACAGCGCCCCGATCGTACTCGTCCGGAAGAAAACGAACGAATGGAGGATGTGCGTGGACTATAGGCAGCTCATCGCGCACTCTATACCAGACGCGTACCCAGTGCCCCGAATCAATCATATTTTGGAAAGACTGAGGCACGCACGCTATATATCAACGCTGGACCTGAAACACGGATATTGGCAAATCCCCATGGCGGCGGACAGTTGGGAGTGCACGGCATTCACAGTACCCGGCCGAGGATTGTTCCACTGGAAAGTGATGCCGTTTGGATTGCACTCGGCCGGTGCAACTTTTCAAAGAGCCTTGGACACGGTGATCGGACCAGAGATGGAGCCGCACGCTTTCGCCTATCTAGACGACATCATCGTGATAAGCGCTACGAAGGAACAGCACAGGGCAAACCTGAGGGAGGTTTTCCGCCGGCTGAGAGCAGCGAATCTGAGGCTGAACAGGAAAAAGTGTTCATTCTTCCAGAGGCAGCTAGTGTACCTGGGACACCTAGTGAGTGAGAAGGGAATCCTGACGGATCCATCGAAGGTGGACGCGATCAGCAAGCTGAAATCCCCGAAGAACATCAAGGAGCTCAGACGTTGCCTAGGGATGGCGTCTTGGTACCGACGATTCGTGCCCAATTTCACAACTGTAGTACAGCCGATGACAGACTTGTTAAAGAAAGCCCGAAAGTGGTCGTGGAGCGCAGAGCAGCAGGCGGCGTTGGACAGTCTCAAACACTATCTTACGTCCGCCCCTGTCTTGGCATGTCCAGATTTTTCAGAAAGGTTCACACTACAGACGGATGCAAGCGATTATGGCCTCGGAGCAGTGCTGACCCAAACTGTCGACCAGCAGGAGAGGGTGATAGCTTACGCGAGCCGAAAGCTAAACAAGGCGGAGGAGAACTACTCGGCAACAGAAAAGGAGTGCTTGGCAATAGTGTGGTCGATCCGTTAGCTGAAGTGCTATCTGGAGGGATATCGCTTCGACGTTGTCACGGATCACATGGCTTTGAAGTGGTTAAATTTCATAGAAAGCCCGTCGGGAAGGATTGCAGGTTGGGTGCTGGAGCTCCAACAATATCAATTCGACGTGCGATACAGGAAAGGGAGACTCAACGTGGTGGCGGACGCATTATCGCGAGACCCGTTAGAGAAACTCCAACAAGCCGTTGTTCAACAATCACCCGGGAAATGGATTCAAGGAATTAGGGAGAAAATTGCCAAAGAGCCGACCAAATACGCAGATTACGTCGAGGAGAACGGGCAGTTGTATCGCCACCTAGGCTACCGAGCAGACGATGAGGACTACATCCCATGGAAGCTCTGCGTCGACGAGGAGCAAAAAAAACGAGTGCTAAAGGAATGCCACGACGCGCCGACGGCAGGACACCAAGGGATCCGCAAAACAATCATGAGGTTGTCACAGCGCTACTACTGGCCGGGAATGTTCCGAGACGCAGCCAAATACGTCAGGTGTTGTGGAAAATGCCAGATGTTCAAGACAAAGCAAAGGAAGCCAGCCGGACATATGCTGACCCGTCAGGTGTCAGAGCCGATGGCCATCCTGTGCGCGGACTTTGTGGGCCCCTTACCGCGCTCAAAGCAGGGCAACACGATGTTGTTGGTATTCCATGATGCATTTACCAAATGGGTGGAACTAGTCCCCTTAAGACGAGCAACGGCAGCAACGCTGCAGAAGGCCTTCCGGGAACGAATCCTATGCCGGTTTGGAGTACCCAAGAGATTCGTATGCGACAACGGGGTGCAATTCACGAGTCGAAGCTTCAAAGCATTTTTGAATTCACTGGGCGTAGAGATGGAACATACAGCCCCGTACTGCCCACAAGAGAATCCAACAGAAAGAACAAATCGAACGGTGAAGACGATGATAGCACAATATATTTCTGGAAGCCAAAGTTCGTGGGACGACCTGATTCCCGAAATATCGTTAGCCGTCAATTCGAGCATTGCAGATTCGACAGGATTCTCCCCAGCGTTCCTAATGCAAGGAAGGGAACCACGCCTGCCAGCAACTCTGTTCGATGAAAAGACGCCAGGTACAGGAAGCATTCCGCAAACGCCGGGAGAGAAAGCTGACCGGCTGAAAGAGGTGTTTAAAATAGCGCAGAGCAACCAGCAACGAGCATCAGCAGATCAAGGAAGGAACTACAACCTAAGGCGAAGAGAATTGCGTCCCAGAATTAACGATTGGGTCCTTCTGCGAACACACCAGCTATCCAAAGCGAGTGATGGATTCGCAGCGAAATTAGCCCCAAAATACGATGGACCATTCCTCGTTAAGAAATTTACATCGCCAAACGTGGTACGCCTAACAAAGGAAGGAGAGCGGAAGGGCCGGATCGCTAGCATCGCAATTAAAACCGTTCCAACTTGAAAATGAGAATCTCGACACAAGCCGCCAGCAGGAAGCGTGGACAAGCGAGAGCCACTTGCCACCTCAAAGAAACCACGAATAAAATCCGTGAACGGGGTTTTTTTGTTTCTCTCTCTCTCTCCCTCTCTCTCTCTCTCTCTCTCTCGCTAACAAACAACCAACTATAACCGCTATCAACAACACACCACTCAAACAGAATCGTAATAATTTATTTCCAATCTTTCTCAATAGTTGACGAAATATGGACGACACAATAGTCATTAGCAGCGACGACGAGTCGGTAGATACCATAGCAAGGGAACACGAGGACGGTGCCCACGAAGACGACCCGGAAGTTCGTGTGGAACACCCCGACACCGAGAGTGACGATGAGGAGGACACTAACCCCGAGGAGAGCGAAGCAGGTGGTCAGAGTTGTGACGATGAGCAAGACACTACCCCCGAGGAGAGCGTCAGAAGCGACTCCAACTGCGACGAGGAGAAAGAAGCCAGCTCGCAGAAGAGCGAGCAAAACGCGGAGTTTCGGATCGAGGACGATGATGGAAGCGACGACTTCGAAGAGGTCAAAGAGCGACAAGAAGCGCACAATCAGTCGCGAGACCCAAGGCGGGACCACCCGTGCTATCGACACACCTGGGAGTCGTCACCCCCCCACATTCAAGCACACGGTGTTTGGACACACGGAGGTGTCGAGGGCGGTCGTGGACGGCGCTTGCATTTTTAAGGTAATAAAGGTGACCACAATAATAGTCGAGATGCCACACGCAAGGGCTTCACAGCCGTGGGTAGAGGAACCGGCTTCACCACCGACTTTCCCAGCCTTGGAAGTAGGAAGCGCTGAGGACGGACTGACACAGGAGGCACCGCAGACACCACCACCACCGTTGAAGATTAGCCAAAAGGAACCCGAGGAGGCACAACAAAACAGCCCAAGTGCGTTGGAGCCGATGGTAGAATTCGGAGGGATAGAAGGTTGGGAAGAAGGCCTCGAGGTAGGATTGGTTGTAGAAGACACCCCGCTCAACAGCCAGGAAGCAAAAGCACAGCCAACGGGCGTGGACCCTTGGAACATCCTTAGTTTGTGGACAGTACACCCAAACGAATCGATATTGACGACGAACGCGATAAAGTCCATCGAGGAGCAGTTAAAGAGGCGTGGGCGCAGAGGACGGCGTGACCGATTCACAGTTTTGGTGGGGACGGACCAGTTCAACGTGACCAAACACCAGAATGGCATGGTCACGATCACGAAGAAAGGGGGGGGGTGTGAGGTAGGCCAAATGCCGGCCTCCCCACAATAAATTTATGGAAATAGCAGTATTATTATTTTGTATCATTACACACTATTATTATTATTATTTCAATCATTAAGATATTAAGACAAATGCGAAATACTATGAAGTAAATATTAATGGAAGAAATGCAATGTCAAAGTTAACAGACCTTAAGTTTAACATGAGTATGGTATGGTGAAGGGCATAGAATAAGCATAGCATAAGATAACTTAAGAGAGCAGCGCAAGAAGAGCGGAGGTCGTGTGCGCACTCACACGATCCAAATGTCGCGACCCACGATCGAGATGTCGCGACCCACAAAGGCGAAAAAGGGCATGCTCAGGCCGAGCGCGAAACGATAAAATCAATCGAGAAGTAGGAGCGAATGTGAACGGACGTGAACGCGGGTGTTAAGACAAAAGAACGTAATAAGCGAAGACAAATTAAGTGATATAGATATTTCCCAGACTAGAATTATAGTGGCGTGGACGCGATTCCCCCCTAAGGTCTTGAGGACAAACCATAATTGGAACCGAGTAGAGTGAGTTATCCAATAAAAGTTAAGATCATTCCAAATCCTCATGTTTTCATTTTCGCCCCGAGAGGCGCTGAACGTTGAACGCATACGCGCGCGGTTATATACATATAAATGCATGTGTGCACGCGGTCGGCACATGGCTAGGCGCGTCTTTGGAATTATTTTTGGTTAGAATCTGAATGGTCAGCGGCACGCGTGCTGTGGCTCACCCCGCACGCTTCCCTTATCATTCGGTCGGTTCGGTAACGGAGCTTTGGCATCCGCGCGACCTCAACTTTTGAGGGAACATAACCTGTGCTATCGGTGGTACTTGTACTGTGGCTTGTCCCGTACGCCTCCCTGATCGCCGGCCGTCGCGAAAACTTAACCCCGGGGTAAAGGCGAACTAGCTTGCCTCCAACTCGCGAGTACGTTTCGGCGAATTAATATTTCTTGTAACGTGGGACCTTGGCCGGACTGAGTTTCATACCCCGGCCAAAATCACTACTTTACACTGTTTTGCCTTTTTGGTAGACATTCGCCATTTTTGCCTTGATAACGTCAGATGTTTCACCGACAATTGTATCTTGCAGTTTTCTTATGATACCATTAATACTTGTCTCATTCTGTACTTTATAAAGTGTTGAGCCTATTATTTTGGATTTAATTACCTCTATTGCTATTGGTTCAAATGTTCCTTTTGTCATATCTACCAATTTTATTGCCGTAATGAATCGTTGTAGATGGATCTTTTTTCCATCTAATTCTGGCACTGCACTTGAAATTTCTCTAATATAAGCCGGCGGCTGATTCTTCTGCCATTGTTAATGATTTTGGCTTATTTGACTCTATTATTTCAATATCTTTTATTGGTTGTGACTCATCTAAGTCTTGCAACTGACTTTCATTAAAATCAGCTGGTAAGCTCAAATCTTCAGGTACATTTATTTCAATGTTTTGCCTTTTACCAATGTTTTGTAATCTGCTATTTAATGATTGTAGCCATTTGGTACATTGTTTGTCGTGATCTTCTGTTAGTTTGGATTTGACAGTGTTTATAGTTCCTACTATTGTGTTATATTGCTTTATAAGTAGTCTAATGTGATAGATTAATCTATCTACTTTGATTGGTGTATCTTTGTTGATACATTTGTAAGATTTTTCAAATATTTCTTTGTTTTCTTGAATATTTCTAGCTATTAAACTCCATTCCATATTTTTGAATGGGGTATTACCTAGAAACATCAGAATCAGTACTGTCAAATCTTACTAGTTTATTTCTTGTGAGGTGTACAAAATGTAATGAACTGAACCGGGTATACGAATGTTTTGATTGCACAAACGTTCATAGCTCAATAACATTTTTCTTTCAATTAGTTTGTACTTTTCTACCTTGGTATAATAATTATTAATTATCCCATCGAGAATCATTTCCGTAATGTGGTTATGAGCTTTAATTTTAATTATAAATTCCAGAAGAGGAATATATTTGTCTAAATATTTAAGGTCTATAAAATTTGACATTATTAAAATTTTGATATTATATATTTTTTTATTAAATTTTATCTAAATCTGTAGCCTTACTAGCTGAGGTGTATTTTTTCTTCAGACTTTTTGTGTGAGAACTATAAACGTGATGAGCAAAATTTAAAATCATTAATGCAACTATAATAGCTACCAAAATTAGCATGTACTGTAAGTCAGGTGAAGAAACATCTACTTTATTAATGACATTAGCTGTCGAATCGACAGTTTTCACATCAACTATACCCATTTTTGCATATGTCAATTTACAAAATGTATCGTATTTAATAGTTGTTTGCATATGGCAAAGTGTTCATAAGGACTGATCAAAAAGATCTAAAAAATATTTTTATTTTTTTTTAATTGTTGTTAAGAAATTTTTTAAATTTGTTTATATTTTGTTGTTAAATATTCATATTTCCCTGTTACGATCTTTACATTGATCACCTGTCTGATTTTTGTATAGCTTTACAGGCTATACGCTACTACCGGGCAACTTCAAGTCGCTCAGTATAACAAAATTTTTTTTTTATATTTAGAGAAATAGAAATAATAGTAATTAGGCAACTGCTGGGGCAATGTCCATCGTTGGCATAGAAAGCGGTCCAATGCTTTCCACACTTTTCTCCAACGTTGGCGTAGAAGGCGGTCCTTAGCCTTCCGCGCTTTTATGTGTCAGCTTGGCTCCCTCGTTGGCACAAAAGACGGTTCTATTGTCTTTCGTGTTTTGTTTTTCCACCGTTGGTGCAAAAGGCGGTCACATGCCTTTCGCACTTACTTCTTCTGTTGTGTGCAGCATGTGTACTTACAATGGGGTGAGTACATTGGTCCAGCGCAGTCTTGCGGGCAGCTCTTTTTCAGTTTAGTGATTTTTTTTTTTGTGGTAGTGGTATTATCTTTGTTGTTGAGTTTAACACTTTTATTTGTGTTGAGTGAAGTGCGGAGTTGGGATTTGTTTTGTCTTTATTGCTTGAACTTAAAAAGTCCAGCTCAGCTTGTAATTTTTGGGCTGTTGCCCACGCGGGTGGTGTATTAGAGGATAGTAGCCACTTTAATTGAGCTATTCTCTTATTTATATTTTTCTCACACACTCTACTCACTCAGAACGTTTTACCATTCCATGTAGTATAGACGTAATTATTGTATATTGTTTGTAGTAGTAGTTATTTGCATATTGCGTAGGCAAGGTTATCCTTGTTGATGTCCTAGGTCTTCAGGACCCAAGTCACGGTCGCCATGTAGTTTGAGATTCCTTGTGTTTTTGAATGAATAACACAACATCCGTCTTTTTAAAGTATTGTTTATTGAATGAATGCGTCTTAGCTTATTATTTGGTTTATATAGGCCTGGCGCTGCTTCGGCAGAGAAGTCAGCGTCAGAGCCGCACATAAAAATACATTATGTATTAAACATACTTGAGAGAAAGAGTATATGCATATATGTCACAAGTGGTCAAAGCATAAGAATGCTAACATGGCATAACTTGTGCCTGCTGCATTCTCGTGCGATCATATTACATTTGCACTTGAACTGTGCTAGCCTGATGTTTATGTAATCACAAAGTATCATTGCCCTGTTTTGGGTTTAAGCGTGCACTTGAACAACAACAAAGTATTGTTGTTGTTATATGAGTTTATGCATGCAGTTGGACAGCAACAAAGTGTTGTTGTTATTATATTAATTAATAACATATATTGTATGCTACAGTAGTGTGCTGCCTCAACTAAATTTTAAATCGCCATTCTGCTCAATCATCCAAAGTATGCTTTGAGCCAAATTAAAAAAAAAAAAACAAAAAAAAAACAAACAAATTTGTAGCAAGGAAAAAAATATAAATAAATAAAAATAAGTCCAACAAGACTTACACAGTCCTCTAATATTAAAAAGACAAAAGTGATGGAATTTCCACCGTCATAATCAAGAAAATTGCAGACTGCAATTAACAAATTAAAAGACAAATAATATACATATTATCTATGTATAAGCAAATATAAAGCGCTCCGTGGATTCTCGCATCCATATTGGAAAAGATAACAACTGTCATACGGCAGCGCTTTCGAATAATCTTGATTGAAAACGGAATCACATCGGTAATGGCAGTGATGTGCACTATCAATTCGGCATTCAGCGGCATATGCATCAACGACACAAGGTGACTTACCTGAATGCGAAACAGAAAAGGCACCAACTACAGCGCACTGAGCGATTAGGATTGTTGCGGGACTGGCGCCACTATCCATATTGCACATGCGCTCAAACTGTACTGGAGCACGCAGCGCCAGTGGTCTAAAAATGTTCCAAATTGCACTCCAGTGCACTGGTGATCTTCAAGCCCAGAAGCAGCATTAAATCTGGATCTCACCGCAGCAGCTTCAGCTCCAGCTAACCCGCAGATTAAAACCTACGAAACAATAATAACTACTTATTATATACTCACAGCAAACAAGCACGGTACGCAGACTCTGTACAAACTTGGTTGCAATTTGGACTCCACGTGCGACAGCGTTTCTAGCTATTGCAACTCACCAAGATGCATCCTTCCTGATCCATCTAGTCGTCGCTGGAACTCTTAAGGATCATTCCAGCGGCGTCCCTTACATATCCTGTGGTCCTCTTTGTCGTCGTTCAGCGTTGTGTGTTGGCGTCCTGGCGGCGGCGACATGCGGGCCCGGCATCATGCGGAAACTTCAGTGGCGATAGCATCAATGGCATATCCCAGCATCCCCCAGCATCCAGAACCTGAAATGAGAAGAAAAATATTAGTATAATTGTCAATAAGTTATATTTTGTTATGTTATTTGTCTTATATTGTCAACTAGTTGTCACAATGTCCATACTATAGTACGGACAAATTGCCAAACAGCTGTTAGTGTTGCAAAATCCAGTCATGGCGCTTATACTTTAGTCAGTCTCAAATTCAAATTTAAATTATTGACTACATATGACTATAATTAATTGAATTCCATGTCTATTGTTAAATGTTTACATTATACGTAAATTTCTTGCTGTTGTACTGTTCTACACACAGTATATTAACTATTTATTTATATTTAAGTGTAGGTCAAATCATGTTCACTTTATGTTGCTTAAGAATTTAAAAGTAATGAGTCTAATAAAGCAAAGGCGGCATCAGTTGATGCCTGCCCTCATTGTGCGAACCACGCACCACACTTTAAAAAACGGGCCAATTAAATTGACGGATAAAACAAAAAAGACTTGTGATGTTATTTCAAAGCTGCAACTATATATATAAATAAAATATACTTATTATATATATATATATATATATATATATATATATACTAGCTGACCCGGCGAACTTCATACCGCCTAACAGTCAAAGAATGTCGTGTTACCTTTTAGCTGAACTAATTTAGGCTTTGATAATACAAAATAATATTAATTTAGATTAAGATAGAAATATAAAAATATTTTATTATGATGAATGATGATGAAAACATACAGAATGAGAATAAAAATTAAAAAAAATAAAAAAAATTAAGTTTTCCAAACACATGTCAGGAAAAATCATTGAAAACTATGTTGTTCAGGTTGGGATACACTCTGATTAGTTTATTAATCGGATTTTCATTCAAGCACCTTGTGGTAAACGACATTCTTTGTTTTTTGGTCAGGTGCAAGAACAAATAATGCGGATGGTTTGCCGACACGTGAGCATGCCACGTACAATTGACCATGAGAAAAACACTCATTTTCTAGATTAAGGCCACAAATAGTCAAGGATTGGCCCTGTGATTTGTTGATCGTCATGGCGAAGGCAAGACGAATCGGGAATTGAATTCGTTTAAACTCAAAGGGCATATCTGTTGGGATCATCGGAATCCTTGGAATAAGAACTTCCTCATCTTTAAATTTTCCTTTGAGTATTGACGCGTGAATCACATTGTTCATCAGTTTTCTTATCACCAAACGCGTTCCATTGCATAGTTTTGGTTGGTTTAAATTTCTAAGCATGATAACTACCGAGCCAACCTTCAGTTGTAAATTGTGCAGTGGTAAACCAGGCACATCCAAGGAGTTCAAAAATTCAGTTGGATAATTAGTGGCTTCTTCTTCGTTTGTTACACAGTCGATAGATTTGAATGAATACAGAGTACCTACGATTTGATTTTGAATTATAAAATTGAGGTCATCTACATCTTTATTTTTAGCCGCCAAAATTGCTCGCTCACTTAACCATTTAGTATTTTTGTGGTTAGCAATGATATCCGGAAATACTTTGTTGATAAGCTCGTCTTTTGATAAGACGAAATTGCAAAAATTTGGAGGAAATGAAATCAAACCGCTCGATTCGTCAACAGGAACACGGCCATTACCGATATTCAGCAATTGCTTCGAGAAATCATCAGCAGATAGATCGTTCAACAATGCAACTCTCATATTTACAGACAGTTGAAGTTTGTTTACATATCGCCACAGATTTGATGCTTTGAGGCAAGCGTTTATTTCGTCGGCAGCAGTAGATCTTGGAATTACTGGTAGTGTTTGTCGGAAATCGCCGGATAATAAAATCATTGAACCACCAAAACATCTCGAGTCATTGCGCAGATCTTTTAATGTTCGGTCTAGTGCTTCCAATGCGCGTTTGTGCGCCATTGTGCATTCGTCCCATATGATAATTTTTGATGCTACTAAAACTTTGGCCATTGCGGAGTGTTTCGAAATGTTACATGTCGGTTGTTCATTAGTTTGAAGATTTAATGGCAATTTTAACGCTGAGTGAGCCGTACGGCATCCGTCTAACAATGTGGCCGCTATTCCAGAAGAAGCCATTGCTACCGCAATTTCGGATCTCGCACGTACAGTGGCGAAAATCAATGACATGAGGAATGTCTTCCCAGTTCCACCGGGGGCATCCAAAAAAAATAAGCCACCATTTCCATCATCAATTGCATTAATCAGTGTATCATAGACTTCCCTCTGCTTAGGATTCAACAGTGGTACATTCGTTTGAACTAATTGGATTAGTTCATGTGGATCATATTCACGTTCACGTTCCAATTCTCTATTAAATGCGTCATTCATTCCGCGATCCGGCACTGGCATTCCTAACCTATCTAACAAACTGCCGCATATGAGGTAACACATATCTTCGATCAAGAGCAAGGCCTGTTTATGCATCTCCTCATTCGCCTCAAGATCGGGATTTCTTGAGCTGACACGAATTCGATATAAAATGTCTTCTGACATATTTAGGGTTACCACCTGGGGCTCAGGCCATTCCGGGACGGTCGACCACACATTGACGACGTTGCATCGCGAATTTTCGCTTTGTGCTCTCGTGACCCAATATGCCGCACCAGAGCCGATTTTCCCAAGAAACAATAAAATGACACACATATTATAACAAATTGTTTACAAAAGAGCGCACATAAAGTATAACAAACACATAGACATTCACTGACATTGACAATATAGAAAATCACAAAATGATACACACCTTCATATGCTACACTAATATTCACTTGACAAATTTCACAAAAACCTTCGTTAATGTTACCACGCTTACCCTCTGAAAAACAGGGGAATTGTTTTGTGTGCTCCTCTGTAAACATGCACTTTCGTTTTTCAGCCTTCGGCTTTGGTGCATTGCGAGCTATAACCTGTAGAATGATTTTGCGGTAGAACATCACTCTGTTTATTAAAACATTTAACTTACAATTTTAAGCATTTGGACAAATATTTAGAAGATTTTCCGAAAAGCACTGCGACTCTTTGTTCACTTTTTCACTGCTGACAAAATGGCGGGAAAGTTCACTAGTAAATCAGTTCACCAATTAAACTCAAAATTGCGAACTTGTTCTTTTGAGTTGCTTTTTATCGCTTTTTGCCAAAATGCCGATTTTTTTTATTGAAACAATAGAAAACCGGGACAATTTCGTATCGGGTCGGGACACCGGGACATTACCTGCAAAAGCGGGACATGTTCCGGAATTCCAGGATGGATGGTAACCCTAGACATGTTATCTTTGTATTTGTTCCACAGGTCACGTGGGTTCGATGGGAAGCATGTCGAAATGATGATTGCAAATAATGTGCGTATCTGACTTGGAGATGCAGAAATAATTGCTTCAGCGATTGTCGTGTCCGAATGAGTATCGTTTTCAAGCAAATTCAGCTCTTGACATGCTGCTCGAAATGTGGGGCACATTATACCATTAACAGTTCGTAGTGATTCAAATGATGTTGGCCCTCGAACATGTACCAGCAACAACCGCAAATAGAAACATTCATCATTCTTCGGATGAACTGTGTAAATACGACCAAGAGCATCAGCAGAACGCATATCTGGATGACCAGGAACTGCATCGCCTTGCTTCCGACGTTGAAATTTCTTCGATGTAGCGTTCCAAGTGTAATAACGTGGCATTTCCGAGTAAAGCAACGTTCGTGCGAACGGATCGTTTTGACAAATCGCAAAGAAACTGGTCAGTGTTGTCGCTGGAGGTGTTTGGGCACGTTGAGCAGCATTCGACGTTGTGAAATATACTCTCTGCTTCATTGCAGTTCACATATCTACCAACTTGATAGCGCGTGATTTCATCGTTGATATTGGATGTTTGGATACCAAAAACCACTATGTCACTCCCTTTCGTGACATATTTGCAAATGTATTTAATAGATTTGACCGAATTGCAATACTCTACATTACAATGTGCCTTGAATGTTTTGGATAAAAGTGGCGAATGTGGAACAATCCAACTGTTGTCAACTATGAAATCGTTTCCTTTCACTTTAGTTGTGATAGTTCTACCATTATCATCGGGCGATCTACGCCGATACAATGGATAACCATCGTTGCCTGTAATGGTCTCTGCCGTGAATTTTCGCGGATACCGTTTGGAACACTTGCCGTCGACCATGCACGGTGATTGGCGGTTGATAGTGCCACATGGTCCATGAATCATATTCGTGATTACAACATCATGTAGGTCTGGATCTGTTTCAGGAGCAGGAATCTCCGCACATATGATGGCATCTATTTGATCTGTCCGAATTCTGTCTACTAACCAAATTAGAATGTGAGCATGCGGTAGGCCTCGTTTTTGCCATTCGACTGAATACATCCAGCATCGAGTAATCCCAAAGACGTGTTGCTTAACAATGTAATTTATTAGTGACCGAATTTTTTGCTTGAAAACCCGTGCGGTGATGTCGTGTCGATCACTTGATGTTTGTCCGGGAAGCAGCAATTGAATAATTTCCATCCATTTCGGATTACATGTAAATGTAATGAATAGATCTGGCCGACCATAATGACGAACATATGTCATTGCATCTTGCGCATATTCATGCATATGATGCGGGCTACCTGTGTATGTCGCTGGTAAAATAGTCAATCGACCAACATTTTCTGAATCTCCTTCTGTGCTTATTGCATCGCGTAAATGAATATACTCTTCCGAACGCAATTTAACTTGATTCAAACGGATGAAAGTCAGGCGCTCCGTTTCGATTTTAACGTACATGTCAACGCAGTATTTTGAAGCAGTCGACGAAATCGCAACAAATAATTGTGAGAATTTTCACGAATCATCAAACGATATGCGTACTAATTCATGGAACTAACCTTCTTGGTAGTTTCCACACCTGAAAAAATACAGTAAAAATTGTATTTTAGAACTCCTAATAGGCTTACGACTCTTACAGCTACTCTCTACTTAATTAAGAGTGACAACTTTTTTTGTATACCAAAAGCAAACAGAATAAAATGTATATCAAGTTAAAATGAAAACAATGATATTGATCTTACCATTCAATGGATTAATCATTTTGATATTAAAGTGATATCCATCGTCTCCTTGCCAAAACATCAGCGGGTATTGTAGCGCGTCATATGAACGGTGCGTTTCATATATTCTTTGTAGTTGCCCAGTATTGCGTCGTGTAAGCACAATATCACGTGCTTCCGAGTTTTCACCAACAATCAGGATTGCCACTTCATCGATTTTTGGAGCATTAAATGTGCGTTCATGTGTTCCCGCTGGTCTTTTATCTGCTCTGATTACAACTTTATAGTCATCACTTGGCATGCGCTCTAAAGCAGTCTTGAACAGCCTGACCAATGCATGATGTTCATGAAGCATTTGCTGCAAATCTTGGAGAATTGCTCTTTTCGTAGCTGTGTTGATCCCTTGACGCCGGTCAAGTTGTTCTTCCATATTGCCCATGAAGTATACTTGCAAGAATTTGTGCTGTGCATCTTCAATAGGTTGCAATGATCCAATCCGATGGCAAATCTGGCCTTGAATCTGTAAGTTCAAAGCCATTCAAGCCATTCATAGGCATTTACAAACACTTTTTACAGAAATCCAACAAACTACATTCAATTTTTTTTTTACAATCATATAAAATAAAGTTTTTAACGTAAATTACCTTAAATGTTGGATTATATCCGTGTTCTTCAATAATTTCCGCCCCAAATGAAGTCATTTGGAAACAGGCATTGTATTTTTGAGTGTTCGCTAGAAAATGTCGTGATTCTAGTGTTTCGCCATAAAGCAGGGAACGCAATGGCTCTGGTGGTGGGACCACTAATGGCAATGTCACTTTACCACTAAGGCAGCACAAACCGGGCGTTTCACCAGCAAACTTCAATGCACCACAATGCTGGCAAACAACGTCCATTGGACCAATGCAAACTAAACGATGCAAGCTGTAGTCGATGGTGCAATCATATCGAAACGCTGCTCGATTCAAATCAATACTTGAACCATTTCTTCTTGCACTTCGAAGATTATTCCTCTGTTCATCTGTACGATAAGCTCGACGATTTCTCGTTTCTAATCTAGCCGTTTCACGGGGTGCCTCTCTTTGCTCTTGTGTTTGAGAAGCACGAATTAAGGCCCTTCTTTGCTCCATACTAACGCGGCGCTCTTCTCGGGCGATTTCTCGTTCTTCGTCAGATAATTGACTCGCGATATTCCGTTGCCTAATTGCATTACGGCTCCGCTGGGAAAGATTAGATCTTCTAGTACGCGGCATTTTTATTAATAGTAATACTGAATATGCACTAAATCTTTAATTTACACAAATTAATGTCTAAAACAAACAAATATAACAGTACCTACCTGAACTCTCGAGATATTTTGCACAAAATAAATTTCTGAACGAACACATAAATAGTTGTTACAGTATTTGACAGGAGAACGCATGTATAAATGTCAATCATTACTTACAGATTTTTACAAAAAAAATTTGACAGCTCCGAAACTAAAGAACGCATAATAATGCATTTTTCGAGTATTCGTCAATTTTTCAGTATTTTTAAGATGTATTCTGCTATTCGGGGCGGAGACAAATCCAACAAATCAAAAACCATGAAAATTGGTCCAGCAGATCTCTAGTTATAAGTGTTGTAACAAACCCGACTTACTTTTATATATATAGATATTTAAAACAATAAAAGCAAATATATAGTGAGACCGTCTAAACTAAATAAAAAGTCAAAAGTGACCCGCAAAAAGACACTTAATTTTTAATAATAGTTAATTGTTAAAAGAAATCCGTCAATGGTTTTAATGTCATATAAACGTATGTGAATCCTTTCTGTTTCGTTTTACTCGTGTAAAATGTACTAAATGTGCTCATAGCGGAATACACCTACAAGACAGTGCAACTAAGAGAGCGCTTTCTGTGGTATACGGCGAAAGCGCTTCATCAGTATGAGTGAGTACGGCGGCTTGCACTCACACCAAGGCAAGTGAATTCGCGCGTGCGCCTAATAAACCAGCAACTAAAAGTTCAACGACTTTGGCGCCAAATACTGCACACACCAACACCAATGCAACTGTTCCCAGTGCCGGTCAAGCAAGCAGTGCAAACAAATTCGCGCAAAATCTCTGCCATGCGCAGTTGCCTCAAAACTGTAGCAAATGCATGCGACGACCCAGTGACAATGGTAAGCAATGATGGTGAGACCACGTACTCAGACTCTATGTTGGAATACTCAGTTCTTGCCATTGAATCTACCGATACATCCGATGATGCCCTATATGCCTCTGCCAATACTGAGGCTAGAAGGGTATCAATGCCTCTAAAACCGCCATCTCGCTTGAGCAGAAAACGGAAAGGAAAGGTGCTAAAGAAAAGGACAAAGAAACATGGCTCATTTGCATCATCCACTATTCGTGACCCGACCCCCGTTGTCACCATTTCCGCCGCAGCCCACATCGGTGAGCCGGACAAGGAATTGTGTAAATCTCCTCTATCCGGCCATCAAGGTACACAGCAGCGACAACAACATCCGGTACAACAGCAACAGCAGCAGCCAATTCAATGTCAACCAACAGTTTTGCAGCCACTTCAATCAACATTATCCCTGGAGCTGGAGCAAATTCGCCATCAAATTTAACTGCGTATACAGCCACAGCAGAATCCAACAATAGTGAGCGGCAAAATTCCAACAATATTTGTACCAAATGTTGTTGAAATTCAAACGCTCATTGACAAGCTGACCACCAAGTCGGATGTAAGCAAATTCTCAACCAGATGCACGCAAAGCGGTGGTGTGAGGATACAGTGTAAGGACATGGCCACCTACGCTTCCATTCTTGCGACTCTAGATGACGGCGATATTCAACGGCACACACATCAACCGCGAGCCGTACGTGGCTATCGCTTCATCATACGAAATCTACATTTTTACACTGCAAGCGATTGGATCCGTTCACAGCTGGGTCAATTGGGATACAATGCCCGTTACGTCAGCGTGGTGAAACATCGCTTTTCTGGTAAGCACCTTAACATCTTTGAAGCTGAACTTGAGCCAAGGCTGGATGGCTCAAACAATAAGATTTTAACCCTCACCCAACTGGCTAGCCAATCAGTACTGGTCGAGCGACAAATGCGTAGACTCGAGCCAGTACAGTGTCACCGTTGCCAGCTTTTCGGACAAAGCAAGAATTACTGTCGTCGTCCTTTTGTCTGCCTTAAATCTGCAGGCAAACACTCCACTAAAACCTGTACGAATCCCAGAGACACTAAAGCGTCATGTGCAAACTGTAAGGGTGAGCACCTCACCTCGTACAAAGGATGCCCGACATTCAAACTTGCGAGGAATAAGATTTTATTAAAAAATCGGATTTTCGAGCCTGATACAGCCAATAATGTACACTACATTTGAAAAATCTAATAGTTTTTAGATATACAACAAATTACAAACAAGTAAGAAGGCTCTAGTCGGGAGAGCCCGACTAGAAGATACCCTGAACACAGTTGCAATAATTAATTAAATTTATATAAGACTTTGGTATACTGACTTAACTTCAATCGATAAAATTCGATATCTCCGGTGTTTCTTAACCGATTTGGACGAAATTTTCAGAAAAGCTCTATCGTTACCCATTATTTCAACCCTCATTTTTACATTTTGCAAATTCGATATTTTTTTGTTATCGATTCCATGTGTATATCGGAAACCAGAATAGTTATCGATAATTTGAAGCAAACTTGTTCTGCTTATGGTATAGATATAGATCCACGCGTTCATACAGACGGACAGACGGACAGACAGACAAACGGACAGACGGACAGACAGACGGACACGTCTATATCGTCTTGGCTGTTGATGCTGATCAAGAACTTTATGGGGTCGGAGATGCTTCCTTCTGCCTGTTACATACTTTTGCACAAAACCATTATACCCTTATTTACCCATTTTATGGGTTAAGGGTATAAAAAATGAGACGCGGTTATTTCTTCAAAATAGCGAATATAATTCATGTGGTGGCTTCAAGGGTAAAATGACAATTAAAAAGTAACTTAGCCTTATACAATTACGTGGGCCACAGACGGCCACACGCAACACAAATTCGCCGTCGGCAGATTGCCGATCGGCCTAAAAGCTTACATAGCTTAAGAGCGACTTCATGTTTTCTCTTAAACTAACTTAAGCTATGTTTACAAACTATCAATATAATTGTTCTGCTCCAACATTCCGGCCCCGTTGATGAGCTCCGGTCTTCAACATCCATCTAAGGGAATTGGTGCCACCCTGTGTACCGGTCGTTTAATGACGCCGGCCGGAGTCCTAATTTCGGCCACCCGCACCTTGCCGTCCTCGCCTGCGATTGCGCGTGTCACACACCCGGTGATCCATCAATGCGAGGGGGTGCTGCCCTATGCTCCATTGGGCTCGCTGCTGCAGGCTGAGCAGGTAGTCCTTGGACCACTTGCGCCAGAAGTGCAGTTTGAGCACCAACTACTGTCGCGACGGCTTCGAATATGCGGGTGCGTGCTTGTTGTTGGGCTCGTCGGGCGTGGATCCGAGCGGCAGCCCCAGCAGCCCTGGTGTCATCCCTTCTCCATCGTTCTGGTCGCTGCTGTCTGCCACGAGCACCCTGGAGTTGCCTGTGTCCAGCGTACGCTTGGCGTCGCCTGACCCTCGCGCCAGCCTCTGTTTGGCAGCCTCTACTGCTGCTTTCCACAGCCTGCCGAAGTGCGGTGTCCTCGGAGGGATAGACCTCCATTGCACAGCTTTCTCCTTGCTGAAGTGAAGCGCTTCGTGGACCTCCTTCAGCACGTTGCTCGCTCCAATGAGCCTATTAAAAACAATAACAAAGGCGTCAGTGTAAAGGTCAGTCACAAATTTCAAGACCTGCTTTGAGGCGAAACAAACAAATACGGCAACGTACATTTTTAAAGGTAGTCTACCTCTCACTCTGTAGCTTACATAATAAGGCTGCCTCAACAATCCAATCAGAACTTTTGCACCAGCATGGAAGTGCCTAAGGTGCAAATGCCTGAAGAAGATGCTGACGAATTCAAAACTCTTTGGAAGCAACAAAGGGAATTTAGCATCATGTGAGAAAGGGCCGTGTAGCAAACGCCCTCCTACTCGATCTAATTCAAATTTAATGCCATTTTCCTCAACTTCGTGGCTAAATGGATTTAACGATTGCAGTATTGGAGCTAATACTACCGAATTTGTTAATAGCATTTTTGCCGTAGTGACAAATGGACACAATAAGCCTAAAGAGTCAAACAAGCTAGAGGCTATGGACACGATATAACGCTTTTTTGGTTTTAGGGAAGCAAAACCATCCACGTCAAGATGATATTTAAACACATCATCTTGAGGTGCCCAATGCATTCCAAACGTCTTAACTGAGCTTTGCTCATCAAATTTTATACAAATTTCTCCACTGGCGTTCCTGTTACCAGACCGATTCTGGCAATTGAAAGCCCACTTGGCCAGTGGAAATCCTCCTGCGTGCAATATATTGCCGACCTGGCTGCAAATGGTGTCCAGTTCTTTTAAACTGTCTGCACCTGCCAGCATATCGTCAACATAAAAATAAGTTTTAATCACATCTGCGCCAATGGGGTGAGATGGTGTGTAGATATTTGAAAATTCAAACAAACAACGTTCAGCCAAAAAGGGTGCTGACGCTGTATCATATGTAAAAGTATTCAATCTGTCTGCCTGTAAATTTTGAGAAGTGGCTTCTCTCCACAAGACAAGTTGAAAGTCTCTGTCGTCCTCAGAAACATTTATCTGCCTATACATTTTTGAAATGTTGGCAGGTACGGCATATTTGTTCCACCGAAAGTTGACCAACGTTGAATACAACTCCCTCTGAATAGTTGGCCCCACCATTAGTGTTTCGTTGAGCGAAACTGCTGTTGATGTTTTTCTAGAAGCATCAACAACAACTTGAAGCTTGTTTGAGGTACTCTCAGGTCGCAGAACGCATTGATGAAGAATGTAGTAATGCTGTTCTCGAGGAGCAGACTTCAGAATGGACATATGTCCCAAATCCAAATACTCTTTCATGAAGTCTTGATACATATTTCTAAGAGTGTCATCTCTTGACAGTTTGCGCTCAAGTTGCAGAAAACGCCTTTTAGCAGTTTGAAAGGACAGGCCAAGAACCTTGGGATCGGTCTTAAAGGGAAGATTAACTTGAAAGCGACCGGTAGTAAACCGTTGCACAGTTTTTGTGAAGTGAAATTCACAGGCCTGCTGCTCAGCTGTTTGTCGGACAGCCTTCGACTCGTTTGGACATTGATCCAATTCCCAAAAACGATTAACTAAAGTGTAATAAGTAACATCTTGTTACTTTGAGGTTCGCTTATTCAATGTCTTTATTGAAATCAAAATATATTCTTGGCTTATGCCTAACATTTATAAACTTATGCTGTTATCAGTTAACAGCTACAAAGAGAGGGAGAGCGATTGTACTCATACGTTTGGCTAAAGTGCAAGTGCGGCGTTTCCCGTAGGGCAACGGTCTCACGCTTGCGTGGCCTTCTGAAGAGGCTTCATATTACTTACACGCGCAGACCATATGTATGTATGTGCTTTGGTATGCGCATACATATATATGTTTTTGCTGAGCGTGTTTAGGTTAATTTATACTTGCAACAAAGTGTTACAAGTTACGTTTTATATATATTTGAAATAACATATATGAATACACTACACCTCCCTTTTAAAAAATAACGTAATATTATGAATATGTAGTTATTTATAGTATACATGATTGTAATTTTTAGAAATATAAAAATTGAATAATATAAAACTATAAAAGTGTAAAAATTTAGTGTTACAATTAGCTGCTTTTTTTTTTTAAATGATTTATTTATTTTTCTTTTTTTCTTTCTTAAATAAGTTTTATATGTATACGGCTGATCAGACCGTTTTAAAATAATTTTTTTCTTAAATTATTTTATTTGTTTTTTTTATTCGTATGTATTAATTTTATATTACACATATATATTATCCTATATTATCCTAATTTTATATAAAAATATATATATATTTATTTATTTTTTTTTTTTTTTTTTTTTATTTATTTTTTTTTTTTTTTTTTTTTTTACTTATTGTTGTGTAGTACGTTTTGCTATACATATTTTTGATTATTAATTAAAAAGATGGTAAAAGTATTTCAAATGGTTGTTATTTTATATTATTTTCGTTTTGTTTTTGTGAAATATATTTTCATTTTTTTTTATATTATCATTTTACTTTTTTTTTTTTTTTTTATTTTTATTTTGAGATTATGATGTCTCTTTCTCCTATGTTTTTTTTTTTTTTTTTTTTTATTTTTGTTTTTTATTTTGTTTTTCTGTCTGGTGGTGTTGTGTAGAAGACGTTTTACTGTCAAGCTTTGCACGAGTAAGTCAGTGTAGAATTTGTATTTTCAGTTTATATGTCCGTGATGAACGTCTTCATTGGACTAAACTAGAATATAAAGAATTCCTTAAGTTGGAATATTACTTATTAATTGTAGACATTATTGCTTCTTGTACTTTTTATTTATTTGGGTCACCGACTTGAGTAGCTACTCTTTTATACATTATTGCCCATATATTTGAAATTATCTATTGAAATTGAATCAATGATATTTCTGCTCGGTGCCACTTGAGTTTGCTGATTGTAAGTATACCGGCTCCCTTTTCGAGCCTTTGGAAAAATTGACCTAAGTCGATAACTCTATTAGTATACAAATCGCTAACTTCAATTCTTGCGATAACTTTTAACCTTGTTTTAATAAACAATTTGGATTTTGTTATACGCAACTTTTTCTTATTCCGTCATTTGTGATGACGGTGGGCTTAGAAGCTTTTCAAGATTTTGCCTAAGCAAAGATTCTTGTTATATTCCTGCGCAGGATAATTTTGTCTACTGTATTGCCTGGTAGTGACTCTCAGGACTTTATTTCGTTAGTCTATTTTTTTGTAATTTGAATATTGTTATCCTAGAACGGGCATCTGTATCAAAATTGTCTTTTCTATTTTATGTGCCTGGAAGGGCTTTATTTGGGCTAATAATGTGAGTTATTTAAAAAAAATATTTTTTCAATTAGAAATTTAATTATGTAAAGTGAATAAAAACACGGAAGGTGTTTATGAGAGTTTAAAATTATTGTCAGTTTTAACTAAAGCATAATCTTTTCTGATTTCAAAAACTATTTTGTAAATTAACTTTAAGTTTCAAGTGGTATAGTCAGTATCAAATGTTTGTACGTCAGTTATGTTTCACAAGAATGGCCAGAAGGCGATGCGATTACTTTGACCTTGCACGCATCTTTTTGCGCTTACGTCTCAAGCTTCGCATACGCTTCTTACGGAACTTAGTGGTAATTTTTTTTCGATTCGAAAACGGTCAGGGAATTTATACTTATATTTTTTTTTTTTTTTTGTTCTTTCTTATTTATAAAAATGTGTTTGCTTCATAATAAAATTATTTTTTAATTTTTATTTATTTATTATTTCACGTAACTAGCGTAATGCGCAAGATGGTTACGTTTGGTAATTTTTTTTTCTCGTTTATTATATGTTTACATCCCTATTGTATGTCATATTGATCGCCTGTCTATGTGTTGTATGGCTTTACGGGCCATACGCTACTACCGGGCAACTAAGATGTCGCTCAGTATTACAATTTTCTTATATTTACGTATGTGTGTATTAATATATACTTATATTTATTTATATATTTATTTTTTTTTCTTACAACCAGCACTTGTTGTGCATCTAGTTGAATTTCAGGTATTATTTTTATAGTCAGCTTGCTGATTCGCTGGTTGGGGTCTTCTTGCCAGGATCTGATGGGGCGCCGGTGCAGGTCCTCGCACAGGCTATTGATGTTTCTGTTTTTTCCTTTTCGGTGTCCGTGGCCCAGCTTGATGCGCTGGGCGATGCCGGTGCTGGTCTTCGCACAAGCTGTTGTTAGTATTGGCAGTGACTAACGTGCTGTTCCTGTTGCCGTTATTCATTGTTGCTGTTGCTGCTGATGCTGTTGTCGTCGGCTCAAAGGTTTATCTTTTATCCCTCGTGGCTGTAGATGTTAGTGTCCCTCGTTGTTGTAGTGGACTTTGTTTTTTCCCTCGTGGATGTAGAGGACTAGCAGACCGCTGTCCTCCGCATTAAATTTAAGTGGCTGGGGCTGGCTACACAGGCATCTCCTCGTTCGTTTTTATACTCGATACCGAAGGTAAAGAGTATATTGAGTTTGTGCAATGTCCGTCATGGTGTCTGTCCGTCTGTCCGTCTGTATGAACGCAACTTTTTTCCACACCCTTCAAGCTAGATACTTGAAACTTTCCAAATCTCTTTATCTATGGGATAGTAAATTAAAGTGTAACTTTAACTTAACTGGGGGGCTGGCAAATCGATAAATTCGATAACTCAAAACCGATAAATCCACATATTTCGCACATCCTTACAGCTAGAAGTACCAAATTTGGTAAGAAGATAGCTACTAGCAACCCACACAAAGAAGAGGCTTCATATTACTTACACGCGCAGACCATATGTATGTATGTGCTTTGGTATGCGCATACATATATATGTTTTTGCTGAGCGTGTTTAGGTTAATTTATACTTGCAACAAAGTGTTACAAGTTACGTTTTATATATATTTGAAATAACATATATGAATACACTACACCTCCCTTTTAAAAAAATAACGTAATATTATGAATATGTAGTTATTTATAGTATACATGATTGTAATTTTTAGAAATATAAAAATTGAATAATATAAAACTATAACAGTGTAAAAATTTAGTGTTACAATTAGCTGCTTTTTTTTTTTAAATGATTTATTTATTTTTCTTTTTTTCTTTCTTAAATAAGTTTTATATGTATACGGCTGATCAGACCGTTTTAAAATAATTTTTTTTCTTAAATTATTTTATTTGTTTTTTTTATTCGTATGTATTAATTTTATATTACACATATATATTATCCTATATTATCCTAATTTTATATAAAAATATATATATATTTATTTATTTTTTTTTATTTTTTTTTTTATTTATTTTATTTTTTTTTATTTATTTTTTTTATACTCGATACCGAAGGTAAAGAGTATATTGAGTTTGTGCAATGTCCGTCATGGTGTCCGTCCGTCTGTCCGTCTGTATGTTCGCAACTTTTTTCCACACCCTTCAAGCTAGAGACTTGAAACTTTCCAATTCTCTTTATCTATGGGATAGTAAATTAAAGTGTCAAGATGGGGGTTCTACGATAACTGGGGGGCGTGGCAAATCGATAAATTCGATAACTCAAAACCGATAAATCCACATATTTCACACATCCTTACAGCTAGAACTACCAAATTTCGTAAGAAGATAGCTATTAGCAACCCCAAAAAACTGCATCAAAAATTTTGGAGCCACGCCCCCCTTCCGCCCCCAACCCCCCCGCATTTTAAAGTCAAAAAGCCTATATCTCCCTCAGTTTTTGAGCTAGACCCACCAAATTTGGTGCCAAGATAGCTGGTAACGACCTCCCAAAAACTGCATCAAAGTTTTGGAGCCACGCCCACCCATTCCGCCCCCAGGCCCCCAGCATTTTGAAATCACAAATGGCTGTATCTCCCTCAGTTTTAGAGCTAGAGCCACCAAATTTGGTGCCAAGATTGGTGATGATGACCCCCCAAAAACTGCATCAAAAGTTTGGATGCCACGCCCACCAATACTGCCCTAGCCGCCCCCATCCACCCCAACGCTTCGTCAAAAATGGGAATGCGTGTATCTTCCAGAATTGTGGAGCTAGAGCCACCAAATTTGGTAGGAAGATAGCTGGCAACGACCCCCAAAAATCTGCATCAAAGTTTTGGAGCCACGCCCACCCATTTCACCCCCCTTTCCCCACTTTTTACAAACTTTTAGCTAGAGTCACCAAATTTGGTATGAATATAGAAACTGACATTCCACAAAGATCTGCATCACAAATTGGGATGCCATGCCCACCCATACCACCCCCAGCTCCCCTTCCCCACTTTTTACAAACTTTGAGCTAGGGTCACCAAATTTGGTATGAAGATAGCAATTGACATTCTACAAACATCTGCATCAAAAATTTGGATGCCACGTCCACCCATACTGCCCCCAGCCCCCCTTTCCCCTCCTCTTACAAACTTTGAGCTTGTCACCAAATTTGCAACGAAGACAGCTTGTGGCATCCCCATCTGCATAGGAAAATCTTTAAGGCAGCGTACACCCCTGCCGCATCCGTACCCCTCTGCAATCAGGCCTCTTTTTACCGGTTTAATACTGGTATCGAGTATGCCGCAGTCGGTTGCGTCCGACTGCAACGTTTCCACTTGTTTTTACTTATTGTTGTGTAGTACGTTTTGCTCTACATATTTTTGATTATTAATTAAAAAGATGGTAAAAGTATTTCAAATGGTTGTTATTTTATATTATTTTCGTTTTGTTTTTTGAAATATATTTTCATTTTTTTTTATATTATCATTTTACTTTTTTTTTTTTTTTTTATTTTTATTTTGAGATTATGATGTCTCTTTCTCCTATGTTTTTTTTTTTTTTTTTTTTATTTTTGTTTTTTATTTTGTTTTTCTGTCTGGTGGTGTTGTGTAGAAGACGTTTTACTGTCAAGCTTTGCACGAGTAAGTCAGTGTAGAATTTGTATTTTCAGTTTATATGTCCGTGATGAACGTCTTCATTGGACTAAACTAGAATATAAAGAATTCCTTAAGTTGGAATATTACTTATTAATTGTAGACATTATTGCTTCTTGTACTTTTATTTATTTGGGTCACCGACTTGAGTAGCTACTCTTTTATACATTATTGCCCATATATTTGAAATTATCTATTGAAATTGAATCAATGATATTTCTGCTCGGTGCCACTTGAGTTTGCTGATTGTAAGTATACCGGCTCCCTTTTCGAGCCTTTGGAAAAATTGACCTAAGTCGATAACTCTATTAGTATACAAATCGCTAACTTCAATTCTTGCGATAACTTTTAACCTTGTTTTAATAAACAATTTGGATTTTGTTACACGCAACTTTTCTTATTCCGTCATTTGTGATGACGGTGGGCTTAGAAGCTTTTCAAGATTTTGCCTAAGCAAAGATTCTTGTTATATTCCTGCGCAGGATAATTTTGTCTACTGTATTGCCTGGTAGTGACTCTCAGGACTTTATTTCGTTAGTCTATTTTTTGTAATTTGAATATTGTTATCCTAGAACGGGCATCTGTATCAAAATTGTCTTTTCTATTTTATGTGCCTGGAAGGGCTTTATTTGGGCTAATAATGTGAGTTATTTAAAAAAAAATATTTTTCAATTAGAAATTTAATTATGTAAAGTGAATAAAAACACGGAAGGTGTTTATGAGAGTTTAAAATTATTGTCAGTTTTAACTAAAGCATAATCTTTTCTGATTTCAAAAACTATTTTGTAAATTAACTTTAAGTTTCAAGTGGTATAGTCAGTATCAAATGTTTGTACGTCAGTTATGTTTCACAAGAATGGCCAGAAGGCGATGCGATTACTTTGACCTTGCACGCATCTTTTTGCGCTTACGTCTCAAGCTTCGCATACGCTTCTTACGGAACTTAGTGGTAATTTTTTTCGATTCGAAAACGGTCAGGGAATTTATACTTATATTTTTTTCTTTTTTGTTCTTTCTTATTTATAAAAATGTGTTTGCTTCATAATAAAATTATTTTTTTTTTTTATTTATTTATTATTTCACGTAACTAGCGTAATGCGCAAGATGGTTACTTTTGGTAATTTTTTTTTCTCGTTTATTATATGTTTACATCCCTATTGTATGTCATATTGATCGCCTGTCTATGTGTTGTATGGCTTTACGGGCCATACGCTTCTACCGGGCAACTAAGATGTCGCTCAGTATTACAATTTTCTTATATTTACGTATGTGTGTATTAATATATACTTATATTTATTTATATATTTATTTTTTTTTCTTACAACCAGCACTTGTTGTGCATCTAGTTGAATTTCAGGTATTATTTTTATAGTCAGCTTGCTGATTCGCTGGTTGGGGTCTTCTTGCCAGGATCTGATGGGGCGCCGGTGCTGGTCCTCGCACAGGCTATTGATTTTTCTGTTTTTTCCTTTTCAGTGTCCGTGGCCCAGCTTGATGCGCTGGGCGATGCCGGTGCTGGTCTTCGCACAAGCTGTTGTTAGTATTGGCAGTGACTAACGTGCTGTTCCTGTTGCCGTTATTCATTGTTGCTGTTGCTGCTGATGCTGTTGTCGTCGGCTCAAAGGTTTATCTTTTATCCCTCGTGGCTGTAGATGTTAGTGTCCCTCGTTGTTGTAGTGGACTTTTTTTTTTATCCCTCGTGGATGTAGAGGACTAGCAGACCGCTGTCCTCCGCATTAAATTTAAGTGGCTGGTGCTGGCTACACAGGCATCTCCTCGTTCGTTTTTTTTTATACTCGATACCGAAGGTAAAGAGTATATTGAGTTTGTGCAATGTCCGTCATGGTGTCTGTCCGTCTGTCCGTCTGTATGAACGCAACTTTTTTCCACACCCTTCAAGCTAGAGACTTGAAACTTTCCAAATCTCTTTATCTATGGGATAGTAAATTAAAGTGTCAAGATGGGGGTTCTACGATAACTGGGGGGCTGGCAAATCGATAAATTCGATAACTCAAAACCGATAAATCCACATATTTCGCACATCCTTACAGCTAGAAGTACCAAATTTGGTAAGAAGATAGCTACTAGCAACCCACAAAAAACTGCATCAAAAATTTTGGAGCCACGCCCCCCCATTCCGCCCCCAGCCCCCCCCCGATCTCCCACAGTTTTTGAGCTATAGCCACCAAATTTGGTGCCAAGATAGGTGATGATGACCCCTCAAAAACTGCATCAAAAGATTGGATGCCACGCCCACCAATACCGCCCTAGCCACCCCCATGTGCCCCAACGCTTCGTCAAAAACGGGAATGCGTGTATCTTCCAGAGTTGAGGAGCTAGAGCCTCCAAATTTGGTGGGAAGATAGCTGGTAACGACCCCCAAAAAACTGCATCAAAGTTTTGGAGCCAAGCCCACCCATTCCGCCCCAGCCCCCCCGCATTTTGAAATCAGAAATGGCTATATCTCCCACAGTTTTTGAGCTAGAGCCACCAAATTTGGTGCCAAGATAGGTGATGATGACCCCCTAAAAACTGCATTAAAAGTTTGGATGCCACGCCCACCAATACTGCCCTAGCCGCCCCCATCCACCCCAACGCTTCGTCAAAAACGGGAATGCGTGTATCTTCCAGAGTTGTGGAGCTAGAGCCACCAAATTTGGTAGGAAGATAGCTGGCAACGACCCCCAAAAATCTGCATCAAAGTTTTGGAGCCACGCCCACCCATTTTGCCCCCCTTTCCCCACATTTTACAATTTTCGAGCTAGAGTCACCAAATTTGGTATGAAGATAGCAATTGCCATTTCAGAAAGATCTGCATCAAAAATTTGGATTCTACGCCCACCCATATCGCCCCCAGCCCCCCTTTCCCCACTTATTACAAATTTCGAGCTAGAGTCACCAAATTTGGTATGAAGATAGCAATTGACATTCCAGAAAGATCTGCATCAAAAATTTGGATGCCACGCCCACTCAAACCGCCTCCAGCCCCCCCTTTCCCACCTTTTACAAATTTTGAGCTAGAGTCACCAAATTTTGTATGATGATAACAATTGACATACCACAAAGATCTGCATCAAAAATTTGGATGCCACAACTAACCATACCGCCCCAGCCCCCCCCCCCCCTTTCCACACCTTTTAAAAACTTTGAGCTAGAGTCACCAAATTTGGTATGAAGATAGCCGGTGGCATCCCCATCTGCATCGGAGAATCTTTAAGGCAGCGTAAACCCCTGCCGCATCCGTACCCCTTTGCATTCAGGCCTCTTTTTACCGGTTTTAATTCTGGTATCGAGTATGCCGCAGTCGGTTGCGTCCGACTGCAACGTTTCCACTTGTTTTTTTTTTTATTTTCGTTTGATTATTAATTATTGAGTAATAATTTGTTAAATTTTGTTTGCTTTCATCCATTATAGTTCATAATATTGTGTATTACACTTTTATGTTGTTGAACATGAACATGAACATGAATGTATAACCAAAATGTTTTATATTTTGTTTGTTTGTTTGTAAAAGTTAATTATTTAATTTACAAGACCTTTTTGATCTCACATGAATGTATTAACCAAAATGTTTTATATTTTGTTTGTTTGTGTGTAAAAGTTAATTATTTAATTTACAAGACCTTTTTGATCTCACATCGTTATCGTTTATTTTCGTACATAACAAGCACTGTATTATTTATTATTACATTTTTCGTACATAACAAGCACTGTGTTATTTATTATTACATTTTTATTTTATACTTCGCCGTTCGAAGTCACATGTCACGGTCGCCATGTAATAAGTAACATCTTGTAACTTTGAGGTTCGCTTATTCAATGTCTTTATTAAAATCAAAATATATTCTTGGCTTATGCCTAACATTTATAAACTTATGCTGTTATCAGTTAACAGCTACAAAGAGAGGGAGAGCGATTGTACTCATACGTTTGGCTAAAGTGCAAGTGCGGCGTTTCCCGTAGGGCAACGGTCTCACGCTTGCGTGGCCTTCTAAAGAGGCTTCATATTACTTACAAGCGCAGACCATATGTATGTATGTGCTTTGGTATGCGCATACATATATATGTTTATGCTGAGCGTGTTTAGGTTAATTTATACTTGCAACAAAGTGTTACAAGTTACGTTTTATATATATTTGAAATAACATATATGAATACACTACAAAAGAGTCGAGAGAACAGATAGAAACTTGAGCTACTGCACTATTACTATACTGTTGCCGAGGCACTTGTCCAGTATATTTACCCGCTACAATCCAGCCGAGCAATGTGTTTTGCATTATGGGCAGCTCGGAATGTAACTTTATTTGCCCAACGCACAATAAACCATAAAACAATTCAGCTCCCAATAGCACATCTACCTTAGCTGGCTTATAAAACTCGGGATCTGCCAACTGAATATTTTTTGGTATTTTCCAGTTCAATATGGACAGAGCCTGTCCAGGCTGAGATGTGGATATCGACTTAAGTACCCAACACTCAGCGGAAAATATGTGGGAATTCACACGAGATTGAATTGATGCACAAACCTTAGTTTTGCTATCAGTGGTAGCACCACCTACCATTGAGATAGCAAGGGAAGTTGGCTCACGTTTAAGACGTAGCCTCTGTGCCATGCTCTCAGACATCTGTGAGCCACTCTCGAGCAAAACTCGTGCTGGATGCAATTGTCCAAATCTATCTTTAATGTTCACGATGGCGGTAGCAAGAACAACTTGATCCGCATTACGCATGTGACCAACATATGCCTCTGAAGTTGAGGCTTGAAATGCAGCTGCCTCACTTTGTACTGGTGTGTTATACCTATGAAGCAAAGAGTGATGAGGCTTTGAACACACACGACACTTCGACGCCTTGCAGTTCGTAACTATGTGTCCCACGGTCAAACAGTTCAGACACATCTTTTGAGTTTTGAGGTACTCAAATCTTTGCATCACAGAAATAGCACTGAATGACGGACAAGAATGTATATTGTGATCTGCAGACTTGCAATAAGTGCATGCAGACGACGACCTATGCGCTGAGCTAGCACATGCAAATGAAGATTTTTGTTGAGGCTTTCTCACTTCATTGCGTTCTTTTGATTTGTCACGAGTTGACTCCTCTGAGGTTAAGTATTGATACCTCCTATTCAACTGTTTAGCACACTCTTCCCAAGATGGCAGCTTATCATAATCAAGCTGCTCCTCAAAACGAGATTGGGTCGTATGGTCTACCTTAGCCATGACCATATGAATAATCATTGCATTAGCAATGTCTTTGTCGTCACCCAGGGACGACAACGATGCATATATAGCAGACACTGTATCTATTATCGATCTTAAACTCGACGCAGATGATTTGGTCATGCTTGGCAAATTAAACAATTGAGCAACCGTATCAAAAAATATAAGGCATTTATTGTCGTAAACTGACTTTAGACTAGCAAGGGCCTTAGGGTAGTTACAATCTGCTAGCTGATATGGCTTAACTACACCCAATGCTTCATCTGACAAACAAGAAACTAAATGGTTAAATATTTGAACGTTTGTTAATGACGCATCGTCATTCACAAGACTCTCGAAAAGGCACATAAAATTTCTAAACTCCGAATGTTTACCACTAAATGTCGGTAAACGCATTTTCGGCAGCTGAGATCGCTGCCATATTCACGTATAGCGCCTCACAGAAGGCGTTTGCATTAATAGCCGCAGCCGGACCTGAGTTGCGGCGAATTCGCATGCTGTCTCGCTCTGACACAGGATGTCAGCGCTAAGGTACGTGTTTGGCACATGGGAGCCACAAAACACGTACCGTAAAAGTCGTGGCAAAGTGCCGTTGGTGTGTGAGCGGTGCATCCACGAGATGTAGTGATCACCGTCACACCAACGACAGGCGTGATCAGCAACGAGGAACCGTTGTTGCTAGGCAAAACTCACTGGAACGATCACGCCACCTTTGCCCTTGGCGCGACATTGGCAGCGTTGACAGGCCCCGGTCCAGCGAGACAGCAGAAGGGTACAAATGAGCCGCCTTTGACAGAACGGCGAGTCAGTGCGAAGTCAGCGAAGTGAAAAGTCAGTACGGAGTCAGTACGAAATCAGTGAAAAATCAGTGCGAAACATAAAGTGAACAAAGGATAATACAACGCGAAAGGATAATATAAGAGTTTTTGGAAGCTCGATATCTTCCTATTTACTTAATATTCAAAACTCATTTATTTTAGAAATTACAATGATAACAATAATATTACTGAATTAAAAGTTAAACACGCTGCTTCAGTCGTACGCGTGATAGAGATGAACCAAAAATATATTTTCTCTTTATATCGCCTCTATCAACTATCATACGCCTATCGAAGGTTTTCCGGTAGGAGGCGTTTTCTGGGTCGCCACAGTACTCCCTCTCTAGTGATGATTCACGATTGTTGAAAGTGTACTTGGGCTTTCCGTTTATACGTTTGTGGCGAAGTGTTGTCTTGTTTTTTATCTAATAATTTGTCATCCTTGACAATGAAAGCGGGTTTGAGTCTATCGACGGATACGGCTACTTCTTTACCTTTAATTTTTAGTGTGAAAACGCGATCATTTTGGCGTTGAATTACTTCAAAAGGTTCAGTGTACGGGGGTTCCAAGGGTTGTCTTACAGCGTCAGTTCTTATGAAAACATGTGTGCAGTCTTCGATGCCTTTGATTAAAAACATTTTATGCTTTATATGGTGGGCTGTAGCAGTTGGTCTGATGAGTCGCATGTGTTCGCGAAAGTTGATGATAAAATCCGATGAATTGGTGGTTGTATCCAAATCGTCAAAAAATTCATTGGGTAAGCGGATTGGCGTTCCGTAAAGCATTTCTGCAGCAGATGATTGCAGGTCTTGCTTATAGCAAGTTCGAAGGCCAAGCAAAACCGTGGGCAAGAGTTTAGGCCATGGAATTTCTGTGTTACACATCAAGGCACTTTTTAATGATCGATGCCATCTCTCAATAAGACCATTCGACTGTGGGTGGTAGCTTGTTGTGTGTATATGTTTGCTGCCAACGATGTGGGCAAGCTCCTTGAACAAGGCCGATTCAAACTGTGTGCCCTGATCTGTGGTGATGGTTTTAGGTGCTCCAAAACGTGCTATCCATTGTGCCCAGAAAGCATTCGCTACCGTTTCTGCCGAAATGTTAGAGAGTGGAACTGCTTCCGTCCAGCGAGTGAAGCGATCGATCATGGTTAAACAGTACCGAAGATTTAATTCTTGTGGCATAACTATGATGTCCAGATGCACATGATCAAATCTGCCAGGAGGGACTTCTATTTTGTTAGGAACCAGATGATTGTGTTTGCTGATTTTGGCGCGTTGACATGGTAGGCAATTTCTGCACCAATTAGTCACATCCTTGTTCATTGACGGCCAGATGAACTTTTGACGTAATTGTCGTAGAGTTGCTCTGCCACTGGGATGCGATAAGCCGTGGACAAAAGCAAAAATTTGATGTCGTAGAACTTCTGGGATGTATGGGCGCACAGATCCCGTAGAAGTATCGCAATATAGTGAAACATTGTCTGCATAGCGCATTTGTTGCAGCTTCAAAGACGTGTTGCCTTGGAGAAGCTCTGCTAGTTCGGAATCAACAGCTTGAGCCTTTTCAATGTCGTTCAGTTTGACTGCTACTGGCATAGATATTGCGCATAATCGTGAAAATGCATCTGCAATGGCGTTGTCTGATCCTTTGATGTGGACGATCGAAGTGCAGAATTGAGAAATATAACTCAATTGCCGTATTTGGCGGGGCGACGCTTTTTCGGGCCTTTGCTTGAATGCATATATCAGTGGCTTGTGGTCGGTTTTTATGATGAATGATCGAGCTTCAAGCATGTGCTTGAAATACTTGATTGCTTCAAAAATTGCTAGAAGCTCTCTATCGTAAGTACTATAATTCTTTTCACAATTGCTGAGCTTCTTAGAGAAAAAACCAAGGGGCTGCCAAATGTCGTTTATTTGCTGCTCCAGTACAGCACCAATAGCCACATCAGATGCATCACAGATCAACGAGAGATTTGCTTCTGACGAAGGATGTGCCAACAGTACTGAGTCGGTCATACTGCGTTTACAGGCCTCAAAAGCTGTGATTAAATTGGGTGTCCATTCAATCTTGCGCTGATCATTCTTTTTAACTTTCCTAAGCAATTCTGACAATGGCGCTTGTATTTGTGATGAGTTTGGCAGGCATCTGCGGTAGTAGTTGATGATGCCAAGAAAACGACCAAGCTCGTTGAGTGTAGTAGGACGTGAGTATTTGACGATTGCATCAATGCGACTGGTGGGAGGTTTGATACCATGTTCGCTTATTATGTAACTGAGGAATTGGACCTTGGGCTGAGCAAGTTGACATTTACTCAGGTTGATGGAAAGTCCATGTTTGCGTAGGATTTGCAGAACAATACGAAGATGCTTCTCGTGCTCTGCAGTTGTAGAAGACATGATTAATATATCATCAATGTAACAATAAACAAAATCAATGTCTCGAAAAATGTCATCCATAAAGCGTTGAAAGGTTTGCGATGCATTTCTCAATCCAAAAGGCATGTATAAGAATTCGATCAGCCCAAAAGGTGTACATACAGCTGTTTTTTGGATATCGTTCTCTGCCATTGGAATCTGGTAGTAGGCCTTTACCAGATCAAGAGTGGGAAAAATCTTTTTTCCGTGTAGTTGTTCGGTAAAATCGTGAATGTGTGCGATTGGGTAGCGATCAGGCACAGTAACCGAGTTGAGTTTGCGGTAATCTCCACAAGCACGCCAGCCGCCGTCCTTTTTGCTGACCATGTGAAGTGGGCTCGACCAAGGGCTTTTAGAAGGTCGGCAAATTCCTTCCGTAATCAAGAAGTTGATCTCAGCTTTTGCGGTTGCAAGTTTTTCGCCAGATAGGCGACGAGGACGATCGAAAATGGGGCTGCCATTCGTCTCGATGAAATGACAGACGTCGTGCTGATTGGAAAGTTTCCTTGTAGGCATTGTCACGTCGACAAACTCTTGCAGAAGATTTTGAAAAGTTGGCATGCCATGTAAAGTAGATACTGATATGAGTTTCGCGTTTGTGAGACAAGCCGGTGTTTTGAGTCCCGTAATTGAGTCAATTAAACATTGTTTGTTGAGATCGACAAGTAATTGAAAATGTGATAGAAAATCTGCTCCAATTATAGGTGTTTGAACGTCTGCAACTATAAAAGGCCAGATGAAACAGCGACGGAGTCCAATATTGAGTTCTGCTATAAGGTTTCCATAAGTTCGGATAACTGTTTGATTTGCCGCATATAAAAGTAAATCGCTCTGCTTTGAGTTTTTTTTAGCCAGTATGCGAGGCATGACAGAGACTACTGAGCCAGAATCCACTAGGAACTTGATGTGAGATGTGCGATCGGTAATGTGAAGACGGCGTTCCAATATGCCGGTTGGCGGAACGATGGGATCGCTGTTGATTAGTGATTTGCTGTTACCTTTCAGCGTGTTAGGCAACAGCACATTTAGTTTAAAGACGAGCGAGCGCATGGAGTTGTGCATTTCAGTGCGTTGTCGCCAAAAAGCTTGTGGTAATAGCAAAGATTGGCCTGTTGTGTATCTGCCTGTCGCGCTTCCTTGTTGGAATCGACAGGCTGACTGCTGGCTGCTGCTGGACCTGGTTGGTTGCGGGAGTTGCTACGATGTCGAGTATTTGTCTGCAATCGTTTAACGTCTTTTTGCAGAGAATCGACTTTCTGCGAGATGATGAGTCTGAATGAACGACAGAAGCTACTGATGAGCCAGCAGGTTGAGTAATGCTAGCGTTGACGGCAAATGTTGTATTAATGCCGACTGTTTCCAGCATTTTGTCGGCTGTTCTAGCCAGTTTATCTAAATCATTTTCTTCCCATACGGTAAGTAAAGGACGAAGATTTGTAGGCATCTCGGCGAGAAAAAGGCTTCTAATTATGCTCTCACTGCTTGGGTCCGGAGCGAGACGGCGCAAGTGTGCTAAGATTTCGGATGGCTTGAGACCAGCAGTTTCTCCTCCTTGCAGTAAACGGCGTAGTTTTGATTCTTGTGATTCAGAAAATTTTTCAAGCAGACCCAATTTTAGCGCAGCATATTTGTTATCAGCTGGCGGACATATTAGTAAATTTTCGACTGCTTGCGCTATTTCACCACTTAGACTGAGAGTAACATGATCGAACTTGTCGTCGTCGTCATTGATGTTGAGCAGTCTGAATGATCGTTCAACCTGAGCAAACCATAGTTGCGGGTTGCTACAAGTGAATTTGGGCAAGTTTAGTGAAACGCGTTGCGAGTTTGCTGGTTGCGGGACCTGCGACGTATTAGTGACTTGCAATGCGTCTAGTTGTCGCTGCATCTCACGAATTTGATCTCGCAGACCTTCGTCCGTCATGTTGTCCTCGAAAATTAGCTTTCTACCTTTTAAAGATCTCAAATTGTAGTGGAGGCTTCGATTGCACATGCAGAAAACATTTGCTGCGTTGTTTTCAGTTGTGCATGTATGTAAGTGTAGAGCCACGCTCGCTTCCAGTGAAAATTCAGCAGTGTATTTGTAGCGCACACATATTTTGCGAATTTTTGGCAAAGACTAATTAATTTTGAAATGTCGGGGTCACCACTTTGGAAGCTCGATATCTTCCTATTTATTTAATATTCAAAACTCATTTATTTTAGAAATTACAATGATAACAATAATATTACTGAATTAAAAGTTAAACACGCTGCTTCAGTCGTACGCGTGATAGAGATGAACCAAAAATATATTTTCTCTTTATATCGCCTCTATCAACTATCATACGCCTATCGAAGGTTTTCCGGTAGGAGGCGTTTTCTGGGTCGCCACAAGTTAAAAGGACTCATATCGCAATAAGGACAAATCAAATCGTGTCCTTAACAATTAACAAACCCTTTGCTAAGAAATCAATACGCGGGAATTTATCAAGCCTTGCGGTGTGTTGCATTTGCAAAGCAACCTCAAGTTAAAACCAAGTATCAGACTAGTGAGCCTGGCGAAGGACAGGTGAAGCTAAAGCCAGACCCTGAGAGTAGGAGAGACTATTGGCGAAATCCTTGTGGTAACAAGGAGGCCATAGTAGAGCCTGGCGAATTTCAGGCGTTGCTAGCTAAAACCTCGTTTAGTAGGCGAAACATTGGCTCCGAATATTTGGTGCAACGAGAGCGCCAGCATTGCAAATAAAACCACGACACAAGACCCGTACGATTACACAAACTCTAATAAGAAATATCACTTAAGTGTACAGATCAATTGTAAAACCCAACGTGAAAACTAGCAGAGAGTGCAGTTTTAAAATATATGTATAAAAGCAAAACCTTATTGTGTTATTATTGCCGTAGCCGCCACAAATATAAATTTGTTGGAACGTACCCTCAGCACAGCGAGAGTTAGCCCAGCTAAAACCGCGTGACAACTTTAGGTTCGTTACACATAGAACATTCATGTTGTACCTGTGTGTCGAATCGTGTCTTAATTGCATTCATAAACAATGCTTTTGTTACGACACACAAATCCTCTAACGGCCCTCTGCTTTCGTTAGCTGGATTTAAACTGTCCAGCTCTGCCTGTAAATTCATAGCTTTTTCAACATACCCTTCTAATAATTCTAATCGACATGCTAACTCTGTTTTGTCGGATGAGATTTTTTTTAAATTTAAAAGCTGTTTGCATGCGAGCTATGTCAGCATTACCTTTTGCAAACTTCTGCAAACATAATGTTAATTTAACATTAGTCTTAGATGCTGCTGGCTTTTCGAGTGACAGTTTATCTGACTCAGACATATTTAAGCTGACTAAAAACAACCTTTACAAAACGCAGAAAAAAGTTCGGCACACTTTGTGAGTTACCCTAACGCACGCACTGCGAATATATAACAAAACGCCAAGTTTGCTTACTGAACACACACACGCACTCTTGGTGATATGTGAACAAACAAACGAAAACGGTCCAAGCGACCGAAAATAAGCAAGTCAAGCGGTTGCTGCAGACACTTTGTGGGTACAGCTGTAAAATATGCGTGGTGCGGGGGGTTAAACAAAGTAAAGAGAGAATTTGGAGCGAGCGCACAAGACGAACAGACGATCAAGCCAAGCTTGACCCGCAAGCAAAGCGGGGATGAAAGGAACAAGCGGCAAAATTTGGCGCGAGCGCACGCATAGACAAAACAATGTATAAAATCAATGCAAGCGCAAGCAAAGAGCGAAGAAAGGTTAAAGAACGAACGAACAATCAGATGTTAATGCCCAAAAATGTTTAACAAAAGTTGTGTGTTCTAATGTATGTACATTTATTGTTACGTTGCGATTAGTTGAGAAGCGAAAACCAAAAAAACAACACTTTGCAGTTGCACAAACACACGTACTATATCAAACGCAATAAATAGACCACCGTTTAAAACCTTTATTTTGTTTCTTGTATTGAATTTTTATTTATTCACTTTTATATATGTATGTAAATATGTTGCCGTTTTTTTGTATTTAAATCAAATACACAAAGTGCCAGAAATTGAGCTGTTTCTACGTGTATGAACGTATGTACATACATATAAGTATCAAAAATTTTTGATATTTTTTGTCGACTGCAGCGACACAACGATATAAATTTTAAAGCTCAATTTTTGGCACAGAATACCTGGAGACTTTCTAGCGATTCAATAGAAAGTGATCTTCCTCGCTTGTTGGCCATAGAAGCTTCGTCTTGGCAAAAGTCCAAAAGGTTTATTCCAGCAAATCCAAAATCAGCGAAAATGTGTGATTATTTATCACATTTACCACCACCGCGAAACAAACAAACAAATCGACATAACCGAAGTACCTGCTCGGGCGCCAATGAAAAAACTAATAGTTTTTAGATATAAAACAAATTACAAATAAATATAGTTTGAAAAATCTAAAAAATACGCTTTTTAAAAACATTGAACTAAAAACTTAAAAAATTATTTCTAATGTAAGCTTAAAAACTTTAAAAATTTTTGAATTATTGTGAAAAAGCGTGGGCGCTTTGTGATATATATTTCGTGTATCGAGCGCCAGACGCTTTTTCACAATAATTCAAAAATTTTTTAAGCTTACATTAGAAATTATTTTTTCAATTTTTAGTTCAATGTTTTTAAAAAGCTTATTTTTTTGTTTTTTCAAACTATATTTATTTTTAAAAAGCGTATTTTTTAGTTTTTTTTCTAAATATATTTATTATAATTATAATTATTACTGAATATTAACTATTAAAAAATACAAAAAATCTAATAAAAAAAAAAATTGGACTAAAAAACTAAAATACCAAATTTATTACACGGGGATTCGAACCCGCACCTCCCGTTTAAGAGTCTGGCAACCTTACCACTAGACTATATGAGAGAGTTCCCGAATCGCCTTTTAAACCTAATTTATACTTATTTTCTTGAGTTACTCACTCACTCCGCGTCAAGTGAAGCTAATAAAAACTCAAATATAAATTTTTCTACTTGGGGATTCGAACCCGAACCTCCCGGCAATGAGTCGGGTATCCTAACCACTAGGCCACATGAGTGTGATGCTTAGTGTGCCTTTAAAACCTAATTTATACTTTTTTTGAGTAACTCACTCAAGTGAAGCTAATAAAAAGCTATTAAAAAAATGAGACGCGGTTATTTCTTCAAAATAGCGAATATAATTCATGTGGTGGCTTCAAGGGTAAAGGCCTGTACGCATGAGCCCCGTACAGCTCCCGTACCGTACACATGAGTTTTACGACTGTAACGACAATTGTTGAAAAAATCATATATTGTGGTGGTAGGCTAATTGTTTTTTGTAAATAAATCGGAAATGCAACTGTGTTTTGTACACTTGATTTCAAAATAATGATTCGCGCGCTACTTTTGTGTTTGAGTACAGCTAACGCCCTGCTGCAGTCGCATTTTAGTGAACCCATATTTGATGGGCAGAGCTGAGATTACCAAAGATTATGCTAAACATAACTGAAACCACTCAAAAGACTCAAGGCAAATTCACCTTAATGATCTATACCCTGTAATAGATCAGTGGCAGTACAATCCAGTTTATATGTTATTTAAATTGTATCTTATTAATTAATTAATATATTTTTATTCAATACTTCTTGCGCAGCATTGACTGCCAAAACAATAAGTATGGCTCTATTGGAACCTGAATTAGGTCAACTTTGTTAATATTATCCGAAAAATGTATAAGCCGGCTCTTGCCCGACATGTTGGTGCATTTTTTACAATCGTAAATAGCTGCTGAAAGCTATGTACTGCTCGTAACATTTTAACATAACATTTGAACATTTTCATTGTTCAACACTACCGTACCAACAGTAGCCAAAAGAACTGCAGACCGAAAATGTTAGTACGGTACAGACGCTGTACGAGACCATTTTTTTTATATGAAGTTTTTACACTACGGGAGCTGTACAGGCTTCTGCGTACAGGCCTTAAAATGACAATTAAAAAGTAGCTTAGCCTAATACAATTACGTGGGCCACAGACACACGCAAGACAAATTCGCCGTCGGCAGATTGCCGATCGGCCTAAAAGCTTACATAGCTTAAGAGCGACTTCATGTTTTCTCTTAAACTAACTTAAGCTATGTTTACAAACTATCAATATAATTGTTCTGCTCCAACAACATTCATAGTAGCCAGCCTCGGATTCTTCCTCAGCCAATTCCCCAGCAAAAACAGCAACACGTGAGACCACCCCAAGCCCTTCAACAGCAGCAAATCCGGACTCCGGTGCCACAACAGCAGCAGCAGCCTACACGACATATAGCCAAACAGCGCGCGGAAGCAACACCCCTCATCAAGTTAGAAACCCAAACGCTACTAACCTCCACAACTTCCAGCAACGTCTCCAACTGGAACAGCTTCAGCAACATCAGCAGCAACTGCACCAAAACCCGCTGCCCCAGCAACAGCCAGTAGCAGATGACTCAACAGTTCGCTTGTTACAACACAACCTTGCTGGGATTGCTGAAATGGGGAAACAATTGGACACACTGCTAAGTACTATACTCTCACTGTTAGCTGACATTAAATAAAAACTTATGCCGAAGATGGATCAAATGCGTTTGCCCTGACATGAATATGGAAACATAACGATCCTGATGCCCCGAAATTACTGCCAAAGGCATGCACCAGAGTAGTGTGCTGCCTCAACTAAATTTTAAATCGCCAGTCTGCTCAATCATCAAAAGTATGCTTTGAGCCAAATTAAAAAAGAAAAAACAAAAAAAAAAAAAAAAACAAATTTTTAGCAAGGAAAAAAAATAAATAAAAATAAATCCAACAAGACTAACACAGTCCTATAATATTAAAAAGTCAAAAGTGATGGAATTTCCACCGTCATAATCAAGAAAATTGCAGACTGCAATTAACAAATTAAAGTACAAATAATATACATATTATCTATGTATAAGCAACTATATAGCGCTCCGTGGATTCTCGCATCCATATTGGAAAAGATAACAACTTTCATACGGCAGAGCGTTCGAATAATCTTGATTGAAAACGGAATCGCATCGGTAATGGCAGTGATGTGCACTAACAATTCGGCATTCAGCGGCATATGCATCAACGACACAAGGTGACTTACCTGAATGCGACACAGAAAAGGCAGCAACTACAGCGCACTGAGCGATTAGGATTGTTGCGGGACTGGCGCCACTATCCATATTGCACATGTGCTCAAACTGTACTGGAGCACGCAGCGCCAGTGGGTCTAAAAATTTTCCAAATTGCACTCCAGTGCACTGGTGATCTGCAAGCCCTGAAGCAGCATCAAATCTGGATCTCACCGCAGCAGCTTCAGCTCCAGCTGATCCGCAGATTAAAACTTGCGAAACAATAATAACTATTTATTATATACTCACAGCAAACAAGCACGGCACGCAGACTCTATACAATTTTGGATGCAACTTGGACTCCACATGCGACAGCTTTTCTAGCTATTGCAACTCACCAAGATGCATCCTTCCTGATCCATCTAGTGGTCGCTGGAACTCTTCAGGATCATTCCAGCGGCGTCCCTTACATATTCCGTGGTCCTCTTTGTTGTCGTTCAGCGTTGTGTGTTCGCGTCCTGGCGGCGGCGACATGCGGGCCCGGCATCATGCGGCAACTTCAGTGGCGATAGCATAAATGGCATATCCCAGCATCCCCCAGCATCCAGAACCTGAAATGAGAAGAAAAACATTAGTATAATTGTCAATAAGTTATATTTTGTTATGTTATTTGTCTTATATTGTCAACTAGTTGTCACAATGTCCATACTATAGTACGGACAAATTGCCAAACAGCTGTTAGTGTTGCTAAATGCAGTCACGGCGCTTCTACTTTAGTCAGTCTCAAATTCAAATTTTAATTATTGACTACATATGACTATAATTAATTTAATTCCATGTCTATTGTTAAATGTTTACATTATATGTCAATTTCTTGCTGTTGTACTGTTCTACGCACAGTGTATTATCTATTTATTTATATTTAAGCGTAGGTCAAATCATGTTCACTATATGTTGCTTAAGAATTTAAAAGTAATGAGTTGAATAAAGCAATGGCGGCATCAGTTGATCCTGCCCTCATAGTGCGAACCACGCACCACACTTTAAAAACGGGCCAATTAAATTGACTGATAAACAAAAACAGACTTGTGATTTTATTTCAAAGCTGCAACTACATATATAAATAAAATATATGTCGGAGGGAGATTAATTATTTGAATTGCGCGCTCAACTTTTGAGGCGAATTGATCAGTGCTATAAAAGGCGGGATGCTTTTGGTGTTGGACATCACTAATATGGTGGGACGACAGCAAATGCTGTCGTCAGTGTGGCTCAGTGTTAGGTTGAGGGATAGAGATGACTATAACGGTCTTGTCGACGTTGAAGAAGAAGAGAACTGACGTACAGTCTCAAAAAAAATTGCAATAGTGAAACACTCAACACGCACGCTGAGACTCGCTCCACTTAATTAGTTTGCAATAATAATAAAAATGGCAGAAACAAATCCTGTCCAGCCACCACTGGCTGAACAAAACGATAGTTCTTCGATATCAGAAGTGGGATCTAACTCCCGACCAACAATCTTTGAGTCGCAGTTTCGTGTGTTGTTGGAGCAGCAAAATCAGAACTTTCTGGAACTTGCAAAAACTTTGGAAGCGTCGTCTGGACAGCCGTTACAAAATGGCGGCATCGCGTTGCCGAAATTCAACTCAGACGCAGCTGGTGCTGATGCTACGCAGTGGTGTGCAACTGTAGACATCATTTTGAGCGAAAGGCCTTTGCAAGGCAGTGCGTTAATTTTGGCGTTGACGAAATCCCTTGAAGGAAGCTCTTCACAGTGGCTATCCCAGGTTTGCTATCCCGGCATAACGTGGCAACAATTTAGACAATTGTTCGAGCAGCGGTACGAAAATACTGAGACACCGGCGGCAACAATTCTCAATCTACTAAATAGCTGACCAAATCCTGGAAGAGAAACCGAAGCTCGCACACACAAGCGAGTTGATTTATGTGCAGTAGAGGAACCAAAAACTACTATGATGCACCGAGGTGAAAAGTTTCCGATTACTTTTGATTCTGGTGCAGAGTGCTCTTTAATTAAAGAGAGCGTATCGCACAAACTGACCGGAAAAAGGACTAACAATGTCGTATCATTAAGTGGTATAGGTAATGCTAGCATTGTGAGCACAATGCAGATTTTAAGTAATGTGATGATTGATGGGAATTGTATTGAAATAATGTTTCATATAGTTCAGGATGATAATATCAAAAGCAAAATTGTAATTGGGCGTGAAATCTTGGCTCAGGGATATTCAGCTGTAGTGTCAAACAAAGGTTTTAAATTAGTAAAGGACAAAACAATTAACGTTTGTGCTGAAACTGACAGTGAATGTAACTTTGATAGTTTAGAAACTGAATTGTATGGTGAAGAAAAAAATCAACTAATACAGTTATTGGAAAAGTATTCAAATTCGTTTATTCGTGGAACTCCTCTTACTCGAGTAAGTACAGGTGAAATGAGTATCCGCTTAACAGAGCCGACCAAGACTGTTCAAAGGCGTCCGTATCGATTCAGTCCCAGTGAAAGAGAGTTACTAAGGGCAAAAGTCAAAGAACTAGTAGAGTATAATGTTGTAAGAGCTAGCAGTTCACCTTATGCTAGTCCCGCATTATTGGTGAAAAAGAAGAATGGGTCTGTAAGGCTTTGTGTAGATTATCGTGAATTGAACAGAAACACAGTTGCTGATAAGTTTCCATTACCTTTGATATCCGACCAGGTAGCTAGATTGCGAGGAGCTAAATTCTTTACTTGCTTAGACATGGCGTGTGGATACTATCAAGTTCCATTACATAGTGACTCCATTGAGTACACGGCTTTTGTGACCCCAGACAGTCAATATGAGTTTCTTGCAATGCCATTTGGCTTAAAGAATGCTCCATCGGTTTTTCAAAGAGCCGTAATGAAAGTGCTGGGCGAGCTAGCGTACTCTTACGTTATCGTTTACATGGACGATATTATGATTGTAGCATCCACTAAGAAAGATGCACTCGAGAGATTGGAAATCGTATTGAAAGTTTTGACAGAGGCAGGTTTTTCGTTTAATGTGGAAAAATGTTCTTTCTTAAGAAAAACCGTACAATATTTAGGGTACCAAGTACAGGCTGGTGAAATTCGTCCTAACTTGCGTAAAATAGAGGCACTAAGTGCATTGCCACCGCCCAAATCCGTTAACTCGTTGAGGCAGTTCATAGGTTTGGCTTCGTATTTTCGTCAATTTGTGCCCGGATTTTCTCAATTAATGAAATCTTTGTATTCTCTTACATCTGAGAAAAATAGTTTTGTTTGGAATAAGGAACACGAAGCAATTCGTACAAAATTGTCAATATTCTCACAAACAAGCCAGTTTTAGTAATATTCGATCCACAATACCCTATAGAGTTGCACACAGATGCAAGTGCCGTTGGCTATGGTGCTATACTTTTACACAGGATTGAAAACAAGCCATGTGTGGTGGAGTATTATAGTAAGACTACCAGTCCTTGTGAGTCAAAGTACACATCGTATGTGTTGGAAACACTTGCGGTTGTCAATTCGGTTAAACAGTTTAGACACTATCTATATGATAGAAAGTTTATTCTTTATACCGATTGTAATTCATTGAAGGCGTCTAGAACAAAAATTGAGCTATCACCTAGAGTATATCGTTGGTGGGCATTTCTGCAGTCATTTGACTTTGATATAGAGTATCGAGAAGGAAAGCGCATGGCTCAAGTCGATTTTCTGTCAAGAAACCCCTTGTCCAGCAACAGTAAACAATTACAAAACAAAGTTGTTGAGAAGCGTGTAGAGCTGATGAACATTTCAGAAAGTTGGATTCAAGCAGAACAGCAGCGCGATCAGGACATTGTGTGTATCATTGCAAAATTGAATGATGGTGAATTTTCTAATAATTTAGATGCAACCTATGAAATGAGAGCAAATGTGCTGTATAGAAAAATTCAAAGATATTGTAAAACACGTTGTCTGCCAGTAATTCCTCGAGCATTTAGGTGGTCAATTATCAATCAGGTTCACGAGTCCATTTTGCACTTGGGTTGGGAAAAGACCCTCGATAAGGTGTATGACCATTATTGGTTCAAAGGAATGTCGAAGTATGTCCGCAAATTTGTAGAAAATTGCATAGCTTGTAGAGTGACGAAATCAGTGTCGGGAAAAGTTCAAGCCGAATTATATTCAATCCCCAAAGTCAGTATTCCGTGGCATAGATTGCACATTGATATTACTGGAAAGCTCAGTGGCAAAAATGATCGTAAGGAGTACATAATAGTACAGATTGATGGCTTTACTAAATATGTTCACTTGTATCATACTTTTAAGCTTGATGCTGGCAGTTGTATTGAAGCTTTAAAATCTTCAATTGCCTTATTTGGAGTGCCTACTCGTTTAGTGACCGATCAGGGCAGATGTTTTACGGGTGCGAAGTTTGTCGAGTTCTGTTCTTCTCAGAAAGTACAGCCTCACTTAATAGCAACAGGAGCTAGTCGCACCAATGGACAGGTTGAAAGGGGGATGAGTACTCAAAAAAATCTGTTGACGGTAGTTGAATCTAGTGATCGGTCATGGCAGGACGCTTTGGGAGAAGTGCAGTTATCATTGAATTGTACAGTTAATCGGGTTACGAAATCAAGTCCTCTGGAGCTATTAATAGGCACGTGTTCACGACCGTTGGGTCTGGTTCCTATATGTGACAAGGAGAACGAGGTTGATTTAGATAAAGAGAGAGCAGAAGCTGTTAAGAACATGAAAATTGCTGCAGAGTATGATAAGTTGAGATTTGACAAGGGAAAAGCAAAAGTGGTCAAGTTTCGTTTGGGAGATTATGTCTTACTCAAAAATAGCGAACGGCAACAGACTAAGTTAGATCCAAAGTTCCGTGGACCTTTTGTGGTGACAGAAGTTTTGGACGGTGATCGATACAAATTGAAGTCTATGACGAGTAAGAGGCAGTACAAGTATCCGCATGAGAGATTGAGACGAATGCCAGAAGGGCAGGTACCAAGCGAGCTGGATATCGACGGAGATGAATTGAGTTCATGTGAAGAAACAGTTGAAGACTGTGATGACCAATATGGCATTGGTGAAACGGGTGAAAAAGACCGTGGAGACTTGTGTGGCACTAGCGGAGAATAACACGGATGAAAAAGACCGTGGAGACTAGTGTGGCACTAGCGGAGAATAACACGGGTGAAAAAGACTGTGGAGACTAGTGTGGCACTAGTGGAGAATAACACGGGTGAAAAAGACCGTGGAGACTAGTGTGGCACTAGTGGGATGTAAGACCAGTGTGGCACTGGTGTGTTGAAAAGTTGAATGTCGATGCTACGTGGTGGTACCTGGCCCGGAGGTTAAGGAAAGAAAAAATAAATAAAATAAAAGAAAGGAAAAAAAAAGAATGTTGAAATGAAAAAGAATTTTAAGTAGAGTGACTAAATAAAAAGTCAAAAGTGACCCGCAAAAAGACACTTAATTTTTAATAATAGTTAATTGTTAAAAAAATCCGTCAATTGTTTAAATGTCATATAAACGTATGTGAATCGTTTCTGTTTTGTTTACTCGTGTAAAATGTACTAAATGTGATTCGACGCGCTACATAGAACTGCAAGTTTAATATATTGTCATACACGCAAACACTAATCATATTAATTAATGTTGTGTGCGATGTGCAGTGGTAATAAATCATTAAAATCATTGCTTAAATATGCCAAAAAACGACAAGAAAACCGCGGAAAATAAGTGACCTTTGGCCAGCAAAGCCAAACTCACAAACGCACACCAAGGCGATGCAGCAAACTCCTGCTCATAGCGGAATACACCTACAAGACAGTGCAACTAAGAGAGCGCTTTCTGTGGTATGCGGCGAAAGCGCTTCATAAGTATTAGTGAGTACGGCGGCTTGCACTCACACCAAGGCAAGTGAATGCGCGCGTGCGCCTAATAAACCAGCAATTAAAAGTTCAACGACTTTGGCGCCAAATACTGCACACACCAACACCAAAGCAACTGTTCCCAGTGCCGGTCAAGCAAGCAGTGCAAACAAATGCGCGCAAAATTTCTGCCATGCGCAGTTGCCTCAAAACTATAGCTATGCAAGCGACGACCAAGTGACAATGGTAAGCAATGATGGTGAGACCACGTACTCAGACTCTATGTTGGAATACTCAGTTCTTGCCATTGAATCTACCGATACATCCGATGATGCCCTATATGCCTCTGCCAATACTTAGGCTAGAAGGGTATCAATGCCTCTAAAACAGCCATCTCGCTTGAGCAGAAAACGGAAAGGAAAGGTGCTAAAGAAAAGGACAAAGAAACATGGCTCATTTGCATCATCCACTATTCGTGACCCGACCCCCGTTGTCACCATTTCCGCCGCAGCCCACATCGGTGAGCCGGACAAGGAATTGTGTAAATCTCCTCTATCCGGCCATCAAGGTACACAGCAGCGACAACAACATCCGGTACAACAGCAACAGCAGCAGCCAATTCAATGTCAACCAACAGTTTTGCAGCCACTTCAATCAACAGTATCCCTGGAGCTGGAGCAAATTGGCCATCAAATTCAACAGCGTATACAGCAACAGCAGAATCCAACAATAGTGAGCGGCAAAATTCCAACAATATTTGTACCACATGTTGTTGAAATTCAAACGCTCATTGACAAGCTGACCACCAAGTCGGATGTATGCAAATTCTCAACCAAATGCACGCAAATCGGTGGTGTGAGGATACAGTGTAAGGACATGGCCACCTACGCTTCCATTCTTGCGACTCTAGATGACGGCGATATTCAATGGCACACACATCAACCGCGAGCCGTACGTGGCTATCGCGTCATCATACGAAATCTACATTTTTCCACTGCAAGCGATTGGATCCGTTCACAGCTGGGTCAATTGGGATACAATGTCCGTTACGTCAGCGTGGTGAAACATCGCTTTTCTGGTAAGCACCTTAACATCTTTGAAGCTGAGCTTGAGCCAAGGCTGGATGGCGCAAACGATAAGATCTTAACCCTCACCCAACTGGGTAGCCAATCAGTACTGGTCGAACGACAAATGCGTAGGCTCGAGCCAGTACAGTGTCACCGTTGCCAGCTTTTCGGACACAGCAAGAATTACGGTCGTCGTCCTTTTGTCTGCCTTAAATGTGCAGGCAAACACTCCACTACAACCTGTACGAAGCCCAGAGCCACTAAAGCGTCGTGTGAAAACTGTATGGGTGAGCACATCGCCTCGTACAAAGGATGCCCGACATTCAAGCTTGCGAGGAATAAGATTATATTAAAAAATCGGATTTTCGAGCCTGCTACAGCCAATAATGTACACTACATTCATAGTAGCCAGCCTCGGATTCTTCCTCAGCAACGTCCCCAGCAAAAACAGCAACACGTGAGACCACCCCAAGCCCTTCAACAGCAGCAAATCCGGACTCCGGTGCCACAACAGCAGCAGCAGCCTACAACAAAACAGATTGTTAGCAATATTTAAAAGCCGACGTATAGCCAAATAGCGCGCGGGAGCAACACCCCTCAAGTTAGAAACCCAGTCGCTACTCACCTCCACAACTTCCAGCAACGTCTCCAAAACCCGCTGCCCCAGCAACAGCCAGTAGCAGATGACTCAACAGTTCGCCTGTTACAACGCAGCCTTGCTGGGATTGCTGAAATGGGGAAACAATTGGACACAATGCTTAGTACTATAATCTCACTGTTAGCTGTCATTAAACAAAAACTTATGCCGAAGATGGATCAAATGCGTTTGCACTGACATGAATATGGAAACATAACGACCCTGATGCCCCGAAATTACTGCCAAAGGCATGCACCAGAGTAGTGTGCTGCCTCAACTAAATTTTAAATCGCCAGTCTGCTCAATCATCAAAAGTATGCTTTGAGCCAAATTAAAAAAAAAAAAAAAAAAAAAAACAAACAAACAAATTTTAAGCAAGGAAAAAAAAAATAAATAAAAATAAATCCAACAACACACAGTCCTATAATATTAAAAAGTCAAAAGTGATGGAATTTCCACCGTCATAATCAAGAAAATTGCAGACTGCAATTAACAAATTAAAGGACAAATAATATACATATTATCTATGTATAAGCAACTATATAGCGCTCCGTGGATTCTCGCATCCATATTGGAAAAGATAACAACTGTCATACGGCAGAGCGTTCGAATAATCTTGATTGAAAACGGAATCGCATCGGTAATGGCAGTGATGTGCACTAACAATTCGGCATTCAGCGGCATATGCATCAACGACACAAGGTGACTTACCTGAATGCGACACAGAAAAGGCAGCAACTACAGCGCACTGAGCGACTAGGATTGTTGCGGGACTGGCGCCCCTATCCATATTGCACATGCGCTCAAACTGTACTGGAGCACGCAGCGCCAGTGGGTCTAAAAATGTTCCAAATTGCACTCCAGTGCACTGGTGATCTGCAAGCCCTGAAGCAGCATCAAATCTGGATCTCACCGCAGCAGCTTCAGCTCCAGCTGATCCGCAGATTAAAACTTGCGAAACAATAATAACTATTTATTATATACTCACAGCAAACAAGCACGGCACGCAGACTCTATACAAACTTGGATGCAACTTGGACTCCACATGCGACAGCGTTTCTAGCTATTGCAACCCACCAAGATGCATCCTTCCTGATCCATCTAGTCGTCGCTGGAACTCTTCAGGATCATTTCAGCGGCGTCCCTTACATATTCCGTGGTCCTCTTTGTTGTCGTTCAGCGTTGTGTGTTCGCGTCCTGGCGGCGGCGACATGCGGGCCAAGCATCATGCGGCAACTTCAGTGGCGATAGCATCAATGGCATATCCCAGCATCCCCCAGCATCCAGAACCTGAAATGAGAAGAAAAACATTAGTATAATTGTCAATAAGTTATATTTTGTTATGTTATTTGTCTTATATTGTCAACTAGTTGTCACAATGTGACCATACTATAGTACGGACAAATTGCCAAACAGCTGTTAGTGTTGCTAAATGCAGTCACGGCGCTTCTACTTTAGTCAGTCTCAAATTCAAATTTTAATTATTTACTACATATGACTTTAATTAATTTAATTCCATGTCTATTGTTAAATGTTTACATTATATGTCAATTTCTTGCTGTTGTACTGTTCTACGCACAGTGTATTATCTATTTATTTATATTTTAGCGTAGGTCAAATCATGTTCACTATATGTTGCTTAAGAATTTAAAAGTAATGAGTTGAATAAAGCAATGGCGGCATCAGTTGATGCCTGCCCTCATAGTGCGAACCACGCACCACACTTTAAAAACGGGCCATTTATATTGACTGATAAAAAAAAAGACTTGTGATTTTATTTCAAAGCTGCAACTACATATATAAATAAAATATACTTACTATATATAAATATGTATTTAAATCAATAAAAGCAAATATATAGTGAGACCGTCTGAACTAAATAAAAAGTCAAAAGTGACCCGCAAAAAGACACTTTATTTTTAATAATAGTTAATTTTTAAAAAAATCCGTCAATTGTTTAAATGTCATATAAACGTAAGTCAATCGTTTCTGTTTCGTTTTACTCGTGTAAAATGTACTAAATGTGATTTGACGCGCTACATAGAACTGCAAGTTTAATTTATTGTCATACACGCCAACACTAAGCATATTAATTAATGTTGTGTGCGATGTGCAGTGGTAATAAATCATTAAAATCATTGCTTAAATATGCCAAAAAACGACAAGAAAACCGCGGAAAATAAGTGACCTTTGGCCAGCAAAGCCAAACTCACAAACGCACACCAAGGCGATGCAGCAAACTGCTGCTCATAGCGGAATACACCTACAAGACAGTGCAACTAAGAGAGCGCTTTCTGTGGTATGCGGCGAAAGCGCTTCATAAGTATTAGTGAGTACGGCGGCTTGCACTCACACCAAGGCAAGTGAATGCGCGCGTGCGCCTAATAAACCAGCAACTAAAAGTTCAAAGACTTTGGCGCCAAATACTGCACACACCAACACCAATGCAACTTTTCCCAGTGCCAGTCAAGCAAGCAGTGCAAACAAATGCGTGCAAAATCTCTGCCATGCGCAGTTGCCTCAAAACTGTAGCAATGCAAGCGACGACCCAGTGACAATGGTAAGCAATGATGGTGAGACCACGTACTCAGACTCTATGTCGGAATACTCAGTTCTTGGCATTGAATCTACCGATACATCCGATGATGCCCTATATGCCTCTGCCAATACTGAGGCTAGAAGGGTATCAATGCCTCTAAAACCGCCATCTCGCTTGAGCAGAAAACGGAAAGGAAAGGTGCTAAAGAAAAGGACAAAGAAACATGGCTCATTTGCATCATCCACTATTCGTGACCCGACCCCCGTTGTCACCATTTCCGCCGCAGCCCACATCGGTGAGCCGGACAAGGATTTGTGTAAATCTCCTCTATCCGGCCATCAAGGTACACAGCAGCGACAACAACATCCGGTACAACAGCAACAGCAGCAGCCAATTCAATGTCAACCAACAGTTTTGCAGCCACTTCAATCAACAGTATCCCTGGAGCTGGAGCAAATTGGCCATCAAATTCAACAGCGTATACAGCAACAGCAGAATCCAACAATAGTGAGCGGCAAAATTCCAACAATATTTGTACCACATGTTGTTGAAATTCAAACGCTCATTGACAAGCTGACCACCAAGTCGGATGTATGCAAATTCTCAACCAGATGCACGCAAATCGGTGGTGTGAGGATACAGTGTAAGGACATAGCCACCTACGCTTCCATTCTTGCGACTCTAGATGACGGCGATATTCAATGGCACACACATCAACCGCGAGCCGTACGTGGCTATCGCGTCATCATACGAAATCTACATTTTTCCACTGCAAGCGATTGGATCCGTTCACAGCTGGGTCAATTGGGATACAATGTCCGTTACGTCAGCGTGGTGAAACATCGCTTTTCTGGTAAGCACCTTAACATCTTTGAAGCTGAGCTTGAGCCAAGGCTGGATGGCGCAAACGATAAGATCTTAACCCTTACCCAACTGGGTAGCCAATCAGTACTGGTCGAACGACAAATGCGTAGGCTCGAGCCAGTACAGTGTCACCGTTGCCAGCTTTTCGGACACAGCAAGAATTACGGTCGTCGTCCTTTTGTCTGCCTTAAATGTGCAGGCAAACACTCCACTACAACCTGTACGAAGCCCAGAGCCACTAAAGCGTCGTGTGAAAACTGTATGGGTGAGCACATCGCCTCGTACAAAGGATGCCCGACATTCAAGCTTGCGAGGAATAAGATTATATTAAAAAATCGGATTTTCGAGCCTGCTACAGCCAATAATGTACACTACATTCATAGTAGCCAGCCTCGGATTCTTCCTCAGCAACGTCCCCAGCAAAAACAGCAACACGTGAGACCACCCCAAGCCCTTCAACAGCAGCAAATCCGGACTCCGGTGCCACAACAGCAGCAGCAGCCTACAACAAAACAGATTGTTAGCAATATTTAAAAGCCGACGTATAGCCAAATAGCGCGCGGGAGCAACACCCCTCAAGTTAGAAACCCAGTCGCTACTCACCTCCACAACTTCCAGCAACGTCTCCAACTGGAACAGCTTCAGCAACATAAGCAGCAACTGCACCAAAACCCGCTGCCCCAGCAACAGCCAGTAGCAGATGACTCAACAGTTCGCCTGTTACAACGCAGCCTTGCTGGGATTGCTGAAATGGGGAAACAATTGGACACAATGCTTAGTACTATAATCTCACTGTTAGCTGTCATTAAACAAAAACTTATGCCGAAGATGGATCAAATGCGTTTGCCCTGACATGAATATGGAAACATAACGACCCTGATGCCCCGAAATTACTGCCAAAGGCATGCACCAGAGTAGTGTGCTGCCTCAACTAAATTTTAAATCGCCAGTCTGCTCAATCATCAAAAGTATGCTTTGAGCCAAATTAAAAAAGAAAAAACAAAAAAAAAACAAACAAACAAATTTTAAGCAAGGAAAAAAAAAAATAAATAAAAATAAATCCAACAACACACAGTCCTGTAATATTAAAAAGTCAAAAGTGATGGAATTTCCACCGTCATAATCAAGAAAATTGCAGACTGCAATTAACAAATTAAAGGACAAATAATATACATATTATCTATGTATAAGCAACTATATAGCGCTCCGTGGATTCTCGCATCCATAATGGAAAAGATAACAACTGTCATACGGCAGAGCGTTCGAATAATCTTGATTGAAAACGGAATCGCATCGGTAATGGCAGTGATGTGCACTAACAATTCGGCATTCAGCGGCATATGCATCAACGACACAAGGTGACTTACCTGAATGCGACACAGAAAAGGCAGCAACTACAGCGCACTGAGCGACTAGGATTGTTGCGGGACTGGCGCCCCTATCCATATTGCACATGCGCTCAAACTGTACTGGAGCACGCAGCGCCAGTGGGTCTAAAAATGTTCCAAATTGCACTCCAGTGCACTGGTGATCTGCAAGCCCTGAAGCAGCATCAAATCTGGATCTCACCGCAGCAGCTTCAGCTCCAGCTGATCCGCAGATTAAAACTTGCGAAACAATAATAACTATTTATTATATACTCACAGCAAACAAGCACGGCACGCAGACTCTATACAAACTTGGATGCAACTTGGACTCCACATGCGACAGCGTTTCTAGCTATTGCAACTCACCAAGATGCATCCTTCCTGATCCATCTAGTCGTCGCTGGAACTCTTCAGGATCATTCCAGCGGCGTCCCTTACATATTCCGTGGTCCTCTTTGTTGTCGTTCAGCGTTGTGTGTTCGCGTCCTGGCGGCGGCGACATGCGGGCCAAGCATCATGCGGCAACTTCAGTGGCGATAGCATCAATGGCATATCCCAGCATCCCCCAGCATCCAGAACCTGAAATGAGAAGAAAAACATTAGTATAATTGTCAATAAGTTATATTTTGTTATGTTATTTGTCTTATATTGTCAACTAGTTGTCACAATGTGACCATACTATAGTACGGACAAATTGCCAAACAGCTGTTAGTGTTGCTAAATGCAGTCACGGCGCTTCTACTTTAGTCAGTCTCAAATTCAAATTTTAATTATTGACTACATATGACTATAATTAATTTAATTCCATGTCTATTGTTAAATGTTTACATTATACCTAAATTTCTTGCTGTTGTACTGTTCTACGCACATTATATTAACTATTTATTTATATTTAAGCGTAGGTCAAATCATGTTCACTATATGTTGCTTAAGAATTTAAAAGTAATGAGTTGAATAAAGCAATGGCGGCATCAGTTGATGCCTGCCCTCATAGTGCGAACCACGCACCACACTTTAAAAACGGGCCATTTATATTGACTGATAAAAAAAAAGACTTGTGATTTTATTTCAAAGCTGCAACTACATATATAAATAAAATATACTTACTATATATAAATATGTATTTAAATCAATAAAAGCAAATATATAGTGAGACCGTCTGAACTAAATAAAAAGTCAAAAGTGACCCGCAAAAAGACACTTTATTTTTAATAATAGTTAATTTTTAAAAAAAATCCGTCAATTGTTTAAATGTCATATAAACGTAAGTCAATCGTTTCTGTTTCGTTTTACTCGTGTAAAATGTACTAAATGTGATTTGACGCGCTACATAGAACTGCAAGTTTAATTTATTGTCATACACGCCAACACTAAGCATATTAATTAATGTTGTGTGCGATGTGCAGTGGTAATAAATCATTAAAATCATTGCTTAAATATGCCAAAAAACGACGAGAAAACCGCGGAAAATAAGTGACCTTTGGCCAGCAAAGCCAAACTCACAAACGCACACCAAGGCGATGCAGCAAACTGCTGCTCATAGCGGAATACACCTACAAGACAGTGCAACTAAGAGAGCGCTTTCTGTGGTATGCGGCGAAAGCGCTTCATAAGTATTAGTGAGTACGGCGGCTTGCACTCACACCAAGGCAAGTGAATGCGCGCGTGCGCCTAATAAACCAGCAACTAAAAGTTCAAAGACTTTGGCGCCAAATACTGCACACCAGTGCAAACAAATGCGTGCAAAATCTCTGCCATGCGCAGTTGCCTCAAAACTGTAGCAATGCAAGCGACGACCCAGTGACAATGGTAAGCAATGATGGTGAGACCACGTACTCAGACTCTATGTCGGAATACTCAGTTCTTGGCATTGAATCTACCGATACATCCGATGATGCCCTATATGCCTCTGCCAATACTGAGGCTAGAAGGGTATCAATGCCTCTAAAACCGCCATCTCGCTTGAGCAGAAAACGGAAAGGAAAGGTGCTAAAGAAAAGGACAAAGAAACATGGCTCATTTGCATCATCCACTATTCGTGACCCGACCCCCGTTGTCACCATTTCCGCTGCAGCCCACATCGGTGAGCCGGACAAGGAATTGTGTAAAGCTCCTCTATACGGCCATCAAGGTACACAGCAGCGACAACAACATCCGGTACAACAGCAACAGCAGCAGCCAATTCAATGTCAACCAACACTTTTGCAGCCACTTCAATCAAAGAATCCCTGGAGCTGGAGCAAATTGGCCATCAAATTCAACAGCGTGTACAGCAACAGCAGAATCCAACAATAGTGAGCGGCAAAATTCCAACAATATTTGTACCACATGTTGTTGAAATTCAAACGCTCATTGACAAGCTGACCACCAAGTCGGATGTAAGCAAATTCTCAACCAGATGCACGCAAAGCGGTGGTGTGAGGATACAGTGTAAGGACATGGCCACCTACACTTCCATTCTTGCGACTCTAGATGACGGCGATATTCAATGGCACACACATCAACCGCGAGCCGTACGTGGCTATCGCTTCATCATACGAAATCTACATTTTTCCACTGCAAGCGATTGGGTCCGTTCACAGCTGGGTCAATTGGGATACAATGCCCGTTACGTCAGCGTGGTGAAACATCGCTTTTCTGGTAAGCACCTTAACATCTTTGAAGCTGAGCTTGAGCCGAGGCTGGATGGCTCAAACGATAAGATCTTAACCCTCACCCAACTGGGTAGCCAATCAGTACTGGTCGAACGAAAAATGCGTAGGCTCGAGCCAGTACAGTGTCACTGTTGCCAGCTTTTCGGACACAGCAAGAATTACTGTCGTCGTCCTTTTGTCTGCCTTAAATGTGCAGGCAAACACGCCACTACAACCTGTACGAAGCTCAGAGACACTAAAGCGTTGTGTGCAAACTGTAAGGGTGAGCACATCGCCTCGTGCAAAGGATGCCCGACATTCAAGCTTGCGAGGAATAAGATTTTATTAAAAAATCTGATTTCCAGCCTGCTACAGCCAATAATGTACACTACATTCATAGTAGCCAGCCTCAGATTCCTCCTCAGTAACGTCCCCAGCAAAAACAGGAACACGTGAGACCACCCCAAGCCCTTCAACAGCAGCAAATCCGGACTCCGGTGCCACAACAGCAGCAGCAGCCTACAACAAAACAGACTGTTAGCAATATTAAACAAGGATTATTGGCTCCAAGACGAACCCTTCACAAGCCAAACAATGCCCCCCAGTTGAGTTGTTGGTAATTTTCGCAATATTTTACTTGAGAGTCATTTACTTGTTCGTGGCAACAACAACTTGACAGTAGGTACTGAAGACGACAGAACAACAATGATAGTACGATATGGTAAATTGTATGGTGGCTATGTCGTAGAATGCCCGATCGAAATGAAATTTCATAGTGAACAAACCCGACATGATCTAAGCAATCGGAAAGTTTCATCAAGATCGGTTCAGCAGTTTGGCCGGAAATCGTGATATGGTAAATTTGTATGGTGGCTATGTCGTAGAATGCTCCGATCGGGATGAAATTTCATAGTGAACAAACCCGACATGATCTAAGCAATCTGAAAGTTTCATCAAGATCGGTTCAGCAGTTTGGCCGGAAATCGTGTTGATATGTTAAATTTATATGGTGGCTATATCGTAGAATGCCCGATCGGGATTAAATTTCATAGTGAACAAACCCGACATGATCTAAGCAATCGGAAAGTTTCATCAAGATCGGTTCAGCAGTTGGCCGGAAATCGTGTGAAACAGACAGACGGACAGACGGACAGACGGACGGACGGAAACAATTCCTGAGCTCGTCCTGATCATTTTGATATAAGTTTATGGGGTCTCCCATCATTCCTTTAAGGCGTTACAGATTTATGACAAAGTCAATATACCCTGATTCACATGTGAAGGGTATAAAAAGCCGACGTATAGCCAACATTAAATAAAAACTTATGCCGAAGATGGATCAAATGCGTTTGCCCTGACATGAATATGGAAACATAACGGCCCTGATGCTCCGAAATTACTGCTAAAGACATGCACCAGAGTAGTGTGCTGCCTCAACTAAATTTTAAATCGCCGGTCTGCTGAATCATCCAAAGTATGCTTTGAGCCAAATTAAAAAAGAAAAAACAAAAAAAAAAAACAAACAATATTTTAGCAAGGAAAAAAAAATAAATAAAAATAAATCCAACAAGACTAACACAGTCCTATAATATTAAAAAGTCAAAAGTGATGGAATTTCCACCGTCATAATCAAGAAAATTGCAGACTGCAATTAACAAATTAAAGGACAAATAATATACATATTATCTATGTATAAGCAAATATATAGCGCTTCGTAGATTCTCGAATCCATATTGGAAAAGATAACAACTGTCATACGGCGGCGCGTTCGAATAATCTTGATTGAAAACGGAATCGCATCGGTAATGGCAGTGATGTGCACTATCAATTCGGCATTCAGCGGCATATGCATCAACGACACAAGGTGACTTACCTGAATGCGAAACAGAAAAGGCAGCAACTACAGCGCACTGAGCGATTAGGATTGTTGCGGGACTGGCACCCCTATCCATATTGCACATGCGCTCAAACTGTACTGGAGCACGCAGCGCCAGTGGGTCTCAAAATTTTCCAAATTGCACTCCAGTGCACTGGTGATCTGCAAGCCCTGAAGCAGCAACAAATCTTGATCTCACCGCAGCAGCTTCAGCTCCAGCTGACCCGCAGATTAAAACTTGCGAAACAATAATAACTATTTATTATATACTCACAGCAAACAAGCACGATTTTCGATTCGATTGCAAATAACTGTAACCGCTTCACACGTTTTTTCCTTTAGTGATTTATACTTTATTAATAAATTTGTTAACACAAGACTCACTTTATTGTAATTTGTTCACTGAATGCACACCCCCGAGCAGAATTTGCTCATCACTGACTCTTTACATAGTTAAAGTCACAACGTTTTTGGTGGCCCATGGGGGGAACCATTCACATAGTCTTGTACTAAGTTATTTGTAAAGTAAGCAATAAAGTATAACGTTTGAGAGTCGGTCAAAGTCATCCGAATAAATACGTACATACATACATGCCAGCGTAAGGAATAACGGAACAATAGGGAGAGCAGGAGAAGTTCGAAGGCATCGCAGCTGCATGAAAGCACGCATATCACTTCTTCATTACACCTTTTTTCGCCGGCATCGAACGTGTTTACTACACGTTCATACCTACACATCAAACTCATCAACACCGATCAGCTCGTCTCTCACTCCCACATCAATAGAAGCACTTTTTCGCTTGAGTCAAGTTCGTACGAACAAAAGGGTGAGTGTTTGCTGTTGTATGCATACAGGTTCAAAGTAAAGTACATACATACACAACATGTCGACTGAAAAAATGAGTGATGTAACCTCGCATGCAACATTGTACGCTCTGCAATGCGATGTACATAAAAGATTAAACCAATTATTAACAAATTTTAATAAAGACAGCGCATCGCGAAAAACGAAACAATACTTCCAAGTACGTTTCAATAAACTAGAAGGGTTATCACAACAATTTCAAAAAAATCATGACGCAATTATAATAGCTAAGTGTCCACCTTCGCACACTTATTTTGCGAACGACTTGCCCAATAAATTCGAAGAGGACTACAGTTTGAGTTATTGCACAATTTTAGAGTCGCATGATAATAGTTTTCATTCGCCAACCAACACATCACAACTATCCAATGACTCTCATCATGTAACCATACGAGACGGACTTCCCAAGTCTGCAGTTCAGCTGCCAAAATTGCCAGCGCCTATATATTCGGGCAAATTCAAAGATTGGCCGGCCTTCCACGATGTATTTGCACAACTAATCCATGACAATACAAGTCTCTCCAACATTCAACGTTTTCATTTCCTAAAGCAAGCGTTGCCAGCAGATCGGGATCAGGATGTACGCCAAATGGATTTAACTGAGTCAAATTATAACCTGGCCTGGGATCTCATTATAAAACGCTACAATAATCCTCGACTGCAGTTCATGCACCACATGAACACCGTGTTTAACTTACCAACGGTGACACATGAAAACTCATCAGACATAAAAAATATGTTGAATGTCGCCAATGTTTTCATAAATGAATTTAAGCGGCTTAAGATACCAATCCACAATTGCGATCATTGGTTGGTTCATTACTTGGTCACAAAACTTCCAGTGTGTACACTCCAAGCCTGGGAGTATTCGCTGGGCAATTCCTTGGACATTCCTACCTTCTTAACTATGGAAGCCTTTCTAAATAATCGTCTGGTCAGCCTGGACATTATTGAAAATAGGAAGTCCAACAACTTAACAACAAATCGCCAAGCTGTTGGGCAGCCTATCACTCAACGATCGTCAGGTAGACGATCTGGCACCCCGCATACAAGGGCAATAGTTTCCACACCATAGCTGGAAATGACAGCCCCATTCGCTGCGCGCACTGCAGCGACACTCACATTTTACGACGTTGTCCAGATTTTCTCTCTGTCGCAATGTACAAGCAACAGAAACTGTTTACAATGTGGTCAACGACATCATACTTTGTTGCATTTTCCTAAAGAGCAAAGAAATACTAATCATACATTCATTTCACAGGATCCAACCCAAATGAATGTGCCAGCATTTCAATCTACCCAACCCCCGTCTGCAGATAACAGCTCGGCAGTGGGCTCCCATACAGCACAGCTTTCTACTGGATTGGAGACTTTTGCACAACGGAACATGGTTTTAGCAACAGCTCTTATTCGGTTGCAAAATCATAAAACTGGTCAATCCGCCACGGTCCGGGCTCTCATTGATCACGGATCGGAAGCAACTCTCATTACTGAGCACGCAGTTCAAATGCTTGGCTTAACACGCCAACGCATCACAGCCGAGATTACTGGAGTCGGCTCGAATTCAAGCAACAAATGCAAGTACATCACAGAGTTCATGCTAGGTTCGCCGGGAAATCCACCCTTCAATATATTCGTGGATACCGCTTTTGCACTGCTAATCTACCGAGGACGGACCTAACAGAACGAGAGTATCAGCATTTTAAAGGACTACAACTCGCGGATCCTAACTTCACAAAGTCCAATCGCATAGACGTGCTACTCGCCGTCGATGTGATCCCACATATCATATTGCCGGAACTCGGAAAGGGCAAGCCAAACGAACCCATCGCTCAACGCACTCAGTTAGGATGGATCGTCTTCGGTCCACTATACAAACCGAAACCATCTAACATATCCATCAAATGTCATCATGCAACTTTGGACACTCTCGTTCAAAACTTCTTTGAACTCGATCAGATTAATACCGAACGCAATCTAACTATTGAAGAACAGTGGTGTGAGGAACATTTCCAACGCACTCACATACGACAAAATAATGGAAAATATATGGTACGTCTTCCATTAAAAACCCATTTTGACCCAACACAAGTCCTAGGAAAGTCTAGGAAAACGGCTCTAAATCGTTTTCACCTATTAGAACGAAGATTGAACAGACAGCCCGAACTTCAAGATCGATACAGCTACGTCATGCAAGAATATTTCGATCTTGGGCAAATAACTGCCATCACCGGCAATGAAGAATCTCATTGTACTACAAATGCAAACGGAAAGTAAGCAGTAACAGCATGTACCTTACCACACCATGCAGTATTCAAGAATGAAAGTCTCACAACCAACGTCCGGGTTGTATACGATGCCTCCTGCAAAACCTCCAACGGCAAGTCTCTAAACGACATTTTGTGTATAGGTCCTAAATTACAAAATGACCTTGGAGGTGTCATCTTGAACTGGCGACTTCATCGATATGTATTCGCTGCGGACATCCAGCGCATGTACCGATGCATAGACATGCATCCCGATGATTCTCAGTATCAAAGTATTATGTGGCGAAACCAACACAATCAGATTCAAGAATACACGTTGACCACAGTCACATTCGGCACAGCTTCGGCCCCATTCACAGCTATACGTATCATGCATCAACTCGCCTCTGATGAGCAAAATCAATATCCACTGGCTTCCCAGGTGCTGCGTAACGAAATCTACGTTGATGACGTACAAAGTGGACACGCAACTCTTGCCGGCGCCTTAGAGACTCGCGATCAACTCATTGCTGCATTGCGTTCAGCAGGCATGGAGCTAAGAAAGTGGTCTTCAAATAACCCATCATTATTGGTCAACATTCCTCAAACACATTTGTCCAATACCCACATTTTAGAATTCGACAACAAGGATTCTATAAAAACTCTACGCTTGTATTGGCATCCAAAAAGGGATTTTTATGGTTTTAAAATTCAATTTGAAATCAACCCTTCTTTCACTAAAAGATCTCTATTATCCACAGTAGCCCGGCTTTACGATCCGTTTGGATTTATTACTCCCGTAGTAACAGCAGCAAAAGTCATCTTAAAGGATGTTTGGAGCACTCGAATACGCCGCACTAATTCACTCGCTACCGCACTTGAATGGGACGAACCACTCCCCCAGGTATTTCAGGCTTGATGGCAGAGTTTCATGAATCATCTACCAACAATTGAGAACATACAAATTTCAAGATGGCTTGCGTTTGATGACATTAATATTCAATCACTCCAACTACACATATTTTGTGACGGGTCCTCAGTAGCGTATGCCGCATGCGCATACATTCGAGTTCAGTGCAAGGATAACACTGTACACACTCATCTGCTCACGTCACGAAGCAGAGTTACTCCTACCACACCATTGACTGTTCCGAGAATCGAACTTTCTGAAGCAGTACTAGCCATTCAATTGGCAAAATGGACTCTGATACAACTACGCATTTCAGTCCAAACGACGCCAGTTTTCTATTGGTCCGATGCAATGATTGTCTTGTTTTGGATCAACGGTGACGCTGCTCGATGGAAAACATTCGTCGCAAACCGCATTGGCAATGACAGTAGGGCGGCTCAATGGCGACATGTTCCGACCACGGACAACCCAGCAGACTGTGCAACGCGAGGTTGCACTCCAGATGAACTCGCAAGCCACAGTCTATGGTGGCACGGACCAGTATGGTTACACCTCCATGAATCCCAGTGACCTGTAACTGAACTCACCTCTCCTAACAACGAGCACACTATAACCGAACAATGTTCTAAAGCAGTTAATAAATATACCTGTCTGACGCAGGACTCACCCATATCAGAATTTTCTTCTTATAAAAAATTAATTTTTGTTATGGCTTATGTTCTACGTTTCATTCACAATCTGAAACACAAACCAGAAAACCGACAACACGGTCCCATTCACGCAGCAGAGTTTCAAAACGCCTTAAATTATGTCGTGCGACAAGTACAAGGAGAAACGTATGAAGCAGAAATATTAAAATTAAAAGTTGTTAGGCTGTATTGGGTAATATGAGTATGCAGCCATGGTTAGTTAATACCATTGTAATATATAATCGCCTATCGATACTATTGTATAGTTAATAACCATTTGCTATTCGATACTATTGTACAACGCGTTACTGATCGCCTATCGATAACTGGTAAATACCGATATCTACGATAGTCATGAAAAGGGAATTGATCGAGAGCATTGAGGGGAGCAGAAGTAAAGTCGGGATTGAATACTGAAACTCTGTTAATGTAATCAAATAAACATTAAAAAGACATTGAAACCTCCGTAATAACTTCAGAAGTGGGATAGAAGCCCAGTGCGCCAAATAATTTCTCCGCATCTTGACAACATGAAATAAATTGCCTGTGCATTTTTTTTACGTACGCACATACACATAATAAAAGTGAACCGCGTGTATACGTACGTATCGGAAAGTGCTTCTTGAGACACTGCACATGAAAAGTGAAGCGCACATACACATAATAAAAGTGAACCGCGTGTATACGTACGTATCGGAAAGTGCTTCTTGAGACACTGCACATAAAAAAGTGAAGCGCACATATACATAATATAATTGAACCGCGTGTATACGTACGTATCGGAAAGTACTTCTTAAGACACTGCATACCTAAAGTGATACGCAATTTCCGGCCAATGGATAAACAGCAACTTATAAGCAAATTGAGTCAATTCAAAATTGAATTCCGGGCTAATGGAACATTAAGACAACTAGAAAAGATTGCTATGGAAAATAAAATTAACATCGACATTGAAACATTGGCCGACGGGGATATTGACAGCGACTCTGGGTCGGACAAAACCGTATTGGGACTTGGTGTATCACACAAAGTGCAACAACCGTGCCAAAAAACCATATGAATGAAATGGAACTAGAAGCCGAACTAGATGCCGCAATAAATATTGCTAAAAAGAAGACCACACTGGCGGAATTGACACAAAGATTGAGCGGGTCCAGTACCAACATTCAAGATGTTTTGCAGTGCATTGCCCCCTTCAACAGTGCAAAGAATACCGATGCAAACCAGTGGCTTATTGATTTCGAGTACACTTGCCGTGCGTTTGACGACAGTGAGATGTTTAAGTTACGTTGCGTCCGTCGACTGATGAAACCGGGATCAGAGGGAGAATTATTTCTACGCGTTGACAAATCTACAACATTTGCAGAGTTTAAAAACAACTTCCTCATGACCTTCGGCCGTGACTACTCAGTGTCCGAAATCATTGATTTGCTGAAGACAACTGTATTTGTGACTAGAAAGATTTCAGTCATGGGTTACATTCTTCAGATGCAAGAAATTGCGGCACGTGCGAATATTGCTGAGGAGCAAACTGTTAAATTCATCATAGATGGCCTTCAAGATAATACCTCTAGTATTGCAGTACTGTACCCAGCTAAGACGATAGATCATCTTAAGAAATTGTCACACAGATATATCGAACTGCGCAACAAAACTTTCCGTTCATCTCATCAGAGGATTTCACCTAGCTTGAAGACAACATTAGTAACAGGAGCGGGTGCAACTTCGACAACAACTAGTGGCAGTGACAAGGTACGCTGCTATAACTGTTCCGGCTTTGGACATTACTCTTCGTCATGCCTTGCACCTAAACGTGAGAAGAACACATGTTTCCGGTGCGGATCCTCTGAGCACAAAATACGAGATTGCCAGCAGGCGGTGGTGAAGACTACGCAGCTTGTGGCTGCGGCTAGTGAACTTCCGGGGATGACTGACGATGAAGAACTGTGGATGCCTGTAGTAAATAGGGTAAGAGTACATTTCTACACTGATGAAGCGCCTATATCTGATTCCAAATTTTTTTCTGCTCTGTTCGACACCGGTAGCTGTATTAACCTTATAAAATACTCGGCATTCCCTTTCAGGAATATTGAAAAGAATCTGTACCCAATTGAATTTCGTGGTATCAGTGGATCTAAGTTGTTAGCATATGGAAAGATTGAACTAAATATTGAGTTTGATGGAATCAAAGAATTTTTAAGTTTTTATATTGTATCAGATAAATGCCTATCAACTGAATTGCTTCTGGGCAGAGAATTTCTACGTTTATTTAATATTGTTTTAGTATCTGTAAACAAAATTGAAAAAGTCTTACAGAATAAATTGAATAAATTGCAAACTGCTGACTTGATGAGTAAGTGCTCGAATTTTTAAAAATGAAGTAAAAATTGTAAACGCTTCTGCGCTGTCCTCCGATCTTTCTATTGAGAATTATATTGCACAAGAGACCTGTATTAGAAAATGTGAAGAAAATTTATACCTTACTGACAGTGTACTGAATAGTGACCTTAGCGACTTTATACTAAACATTGATACGGATAATTATAATATTGACCCAAAGTTGAATGAATGCTATCGCAATAAAACTGTTGACCTCATAAATGTTAATTATTTAGATTTGGAAAATATTTTGCCCATTAACCACAATTACGAAATGAACATTAAACTTCAAGCAGTCGCGTCGATCTGTTCAAGTCCAAGACGATTGTCTTATCAGGATAGACACGAGGTGGACGCTATGGTGGAAGATTTGTTGGCTAAGGGCCACATAAGACCAAGTAACTCGCCATATACATCAGCAATTGTTCTTGTAAAGAAAAAGACGGGTGAAAAACGAATGTGTGTGGATTATAGACAGTTAAATAAAATCACTATCAGAGATGGATATCCATTGCCTCTAATCAATGATTGTCTGGAAAGAATGGAGGGTAACCAGTTTTTTTCGATACTTGATTTAAAATCAGGCTTTCATCAGGTAAAAATGGCAGAGACTTCAGTACAATACACTTCATTTGTCACACCAGGTGTCCAGTACGAATATATAAAAATGCCATTCGGATTAAGAAATGCACCTTCAGTGTTTCAGAGATTCATTAATTTTGTCTTGCAACCATTGATTCGGGTAGGTAGTGTTATTGTTTATATTGATGATATTGCAATTGGTACCAAAACTGTTGAAGAGCATTTTATTGTCTTAGGTAAAGTACTTAAGCTACTTGCGGAATACAGATTGGAAATTAAACTAAGCAAGTGCAAATTTTGCTTTACGAGTATCGAGTTCTTGGGATATACAGTTTCCGGAAGTGGTATAAGCCCAAACAACGAGCATATTACTGCAATTAAACACCTTCCGATTCCGAAAAATGCTATTGATTTGAAAAAGTGCCTTGGTTTGTTCTCATACTTTAGACGTTTTATTCCAGGGTATTCCAGTACAGTGAGACCATTGAATGATTTGGTTAAAGTGGATGCAAAATATGAAATGAATGAGAAGTGTTGTGCTATTTTTGAATATTTGCGGGAGAAACTTGTATCTGTCCCAATTTTAGCTTTATATAATATGGAAAGAGAAACAGAATTACATTGCGATGCTAGCTCCGATGGATTTGGAGGTATCCTTATGCAAAAACAATCCGACAACAAATTTCATCCGGTTTTTTACTTTTCGCAATCAACAACAAAATCTGAAAGAGGATACCACAGTTTTGAGCTAGAAACCTTAGCCATAATATACTCATTGAATAAATTTAGAATTTATTTGGAAGGAATCCCATTTAAGATAATCACTGACTGTAACTCTTTGGCGTTGACATTGAATAGAAAGAGCATTAATGCACGAATAGCAAGGTGGGCTGTAGAACTCGAAAGTTACAACTATACTATTGTACATCGGAGCGGAAAATATATGACACACGTTGATGCCCTAAGTAGATATACTACACCATTACTTGAAAAATTTAAGTATGAGCCCGAAGTAACAATAACAGAATATGATGATAAGAATCAATTGATTGCCGTAATAGATAGTGATGACATTAATTTTCAGCTGCAGATAACACAAAACAGAGATGAAAATATAATTAGATTGAAAGATAAATTGGAAAATGGACTGGTTAAAAATTTTACTCTAGATGATGGCATTGTTTATAGACAAGCGGATAATAATAGTAATCTGTTGTATGTCCCTTTAGAAATGGAAACAAATTTGATAAGAAGCGTACATGAAAGGCTTTGTCATCTTGGAACAGAGAAGTGTGTCTGTGAAATAAAGAAACATTATTGGTTCCCCAACATGAAGGCCAAGGTTGATTCCTTTATACAAAATTGTTTAAAGTGTATTACGTTTACAGTCCCTTCCCATGCCAAAAATAGACCTTTACACAACATACCAAAGAAACCAGTGCCATTTGACACCCTACATATTGATCATTTTGGACCTCTGCCATCTATTATTTCCAAAAAGAAACATATTTTGGTCGTTATTGACAGTTTTACTAAGTTTGTCAAATTGTTCTCGGTAAATACAACTAGTAGTAAAGAGGTCTGTGCATGTCTGAGTAAATATTTTGAAAACTATAGTAGACCTCGTCGAATCATAAGTGATAGAGGATCGTGTTTTACCTCTTTAGAGTTTTGTGATTTAATACTTGAGAACAACGTTGAACACGTAAAAGTAGCTACTGCATCGCCTCAGGCTAATGGTCAGGTTGAACGAGTGAATAGGACTTTGAAAGCAATTTTAGCAAAAATTACAGAACCTGTACAGCATAAAGATTGGTGCAAATTGCTCAACAAAGCTGAGTATGCCATTAAATATTTTGTTCATGCTGGAACTAAAGATTTACCCTCAGTTTTATTATTTGGAGTTCAGCAGCGAGGTAGTGATATTGATGCGTTGACAGAATATTTGGATAAAAAAGTAATTGTTAATCGCGATCTACTTGAAATTCGTAAAAAGGCGTTTAATAACATCGATGAAAGTCAAAGAAAAAGTGCTGAGCAATTTGAGAAAAAGTATAAGGCTCATTTGAAATTCGCAGCTGATGATTTTGTTGTATTAAGAAACAGTGATACCACGATTGGCACAAATAAAAAATTTGTCCCCAAGTACAAGGGTCCATAATGCGTAACGAAGGTATTACCGAATGATCGTTACGTTGTTAAAGATTTTGAAAATGGTCAGATCACCCAAGTTCCATATGAGGGCATAGTTGAGGCATGTCGGTTGCGAAAATGGGCGGATTGGCGTGATCAGTGTGGAGATTGCTCTGACTCTGAATAATTTTTTTATTATTCTGATTATTTTATTTATTTGTTATCTAATTTTAATTATAAATGTATTTTAAATTTATTTACACATTTACTAATAATTTACGATTGTAATACGAAATATGTATGTAGATCGAGGACGATCTAAATTGTCAGGTTGGCCGAGCTGTTAGGCTGTATTGGGTAATATGAGTATGCAGCCATGGTTAGTTAATACCATTGTAATATATAATCGCCTATCGATACTATTGTATAGTTAATAACCATTTGCTATTCGATACTATTGTACAACGCGTTACTGATCGCCTATCGATAACTGGTAAATACCGATATCTACGATAGTCATGAAAAGGGAATTGATCGAGAGCATTGAGGGGAGCAGAAGTAAAGTCGGGATTGAATACTGAAACTCTGTTAATGTAATCAAATAAACATTAAAAAGACATTGAAACCTCCGTAATAAAGTAAACAAACAATTAACAAAAAATATCAAACTAACACAGCTCACTCTGTTCTTAGATGAACATCAAGTCTTACGGATGCGCGGTAGACTCAAAAATGCTATTCACATTGCAGCAGCTCAACGGTCTCCGATCATATTACCCAAGGCCCATCATTTTACGGAACTTGTAATTCGCAACGCTCATCTTAACACGCTACACGGTGGTACCCAATTTACCTTGGCAACAACTCGACAGATATTCTGGATCATTCATGTGAAATAAGCAGTAAAGAAACTTCTAAGGAAATGTGTTCAATGCTTCCGGCATAGACCAAAAGCCTTAACTCAACTTATGGCAGATCTTCCACTGCATCGTGTTAATCCGCCAAGTCGAGCTTTCGAAACTACTGGTGTAGACTACACTGGAGCCTTTGAAATTAAAGCATCACGACTTCGAGGACATCAAACCTACAAAGCATATATCGCAGTATTCATCTGTCTAGCAACAAAGGCCATTCACCTAGAAGCAGTGACTGGTCTTTCTACTCAACCATTTCTCTGGGCTCTTCAACGTTTTATTGGAAGACGCGGATTATGCTGACACCTTTATAGCGATTGTGGCACAAACTTTACTAGCGCAGAAAAATCCCTTCAACTTTGGCAACGGGATTTTCTGCATAATGTAACAAACTTCATTACACCGCATCTCGCTGCATGGAACATTCAATGGCATTTTAATCCGCCACACAGTCCAAATTTTGGTGGAATTTGGGAAGCAAATGTTAAGGCAGTTAAGACGCATTTACATCGGTCATTTAAAGGAATCAAAATGACGTATGAACAACTATCAACAGTGCTTATCCAAATAGAATCCTGTCTTAACTCTCGGCCTCTGTGCCCATTAACCTCAGATCCTAAGGATCTCGCTGTGTTAACTCCAGCTCATTTCTTAATCGGCGATTCTATGATGGCTCTGCCAGACCCTATATCGAAAGACAAATCGATAAACAGCCATTTTTTGGAAGGACAACGCCTCGTTCGCCAATTTTGGAAATTATGGAGTGCAGATTGGCTTTCCCATCTTCAAGCTCGTCCAAAATGGCGACTGGAGCAAAGAAATCTGCAAATCAACGACATCGTCATAATTAAGGATGATCGCATACCCCCAAACGAATGGACACTCGGTCGGATAATCGCATTGCATCCTGGCACGGATGGTCTTGTACGAGTAGCGACGATTAGAACAGCCGCAGGCTAAAATTTGTCCGTTACCCATATCAAACTTTACTGAAACCGACTCAGATAATCAATAACACGTCACATGTACTTTGTTCCCTCTGCATACCACAGCAACCATTTGTCTCTTTTCAGTATATTGCATCAAAGTGGCTTCTAATACTGGATCCAGTATTAAGGGGCCGGCATGTACGGACGTTTGGCAGAAGCTTGCTGATTTCAACAGTGCAGTTTGAGTAATTAACTCTCTCTTATGCTGCGGTCAACATAACTCATCAGCTCAACGATATCACACTGCTGACAAAAAAGAGAGTCGAGTTTGGACCGTCACAGCAGCAAGACGCATATCTTTAACCACGATTAGATAATTTCGATTGCAAATAACTGTAACCACTTCACACGTTTTTTCCATTAGTGATTTATACTTTATTAATAAATTTGTTAACACAAGACTCACTTTATTGTAATTTGTTCACTGAATGCACACCCCCGAGCAGAATTTGCTCAACACTGACTCTTTACATAGTAAAAGTCACAACACAGACTCTATACAAACTTCGGCCCCATTCACAGCTATACGTATCATGCATCAACTCGCCTCTGATGAGCAAAATCAATATCCACTGGCTTCCCAGGTGCTGCGTAACGAAATCTACGTTGATGACGTACAAAGTGGACACGCAACTCTTGCCGGCGCCTTAGAGACTCGCGATCAACTCATTGCTGCATTGCGTTCAGCAGGCATGGAGCTAAGAAAGTGGTCTTCAAATAACCCATCATTATTGGTCAACATTCCTCAAACACATTTGTCCAATACCCACATTTTAGAATTCGACAACAAGGATTCTATAAAAACTCTACGCTTGTATTGGCATCCAAAAAGGGATTTTTATGGTTTTAAAATTCAATTTGAAATCAACCCTTCTTTCACTAAAAGATCTCTATTATCCACAGTAGCCCGGCTTTACGATCCGTTGGGATTTATTACTCCCGTAGTAACATCAGCAAAAGTCATCTTAAAGGATGTTTGGAGCACTCGAATACGCCGCACTAATACACTCGCTACCGCACTTGAATGGGACGAACCACTCCCCCAGGTATTTCAGGCTTGATGGCAGAGTTTCATGAATCATCTACCAACAATTGAGAACATACAAATTTCAAGATGGCTTGGGTTTGATGACATTAACATTCAATCACTCCAACTACACATATTTTGTGACGGGTCCTCAGTAGCGTATGCCGCATGCGCATACATTCGAGTTCAGTGCAAGGATAACACTGTACACACTCATCTACTCACGTCACGAAGCAGAGTTACTCCTACCATACCATTGACTGTTCCGAGAATCGAACTTTCTGAAGCAGTACTAGCCATTCAATTGGCAAAATGGACTCTGATACAACTACGCATTTCAGTCCAAACGACGCCAGTTTTCTATTGGTCCGATGCAATGATTGTCTTGTTTTGGATCAACGGTGACGCTGCTCGATGGAAAACATTCGTCGCAAACCGCATTGGCAATGACAGTAGGGTGGCTCAATGGCGACATGTTCCGACCACGGACAACCCAGCAGACTGTGCAACGCGAGGTTGCACTCCAGATGAACTCGCAAGCCACAGTCTATGGTGGCACGGACCAGTATGGTTACACCTCCATGAATCCCAGTGGCCTGTAACTGAACTCACCTCTCCTAACAACGAGCACACTATAACCGAACAATGTTCTAAAGCAGTTAATAAATATACCTGTCTGACGCAGGACTCACCCATATCAGAATTTTCTTCTTATAAAAAATTAATTTTTGTTATGGCTTATGTTCTACGTTTCATTCACAATCTGAAACACAAACCAGAAAACCGACAACACGGTCCCATTCACGCAGCAGAGTTTCAAAACGCCTTAAATTATGTCGTGCGACAAGTACAAGGAGAAACGTATGAAGCAGAAATATTAAAATTAAAAGTAAACAAACAATTATCAAAAAATAACAAACTATCATAGCTCACTCCGTTCTTAGATGAACATCAAGTCTTACGGATGCGCGGTAGACTCAAAAATGCTATTCACATTGCAGCAGCTCAACGGTCTCCGATCATATTACCCAAGGCCCATCATTTTACGGAACTTGTAATTCGCAACGCTCATCTTAACACGCTACACGGTGGTACCCAATTTACCTTGGCAACAACTCGATAGATATTCTGGATCATTCATGGGAAACAAGCAGTAAAGAAACTTCTAAGGAAATATGTTCAATGCTTCCAGCATAGACCAAAAGCCTTAACTCAACTTATGGCAGATCTTCCACTGCATTGTGTTAATCCGCCAAGTCGAGCTTTCGAAACTACTGGTGTAGACTACACTGGAGCCTTTGAAATTAAAGCATCACAACTTCGAGGACATCAAACCTACAAAGCATATATCGCAGTATTCATCTGTCTAGCAACAAAGGCCATTTACCTAGAAGCAGTGACTGGTCTTTCTACTCAACCATTTCTCTGGGCTCTTCAACGTTTTATTGGAAGACGCGGATTATGCAGACACCTTTATAGCGATTGTGGCACAAACTTTACTAGCGCAGATAAATCCCTTCAACTTTGGCAACGTGATTTTCTGCATAATGTAACAAACTTCATTACACCGCATCTCGCTGCATGGAACATTCAATGGCATTTTAATCCGCCACACAGTCCAAATTTTGGTGGAATTTGGGAAGCAAATGTTAAGGCAGTTAAGACGCATTTACATCGGTCATTTAAAGGAATCAAAATGACGTATGAACAACTATCAACAGTGCTTATCCAAATAGAATCCTGTCTTAACTCTCGGCCTCTGTGCCCATTAACCTCAGATCCTAAGGATCTCGCTGTGTTAACTCCAGCTCATTTCTTAATCGGCGATTCTATGATGGCTCTGCCAGACCCTACATCGAAAGACAAATCGATAAACAGCCATTTTTTGGAAGGACAACGCCTCGTTCGCCAATTTTGGAAATTATGGAGTGCAGATTGGCTTTCCCATCTTCAAGCTCGTCCAAAATGGCGACTGCACAGTGGTTGCGTCCATAGGCCAAAAATAAAAAAACCGGTTTTACAATATGTTGACGAAATGTAACCAAATTGTCTCACAAATGTGCAAAGTTTATCATGGCAAACCAGATTTTTCTGGAAATCTAACGGGACTTTCTAAAAATAGAATTACAGTTGTGAACATGTGTTCATATTTGCAAAGCTGCAGCAGCTTTTTGTGATTATTGTAAAGCAATAGCACACTTCTAAGAAATCAAACTTTCCACAGAGTGCTCCGATTTTTATAATTTAGAATGGATTTTAAAGCTGAAGGTATTTACTTTTATATATAGTTATTGTAAAATTGATTTGATCAATGAAATTTTTTTTCGGTAGTTTTGATTGATTAAACTTTTTTTGCGTTTTTTGTGAACGTCTTTTTCATGTTTACCTATGGTTTTAGTTGTGTTACCCCCGGTTCCCCCCATTGTGAGTATTATTACAGTATTTTTCAATGTCTTAAGGTAATATTAATGAAAAATTTGGCTGCTAATAGTTGCTAATTTGTGTTTACTAACTAAAGCCGTCTGACTCTTTTTCAAGGTTATTTTGCTGCGAAATGGGCTGCTGTTATTTTGTTTTTGTGATTTTGCTTTTGTTTTCGTCATGTGTGTTTGTATACAATGTGGCATATGTTTTATTATTATTATTTACATTTTTTTTCGCCATGTCGCATTTCATTTTGTTTTTACAGGCTCTTCTAATAGTTGTGTGTTTTCACGCATGTATATATTAGATCTTTGGTGCAGAGAAAAGGGTACAAATGCTGAAAAAACTACAAATGTAATCAATTTGATACAAAAAAGCATTACAAACAAGGGCTTCAAAGTCGAGTTTAGCAAAGTTAAGAAATGCATTAATTACATTTGCAAAAAAATCATTGCTTATTGGGTTCAGTACAAACGGATTAAAAGCTTGCTTGTGAAATATCAATCCGAATGGTTGAACATAAAGGATGCAATTATTTTAAAGCGTATTTGTGATCCTCCACAAATGAACCGGACTGATAATCGTGGACGCCCCAAGATCGATTTTGCTGAGTCTTCAAAAAGGACGAAACGTCGCCGGGTAGCTGCGTTGCGAAATCATGACGAGTCTGCAGCTTCTGTTTTGTCCTCAAAATTATTCATAAGGCATGCCCTTCAACTTACTTTGGTAGATGGTAAAGTGTGCAACTCGCTAAGCGACAAACCCTCTATGAATTGCTTTATATGTGGTGCGAAGCCCACGGAGATGAACAATATTGAAAACTGTCTTACAAGAGAAGTGCAGGAAAAGTATTTCGAGTTCGGTTTATCTCCACTGCATTCATACATTCGCTTCTTTGAGTACTTTTTGCACTTTTCTTATAAATTGGAAGTAAAGCTCTGGCAAGTAAGATCAGCAGAACTCAAGCCTAAAGTGTTGAAAAGAAAGGAAAGAGTGCAAGCGGAATTTCGGGATAAAATGGGCTCAATTGTTGATAAGCCAAGAGATGGTGGCAGAGGAACATCCAACGATGGCAATACAGCCAGGAAATTTTTCAGTAACCCGAGCTTGGCATCGGAAATCACTGGAATCGCTGAAGATTTAATAGTCAGATGCGCTACGATATTGCAAGCCTTAGCATCAGGTTATACCATAGATGTTAAAAAATTTGAACGATATGCATTGGATACGGCCAAACAATTAATTGAAATATATCCATGGTACCATCTTCCAGCAACAGTCCATAAAATTTTAATTCATGGTCCAAAGGTCATAGAGCATGCGTTGGTGTCGATTGGGGAGCTCTCAGAAGAAGCTGCAGAGTCAAACAATAAAGAGATAAAAAAAATGCCGACTACAACATACCAGAAAAATGTCTCGTATTTTAACGAATACAGACTTAATAAGAAATCTTCTTTTGAGATCAGACCCATTTTTATCAGGCCAAAGGATGTTATCAATAAAGGACAAATCAAAACATCTGGCAACTACAAATGAATTATACGAAGATACTAGTTAAACGTAATTTACGCAATGTTTCTAAGGGACTTTCCCTTTTTTTGTCCACCTCGCTACAAATGCGCATCTTTCTTCTTTTGTTTAACTGTGAATATAGAATCCAATTTTGATCAAACTTGATATACATATAAATAAAACTAAAAATCACTTGCAACAGCAAAGTTTTTCTCGTAAAAACTGATTTTTTGACCGATCGGTCCTATGGCAGCTATATGCTATTGTCTTACGAATTCGCCAATTTTATTATTATATATTTAAAGTATTTTTTTAGAATTTTGGTAAAAATTTCAGAGAGATAGCACCACTAAAAGTATTTATGGCCGCGGTCCCCATACAAGCGCAACCACTGTGGACTGGAGCAAAGAAATCTGCAAATCAACGACATCGTCATAATTAAGGATGATCGCATACCCCCAAATGAATGGAAACTCGGTCGGATAATCGCATTGCATCCTGGCACGGATGGTCTTGTACGAGTAGCGACGATTAGAACAGCCGCAGGCATCTATAAACGTTCAGTTTCTAAAATTTGTCCGTTACCCATATCAAACTATACTGAAACCGACTCAGATAATCAATAACACGTCACATGTACTTTGTTCCCTCTGCATACCACAGCAACCATTTGTCTCTTTTCAGTATATTGCATCAAAGTGGCTTCTAATACTGGATCCAGTATTAAGGGGCCGGCATGTACGGACGTTTGGCAGAAGCTTGCTGATTTCAACAGTGCAGTTTGAGTAATTAACTCTCTCTTATGCTGCGGTCAACATAACTCATCAGCTCAACGATATCACACTGCTGACAAAAAAGAGAGTCGAGTTTGGACCGTCACAGCAGCAAGACGCATATCTTTAACCACGATTAGATAATTTCGATTGCAAATAACTGTAACCACTTCACACGTTTTTTCCATTAGTGATTTATACTTTATTAATAAATTTGTTAACACAAGACTCACTTTATTGTAATTTGTTCACTGCATGCACACCCCCGAGCAGAATTTGCTCAACACTGACTCTTTACATAGTAAAAGTCACAACACAGACTCTATACAAACTTGGATGCAACTTGGACTCCACATGCGACAGGGTTTCTAGCTATTGCAACTCGCCAAGATGCATCCTTCCTGATCCATCTAGGCGTCGCTGGAACTCTTAAGGATCATTCCAAGCGGCGTCCCTTACATATTCTGTGGTCCTATTTGTTGTCATTCAGCGTTGTGTGTTCGCGTCCTGGTGGCGGCGACATGCGGGCCCGGCATCATGCGGCAACTTCAGTGGCGATAGCATCAATGGCATATCCCAGCATCCCCCAGCATCCAGAACCTGAAATGAGAAGAAAAATATTAGTATAATTGTCAATAAGTTATATTTTGTTATGTTATTTGTCTTATATTGTCAACTAGTTGTCACAATGTCCATACTATAGTACGGACAAATTGCCAAACAGCTGTTAGTGTTGCTAAATGCAGTCACGGCGCTTCTACTTTAGTCAGTCTCAAATTCAAATTTTAATAATTGACTACATATGACTATAATTCATTTAATTTCATGTCTGTTGTTAAATGTTTACATTATACGTAAATTTCTTGCTGTTGTATTGTTCTACGCACAGTATATTAACTATTTATTTATATTTAAGCGTAGGTCAAATCATGTCCACTATATGTTGCTTAAAAATTTAAAAGTAATGAGTTGAATAAAGCAAAGACGGCATCAGTTGATGCCTGCCCTCATAGTGCGAACCACGCACCACACTTTAAAAACGGGCCATTTAAATTGACTGATAAAAAAAAAAGACTTGTGATTTTATTTCAAAGCTGCAACTACATATATAAATAAAATATACTTACTACATATATATAAATATATATTTAAAACAATAAAAGCAATTTATAGTGAGACCGTCTGAACTAAATAAAAAGTCAAAAGTGACCCGCAAATAGACACTTAATTTTTAATATTAGTTAATTGTTAAAAAAATCCGTCAATTGTTTAAATGTCATATTAACGTAAGTCAATCGTTTCTGTTTCGTTTTACTCGTGTAAAATGTACTAAATGTGATTCAACGCGCTACATAGAACTGCAAGTTTAATTTATTATCATACACGCCAACACTGATCATATAAATTAATGTTGTGTGCGTTGTGCAGTGGTAATAAATCATTAAAATCATTGCTTAAATATGCCAAAAAAGACAAGAAAACCGCGGAAAATAAGTGACCTTTGGCCAGCAAAGCCAAACTCACAAACGCACACCAAGGCGATGCAGCAAACTCCTGCTCATAGCGGAATACACCTACAAGACAGTGCAACTAAGAGAGCGCTTTCTGTGGTATGCGACGAAAGCGCTTCATCAGTATTAGTGAGTACGGTGGCTTGCACTCACACCAAGGCAAGTGAATGCGCGCGTGCGCCTAAAAAACCAGCAACTAAAAGTTCAAAGACTTTGGCGCCAAATACTGCACACACCAACACCAATGCAACTGTTCCCAGTGCCAGTCAAGCAAGCTGTGCAAACAAATGCGCGCAAAATCTCTGCCATGCGCAGTTGCCTCAAAACTGTAGCAATGCAAGCGACGACCCAGTGACAATGGTAAGCAATGATGGTGAGACCACGTACTCAGACTCTATGTCGGATTACTCAGTTCTTGCCATTGAATCTACCGATACATCCGATGATGCCCTATATGCCTCTCCCAATACTGCGGCTAGAAGGGTATCAATGCCTCTAAAACCGCCCTATCGCTTGAGCAGAAAACGGAAATTATAGGTGCTAAAGAAAAGGACAAAGAAACATGCCTCATTTGCATCATCCACTATCCGTGACCCGATCCCCGTTGTCACCATTTCCACCGCAGCCCACATCGGTGAGCCGGACAAGGATTTGTGTAAAGCTCCTCTATACGGCCATCAAGGTACACAGCAGCGACAACAACATCCGGTACAACAGCAGCAGCCAATTCAATGTCAACCAACAGTTTTGCAGCCACTTCAATCAACAGTATCCTTGGAGCTGGAGCAAATTGGCCATCAAATTCAAGAGCGTGTACAGCAACAGCAGAATCCAACAATAGTGAGCGGCAAAATTCCAACAATATTTGTACCAAATGTTATTGAAATTCAAACGCTCATTGACAAGCTGACCACCAAGTCGCATGTAAGCAAATTCTCAACCAGATGCACGCAAAGCGGTGGAGTGAGGATACAGTGTAAGGACATGGCCACCTACGCTTCCATTCTTGCGACTCTAGATGACGGCGATATTCAACGGCACACACATCAACCGCGAGCCGTACGTGGCTATCGCTTCATCATACGAAATCTACATTTTTCCACTGCAAGCGATTGGATCCGTTCACAGCTGGGTCAATTGGGATACAATGCCCGTTACGTCAGCGTGGTGAAACATCGCTTTTCTGGTAAGCACCTTAACATCTTTGAAGCTGAGCTTGAGCCAAGGCTGGATGGCTCAAACGATAAGATCTTAACCCTCACCCAACTGGGTAGCCAATCAGTACTGGTCGAGCGACAAATGCGTAGACTCGAGCCAGTACAGTGTCACTGTTGCCAGCTTTTCGGACACAGCAAGAATTACTGTCGTCGTCCTTTTGTCTGCCTTAAATGTGCAGTACGAAGCTCAGAGCCACTAAAGCGTCGTGTGCAAACTGTAAGGGTGAGCACATCGCCTCGTACAAAGGATGCCCGACATTCAAGCTTGCGAGGAATAAGATTATATTAAAAAATCGGATTTTCGAGCCTGCTACAGCCAATAATGTACACTACATTCATAGTAGCCAGCCTCGGATTCTTCCTCAGCAACGTCCCCAGCAAAAACAGCAACACGTGAGACCACCCCAAGCCCTTCAACAGCAGCAAATCCGGACTCCGGTGCCACAACAGCAGCAGCAGCCTACAACAAAACAGATTGTTAGCAATATTTAAAAGCCGACGTATAGCCAAATAGCGCGCAGGAGCAACACCCCTCAAGTTAGAAACCCAGTCGCTACTCACCTCCACAACTTCCAGCAACGTCTCCAACTGGAACAGCTTCAGCAACATAAGCAGCAACTGCACCAAAACCCGCTGCCCCAGCAACAGCCAGTAGCAGATGACTCAACAGTTCGCCTGTTACAACGCAGCCTTGCTGGGATTGCTGAAATGGGGAAACAATTGGACACAATGCTTAGTACTATAATCTCACTGTTAGCTGTCATTAAACAAAAACTTATGCCGAAGATGGATCAAATGCGTTTGCCCTGACATGAATATGGAAACATAACGACCCTGATGCTCCGAATGCACCAGAGTAGTGTGTGGCCTCAACTAAATTTTAAATCGCCAGTCTGCTCAATCATCCAAAGTATGCTTTGAGCCAAATTAAAAAAGAAAAAAAAAAAACAAACAAATTTTTAGCAAGGAAAAAAAAAATAAATAAAAATAAATCCAACAAGACTAACACAATATAATATTAAAAAGTCAAAAGTGATGGAATTTCCACCGTCATAATCAAGAAAATTGCAGACTGCAATTAACAAATTAAATCACATTGGTAATGGCAGTGATGTGCACTAACAATTCTGCATTCAGCGGCATATGCATAAACGACACAAGGTGACTTACCTGAATGCGACACAGAAACGGCAGCAACTACAGCGCACTGAGCGATTAGGATTGTTGCGGGACTGGCGCCCCTATCCATATTGCACATGTGCTCAAACTGTACTTGAGCTCGCAGCGCCAGTGGGTCTAAAAATGTTCCAAATTGCACTCCAGTGCACTGGTGATCTGCAAGCCCTGAAGCAGCATCAAATCTGGATCTCACCTGCGAAACAATAATAACTACTTATTATATACTCACAGCAAACAAGCATGGCACGTAGACTCTATACAAACCCGGATGCAACTTGGACTCCACATGCGACAGCGTTTCTAGCTATTGCAACTCACCAAGATGCATCCTCCCTGATCCATCTAGTCGTTGCTGGAACTCTTCAGGATTATTCCATCGGCGTCCCTTACATATCCTGTGGTCCTCTTTGTCGTCGTTCAGCGTTGTGTGTTGGCATCCTGGCGGCGGCTACATGCGGGCCCGGCATCATGCGGCAACTTCAGTGGCGATAGCATCAATGGCATCTCCCATCATCCCCCAGCATCCAGAACCTGAAATGAGAAGAAAAATATTAGTATAATTGTCAATAAGTTATATTTTGTTATGTATTTTGTCTTTTATTGTCAACTAATTGTCACAATGTGACCATAGTACGGACATATTGCCAAACAGCTGTTAGTGTTGCTAAATGCAGTCACGGCGCTTATACTTTAGTCAGTCTCAAATTCAAATTTTAATTATTGACTACATATGACTATAATTCATTTAATTCCATGTCTATTGTTAAATGTTTACATTATACCTAAATTTCTTGCTGTTGTACTGTTCTACACACAGTATATTAAATATTTATTTAAATTTTAGCGTAGGTCAAATCATGTTCACTATATGTTGCTTAAGAATTTAAAAGTAATGAGTTGAATAAAGCAAAGGCGGCATCAGTTGATGCCTGCCCTCATAGTGCGAACCACGCACCACACTTTAAAAACGGGCCATTTAAATTGACTGATAAAAAAAAAAAGACTTGTGATTTTATTTCAAAGCTGCACCCACATATGTAAATATGTAGTTAACATGTATGTGAACATATAGTAAGATATCCAATATGCACACATATTCATATCTCAAATATGTAACACATAGCACGTACCCCAACACATAGCACACAGCCCAAAAATAAAATATCACATTACACCCTAAAACCCTAGCACAGAAGATAGACTAAGTGAGGAAGTGTTATTATCTTTTAAAATTAGTTCAACACAATAAAGAAAAAAACTAAAGACAAAAGTTTTTTTATATTTTTAATTCCCACTTGGTCATGAACTCATAATTGGCGCAGCCGGTAGGATTAGTGAAAAATAAGTGCAACAATAATAATTTGCGATACTTCATAAAAACTAATCCGCCAAAGAACTTTCGTGCAACTAACACATTTAATGGTGTTTAATTGATTAGTGAAAAATAAGTGCAACAATAAAAATTTGCAATACTTAATAAAAGCTAATCGTGCAACTAACACAATTAATGGTGTTTAAATAATATAAGAAAACCAAAAACCATACTATCAACAACAAATCAACCAAAAACAAGTGGAAACGTTGCAGTCGGACGCAACCGACTGCGGCATACTCGATACCTGTATTAAAACCGATAAAAAGAGGCCGGATTGCAGAGGGGTACGGATGCGGCAGGGGTGTACGCTGCCTTAAAGATTTTCCGATGCAAATGGGGATGCCACAAACTATCTTCCTTACAAATTTTGTGACTCTAGTTTGTTTGTAAAAAGTGGGGAAAGGGGGGCTGGGGGCGGTATGTGTGGGCGTGGCATCCAAATTTTTGATGCAGATCTATGTGGAATGTCAATTGCTATCTTCATACCAAATTTGGTGACTCTAGCTCGAAATTTATAAAAAGTTGGGAAAGGGGGGCTGGGGGCAGTATGGGTGGGAGTGGCATCCAAATCAGTGATGCAGATCTTTGTGGAATGTCAATTGCTATCTTCATACCAAATTTGGTGAATCTAGCTCGAAGTTTGTAAAAAAAGGAGAAAGGGGGACTGGGGGTGGTATGGGTGGGCGTGGCATCCAGATTTTTGATGCAGATCTTTGTGGAATGTCAATTGCTGTCTTCATATTAAATTTGGTGACTCTAGCTCGAAATTTGTAAAAAGTTTGGAAAGGGGGCTGGGGCGGTATATGTGGGCGTGGCATCCAAATTTTTGATGCAGATCTATGTGGAATGTCAATTGCTATCTTCATACCAAATTTGGTGAATCTAGCTCGAAGTTTGTAAAAGGTGGGGTAAGGGGGGCTGGGGGCAGTATGGGTGGGCGTGGCATCCAAATTAGTGATGCAGATCTTTGTGGAATCTCAATTGCTGTCTTCATATTAAATTTGGTGACTCTAGCTCGAAATTTGTAAAAAGTTTGGAAAGGGGGCTGGGGCGGTATATGTGGGCGTGGCATCCAAATTTTTGATGCAGATCTTTGTGGAATGTCAATTGCTATCTTCATACCAAATTTGGTGACTGTAGCTCGAAAATTGTAAAAGTAGGGAAAGGAGGGCGAAAGGGTGGGCGTGGCTCCAAAACTTTGATGCAGATTTTTGGGGGTCGTTGCCAGCTATCTTCCTACCAAATTTTCTGGCTCTAGCTCCACAACTCTGGAAGATACACGCATTCCCGTTTTTGACGAAGCGTTGGGGCAGCTGGGGGCGGCTAGGGCAGTATTGGTGGGCGTGGCATCCAAGCTTTTGATGCAGTTTTTGGGGGGTCAGAATCACCTGTCTTGGCAACAAATTTAGTGGCTCTAGCTCAAAAACTGTGGGAGATATAGACATTTCTGATTTGAAAATGCGGGGGGGCTGGGGGCGGAATGGGTGGGCGTGGCTCCAAAATTTTAGATGCAGTTTTTTGGGGGTTGCTAGTAGCTATCTTCTTACCAAATTTGGGAGTTCTAGCTGTAAGGATGTGCGAAATATAAGGATTTATCGGTTTTGACTTATCGAATTTATCGATTTGCCAGCCCCCCAGTTATCGTAGAGCCCTCATCTTGACACTTTATTTTACTATCCCATAGATAAAGAGAATTGGAAATTTTCAAGTCTCTAGCTTGAAGGGTGTGGAAAAAACTCGCATACATACGGACGGACAGACGGACAGACGTTCAGACGGACAGACGGACAGACACCATGACGGACATTGCACAAAACCAATATACTCTTTACCTTCGGTATCGAGTATAACAATACAATCAACCAAAAACCATATAATCAAGAAAAACAAATAGTCAAATCAACATAGTCGTTTTAAGTGATGTAGAACTTAACCAGGCATTGTCACAAATCCGACAGGTGCCCCAGTTCTCGGGAAACAAACAGGAGCTAAGCGCCTTCATCAGGAGGACAGAATTCTTACTACAATTATACCCTACTACAAACCAAAGGCAACAAAACATAATATACGGTGCGATCGAACTACAAGTCATCGGAGAAGCGCAAAGGATTTCGCAGCTATCACATGCCAACAATTGGGGAGAATTAAAACGAGCACTCATCGAGGAATACACCACCCAGACTCCAGTAGATGAATTACTACGACAACTTTACAACACCAGCTATCAAGGAAGTCTCCGTAAGTTCATAGAAGAACTAGAGCACAAATCTTATATTATAACCAATAAGCTAACACTAGAAAATAATCCAACCAATACAATGGTTTATACAAATGCCATGAATAACACAGTTAAAGATGTAATTAAAAGAAAAATTCCAGATAGAATTTTCATGATTCTAGCTAGGTATGATAGTACCACTAGCCATCTGTTAAAAGTAGCAGCTCAAAAGGAGGGCTTATTTGAAAATAGTTTGGTTGAAAAACCCAAAGATAATAAATACAATAATTCAAATAAAAACAATTCGAGTAAAAAGTATCAGGAAAATTTTAGCCAAAGTTCAACATATAACCCCAGTAATCAAGCACAACATAATCCTAACTTCCAAACAAATTACAACACAACTAACCCGCATAAGAATCAACAAGAATATAGGCAGACATATATGACGAATTTCAGCAAAAGTTGCAACAAGGCAGACAACAGAATCCCATGAACTATTCACAAAATATAAACTATAATGCACAAGCATCACCTTATAATAATCAACCTCAAAAGCGGCAAAGAGAAAGTAACAGCGGGGTGTCAAAAATGGACACATCCGAAAATTTTCAAGCAATTGCCTCGGAACAGGAAGAAACAATAACCCATTCATAATTGTTATTATGAATGATAGCCCGCTTAAGTGTGTAATAGACACTGGGTCAACAATAAATTTAATGAATAAAAATTACCTAAAATTTCCAATTAAAAACACTGAACTTAACGTTCATACCAATAACGGTAATATTAAATTAACATCAAGCATAACAATAGGAGCATGTAAATTATGTCCATCCAAACAGGAGTTCTTTATAAATGAATTTTCAAATCGATATGATTTATTGTTAGGCAGAAATTATTTAGAAGCTTGTAAGGCAAAAATAAATTACGAAGAAGGAGCCGTAACTTTAGGAGAATATACATTCTTATTTAAGTACGACCCCAATATAAATGTAGAAGAAGAAACGGCACCAGAGTGTCTAGACCCACCTTCGTCGGAAGACTTAGACCCCTTTTACACGATGAAGTTTTTTCATGAAGTTTTTTTTCATTCTGCTTTAAAACATCTTCGCAAATCTGGTCGCATTTACACGATGAAGTTTTTTCATGCAGCATTTTCTTTGTAAATGCAACTCTGATTTAAATTTATGGTCGATAAACATACGTCTTTGCCATCGATTGTATTATTTGTTAACATATAATTGTTTTAAGAAGTAACAAGTAAATAAAATGGATTCAGTGAACATTGCTATTAATAATTTCTTAACCAAAACAATGTATTTACTATCGGCGCTAATATTTGTTTGTGCGATATTTCGTATCGATAACTTTATTATTCACATCAAACACTGTGCAACTCTGTGTTCACATGCAATCGGAATAAAGCATAGCAAAATGAGAAAAATAAATCATTGCTTCACAAGTCATGAAGCATTGCTTGCAGCTGTTACCCCTCTACTCCCTTTGCCCACAAACGAATGCTTCAGACGCAAAAACTTCATCGTGTAAAAGGGGTCTTAGAATTCAATTTCGTGATAAACGAAGAATTAAAAAAGTCCAACGAATTTCGCTTAGATCATCTTAACGATGAAGAGAAAAGGTGTGTGTCAAAAATTCTTCACAAATATCGAGACATACAGTACCATGAAGGTGACAATTTGACTTTCACTAGTACTGTTAAACATTCGATAATTACACAACATGAGGACTCAATTTACAAGAGATCCTACAAGTATTCCCAAATTCAACACGACGAAATAGACAGACAAGTAAAAGAAATGTTAGAGCAAGGGATAATAAGGAAATCTCAGTCTCCATATAATTCACCTGTATTAGTAATCCCAAAGAAGTTGGATGCATCAGGAAAACAAAAATATAGAGTAGTAATAGACTACAGATTTCTAAACGAAATCACTATTGATGACAAATTTCCTATTCCAATAATGGATGAAATTTTAGATAAACTTGGCCGATGCCAATATTACACAACTCTTGATTTAGCAAAAGGCTATCACCAGATCCAGATGGATCCGAAATCAATACCTAAGACAGCATTTTCCACTAAACATGGCCACTACGAATATACACGTATGCCGTTTGGTCTAAAAAATGCACCAGCAACGTTTCAACGTTGCATGAACAATTAATTGGAAGATTTAATCTACAAAGATTGTTTAGTCTACTTAGATGACATAATAGTGTACTCCACTTCATTGGAAGAACACATTTTGTCATTGAATAAGGTATTTGACAAACTAAGGGAAGCCAACTTAAAATTGCAACTAGACAAGTGTGAATTTCTAAAAAAGGAAAAAGAATTTCTAGGACACATAGTGACAACAGAAGGATTAAAACCTAATCCAAATCAAATTGAAGCAGTAATGAAATATCCTATTCCAAAGACTCCAAAAGAGATAAAGAAATTTTTAGGTTTGTGTGGATTTTATAGAATATTCATTCCGAATTTCGCAAACATCGTCAAACCCATGACACTTAAGTTAAAGAAAGGAGCAAAAGTAGACATAAAGGATACATCATATATCTCAGCATTCGAGAAATAAAAATTACTGATAACTTCTGATCCAATTCTTACTCATCCAGATTATGACAAACCATTTTGTCTCACAACAGATGCAAATAATGTAGCTCTAGGAGCAGTATTGACACAAAATCACAAGCCTATTTGTTTTGCCAGCAGAACTCTAAACAAACATGAAATAAATTATTCAGCTATAGAGAAAGAACTATTAGCAGTAGTTTGGGCAACAAAAACTTATAGAAGCTATCTATATGGTAGAAAATTCGAAATACTAAGCGATCACAAACCATTAGTATGGTTCAATAATATAAAAGAACCGAATATGAAACTCCAACGATGGAAGATAAAGTTAAATGAATTTGATTATACAATCAAATACTTACCGGGTAAAGAAAACCATGTCGCAGACGCACTATCACGTGTGCAAATACATGAAATCTATTGGGAGAAGAAATGAGTCAAGCAACAAGTGCTACCATTCATAGTGCCCAAGAAAATAACCAAAGTTACATTCAAATAACTGAAAGACCACTAAACTATTATAACAGACAAATCGAACTCATAAAAGGAAACGACAATAATACACAAGCTACTAATTATTTTCATAAGAAAAACATAAAGATAACTTATACCGAAATGACTAATACTAAAGCTATAGAAATACCACAACAACTCAGATTTTCCGATTTTCCAAAACGCATTTGTAGAAATAATAAACCCAGAAAGTAAAATAAAAGTAATGAAAAGCTCATCAAAATTAACAGACTTACAAACGTACGCAGAAATCAAAGAAAAAATACTAAGAAGACATAACGAACTATTACACCCAGGGATAGAAAAGACAATACAGTGGTTCAAAGAAAAATTTTATTATCCAGATTACCAGAATCTTATTCAAAACATAATAAATGAATGTCACATTTGCAACATTTCAAAAACAGAGCACAGAAGCACCAAATTAGTATGTGAAGTAACCCCAGAAACAAACTACATTAGGGACAAATATGTAATGGATTTTTATTTAGTTGACCATACACAATTTCTATCATGTATAGACGTCTATTCAAAATTTGCAACATTAATTGAAGTTAACAGCCGAGACTGGCTAGAAACAAAAAGAGCCATATTAAAAGTTTTTGATTTAATGGGAAAACCAGTAGAAATCAAAGCAGATAAAGATTCAGCATTCATATGTGCTACACTACAACAATGGTTAATAACTGAGAACGTAAAAATCAATATAACAACAAGTAAAAATGGTATAGCAGATATAAAGAGATTTCATAAAACAATCAACGAAAAATTACGAATTATAAGCACTGACTCTAACATAGAAAACAAAAAAAAACCAGATTTGAAATTATATTATACACTTATAATCACAAAACTAAACACAACACAACAAACAGAACACCCGCAGATATATTTATGTACGCAGGGACACCAAAGTATGGACACACAAGATAAGAAAAACAAACAAATTGAAAAACTAAATGAATCAAGAGAAAAATTTGAAATAGATACAAAGTATAGATCTTCACCATTAGTTAAATCGAAAATAACCAATCCATTCAAAAAGACAGGTCAGGTAAGACAACTAGACGAAAAACACTTTGAAGAAACCAATAGAGGTAGAAAAGTCACCCATTACAAATCAAAGTTCAAGAAGAAAAAGAAAACAAATATGAGTAAATACATTAATTACAGAGAACCAACTAATGAAGGGAATTCTAATAATAATAACACTGCTAACGGTGACAATTAACGGACAAAGTATCGAAATAAACCCCATAAAAGCAAACAACGGCTACCTAATATTTAAAACAGGAACACTGGACATACCAACAAATTTTGAATACCATTATCTAACTGTAAATTTAACAAAAATAGAAAAGGTCTACAATAACCTATTAATACCAGCCAGGGATTACGAAAATTCAACTAAAATAAATTACCTTATTGAAAAACTAAACAGGGAAATGAACGGGATAACAATCATCAAAAGACAAAAGAGAGGACTAATAAATTTAGTAGGAAAAACATATAAATACTTATTCAGAACATTAGATACAGATGACAGACACGATGTAGAACAAAAGATAAGTAACTTAGCCGAGAACAGCGTTCAAGTAAGATAACTTAACCAAATAATCGAAACAATTAACAAAGCAATTGAGACCATGAACACATTTAAAACAAAAGAAGAAAAGAACAAGAAACTTGATTTATTAATTTTCAATTTAGAACATTTCACCGAATACATAGAAGACATAGAGATGGGAATGCAACTAACTAGATTAGGCATATTCAACCCTAAATTACTAAAGCACGATTACTTATTGCATGTTACACCAGAGAAAATTCTTAACATTAAAACATCAACTTGGTTAAAAACTGATACAAAAGAAAATTATATAATATCACATATTCCACAAGAAATAAGCAAAGCACCTATTTTCGAAATAATACACATAATTACTAAGCATTGTACAACAAATCAAAACCGAATGTAAATACACCAAAACAATTAAAAACTTTCAAACAAATTATATAGAACCAAACATAATCCTAACATGGAATTTGCCAGAAACCATTGTTAATCAAAATTGTATGAATAATGAAATTAAGATAAAGGGAAACAATATTATTATTATTATTATTATTATATTGGGGGTAAATACACTGCGACCAAATAGATCTATTGTGCCCCCTTCTTGGCCTATAGCTCTTCCATCAGGCCCAGGTGTTGCATAAAAGCAAGTACCTTTGTTGGGTCGATGGTTTCTAAATCGCTAAGTTGCACAATATGTTTTCCTAGAAAACTACTTCTTTTCCTTACTAAGGCTACGCATTCTGCTATAATGTGCAAGGAGGATTCTCCTTCCATTTCGCAGAATCTGCAAATCTCGCTGCTGACTATACCTAGCTTTGCGAGGTGACCTCGTAGTCTACAATGTCCTGTCAAGAGACCGGTGAGTATCCTGAGTCTATTTTTACCCATTGATATTACTTGCTTAAACCGTTTAAGGTTATAGCTACCCAAGAGAATCTTTGCTTGTCTGAGTCCTGGTGTCCTTGCCCAGCTCGTTCTTCGCAGAAGTCTCTCTTCATTCCTAAGCTCTTGCCGTATTGTGCTTCTTCCTATACCACAGTACGGCTCGGGTCCTATTAGGGGTGTCGCTGCCCCCAGTCTTGCTTGCTTGTCTGCCTCTTCGTTCCCCGCTATTTCGACATGTCCAGGGACCCATCTTAGGGCAAGCCTATTTTGTGATCCCAGAGTGTCTAGCTTGGTTCGTACCTCACGAACTATCTTTGACCTGATTTCGGTCTTACTAAGTGCCATTATTGCTGCTTGACTATCGGATAGGATGGCTTTATCCCTATTCCGATAGTTACGCTTTAGATTAAAGTCCACACACCTCCCGATTGCACATACCTCAGCTTGGAATATGCTGGTGTGCATACCTAGGGGCTCGTGGTACATTAGCCGAGGGCCTACCACACCAAGACCGGAGCCTTGTTGCGTTAGGGATCCATCGGTGTACCATTTTATGGTGTGTGGCTTCATGTTGTGGACCTCTTCCAGAGATGTCCACTCCTTTTTATTACAGAGGTGAACTTGAAACTTTTGACCGAACATGTGTTCGACTTTCATTTCATCCCTTGGCTGTGCCAGAAGGGGAAGTTCACCCGATAGCATATCTGCCTCTACTCGACTAAGAATGTGTCCTCTCCCAACTCCTTCACCGGACATTCTTAAGAGGGTTGCCTTTTGATGCAGCCTAATTGTGTGATGGAGTGGCGTTATCTCCAATAGAACCTCAAGCGCTGATGTGGGACAGGTCCTCATCGCTCCCGTGATTCCTACACATGCCATTCTTTGTAGCTTTTGAAGCTGCTTCTGCACAGTGATTTGCTGTGCCTTATCCCCCCATGCAATCACTCCATACGTGAGCATGGGCCTTACTACCATAAGGTATAGCCATCTTATTATTTTTGGTGATGTTCCCCATGACTTCCCGGCTATGCTACGACACGTATACAGCGCTCTGCAGCACTTTGCGATCGTATTCTGAACATGGGTGCCAAAGTTTAATTTACTGTCGAAATTGACCCCAAGGTACTTAACTTCCTTGCTTGTTTCTATTGGACTCCCCGCGAGCCTAATCTCCCTCATCCTTTGTAGCTTGTATCTTCTGGTGAACGGAACGATGATTGTTTTAGTAGGGTTTAAGTTGAGACCAACCTCCCTACACCAATCATGCGTAATCCTAAGTCCCAGTTGAACATTATCACAAAGAGTTTCTTCATACTTGCCCCGAGCTATTATCACAATGTCATCTGCATAGCCTTGACATTGAATACCCCTGTTCGCAAGTCTACTTAATAGTTCGTCTACTAGTATACTCCATAAGAGGGGTGATAAAACCCCCCCTTGAGGGCAGCCCCTTGTGGTTGTTACTGTTACGGTACTATCTTGTATAGATGCCGTAGCCTGTCTGGACCCTAATAAGGATGAAATCCATCTACTAGTTGTACTGTCCAGCCCTCTTCTATTCAAGGTAGCTTTGACAGCATCATGTGATGTGTTGTCGAAAGCACCTTCAATGTCTAAAAATGCACAAACTGCTACTTCTTTGTTTACTACTGCCGCCCGCAGAGTACGGTGCAGCTCATACAGGGCAGTGTCCGTAGACCTGCCTGTTCTGTATGCGTGCTGCGTTGCCTGCAGTGGACTCTGTGTGAGCAGAGTACTCCTTATGTTATAATCCACCAGCTTTTCTAACGTTTTCAACAAAAACGATGTTAAGCTGATGGGTCTGAAGGACTTTGGGTTGGTGGTATCTGTCTTCCCTACCTTGGGGATGAAGACCACCCTAGCTCTACTCCAAGTGCTTGGTATATGACCAAGTGCTAGGCTACTGACCAGGATTTTCCTTAGAATGGGTAGGAGTATTCCCTGTCCCTGCTGAAGGAATACCGGTGATATGCAATCTAGACCAGGAGATTTGTAAGGCTGGAAGGTTCCAATTGCCCATTTTATTTTCTCCACTGTGACCACCGACATGGCACATGCCCAGTCAATGGCCGTTGGTCTGTGTTGACCTCCTGTTTCAAGCGATTCGCACGGTTGCCAGGGGATACTTCCTGGGAAGTGCGTCTCAAACAGAAGCTCTAACCTTTGCATATTGGTGCTCGTATATGTATTATCTTTACGCTTCAAGGCTAAATTAGCCTCCGGCGCCCGTTTTGATAATGCTCTATGGAGCCGGGCACCTTCACTCGTGCTTGTTATGCTTTCGCAGAAGTCCCTATAGTTCCTGCGCTTGGCCTTCCTAATCTCCTTACTGTAGGAGGTCAGGCTTTCGCGGTATGTATCCCATGACCCGTCCCTCTTAGCTTTATTGAAGAGGTGACGTGTGGTGATACGCAGTCTCTCAAGACCGTCATTCCACCATGGGGCATCTTTTTCTTTACGCGTTTTCCCTAGTGGGCAGCTTTCTTCATATGCATTTTTAATGCTACTATTTAGATTTCTAACAACTCTTTCTAGCTCACTCGTGCATCTGGGTATTCCAGAGTTTTCAGTGGCTAGGTTAAGTTCTAGGGTAGACCTAAATTTTCCCAGTTCGTTTTCCTGGGGTTACGAGTTGGTATACTACTATCCGTATTAACCTTAAGTTTGAATAGGATAATCCTGTGATCAGACATGGATTCTTCTGAAGAGACATGCCATTCTCTGAAATGTGGCCTAAGAGAATTACTTGAATATAAAGTTGGTAAGACACTCACCCCTTTTGTTGATGTCCGTGCTGCCCCATATGGAGTGGTGCGCATTGGCATCGCAGCCGATTATAACCGGCAGCTTCTCTCTCCTGCAGTGGTCCATCAGCTTTTCTATTTCCGGTGGCGGGCAGTCCACATCACCAGCAAAATAGGCAGATGCGACCCCAATAGGGGGGGCGTTTCCAATTGCCCTTACGGCAATAGGTACGCAGTCCCTAGTGAGGAATTCTGAAAGAATAGTAAAATTAATACATTTCCTTACCATAATGCATGCTCTAGGTGTAGGATCTCTTTGATCCCAGATTACCTTTGAGTCAGCGGTGTACAGGCCTTTTATGCCATTGTTTACCCATGGCTCCTGTACCAGGGCTAGCCCAAGATGTTGGGTGATAAACATCCTGGCCAAGACAGCAGAGGCTGCCTTAGCCCGATGGAGGTTTATCTGGGCTAGCCCAGTGACGGTGACGTTTGATGTCACGATCACTCATCCGCCGCTCCAGCTCCTGGTGATGTAGGTTGGGAGCTGCCCACATCACCGCTGCCCGTCATGGTGACGTCAGCTTCTGCCGTTTCAAGCTCCTCAGCGAGCTCTTGCGAGGACATCGGCACCTCATCATCCATCCCTTCCAGCTCTGCTGGACCGAGCGTCATCTCCGCCAGGTCCTCATCCTCGGCCAGATGAGCACTCGGAACAGTGGCGGTGGGAGGTGTGGGGCCGAGCCTGCAGCTCCCGGGACTGTCGTTTGGGCAGGGGTAGTCCTTGCGCCAACACTCTTCTTCTTCAGACCGCTAACGGGGATGGTCCCGTAGCGGAATGAAACTTGGTGGCCTCTCGCCACTATCGCGTCCTTGGATGCCTCATCGATGCCTATCACCAATAGCGCACCTCCGCCTTCCGTCCTCCTAGACAACACCTTCCACGAGTCGGTCTCGATCTTGTTCTGGTTCCTCAGCAGAACCAACAAGGATTCGGTTGACCGATCCGCACTTCTTGGGCAGAAGATGGTGATGTTGTGGGGTGATGGAATATCATCACCCACCTTGCAGTGCAGTGGAGCCCCTTTCCACGACTGCAGTCTTGGCACCACGGTCCTCAGCCACTCCGCTGAGTGATCGTCGGAACATTCAATGACCAGGTAGCCAACCCGGAAATGAATGCCCGCGAACGCGACCGCGGTGTCCCATCCTGTGAGGATAACCTCATCCAGGATGGCCTCCTCCAATGCGGACAAGTCCCCATGGCTGAGCATTACCTGCGGGTATTCCACAGGTAACACGGCCACCTTGACTTTTTTTGCAATCGCTGCATACGATATGCGAGTCTCGGTGGACACTGGAGAGGAAGACCTCACTTCTGTTGCTACGGCGGATGCCGACGTGCTGGGACGCTCCTCTGGGCACGCCCTCTTGGGGGTGGCAGTGGGTGGCGTCAAATTACTGCTCAGGCGTTTGGGGGCTGGTCCCCGTACCTGGCTCACCGAGTCTCTTCCAGCCGTTGCCATGCGCAGTGCCTCAGCAGGGGGTAGTCCCTGCTGCAGGTACCTGAGGTACCATTTGGTTTTCGAGCCGTTCAGTGTTTTTCGGTTTGGGTCATCCAAACCATCCGCTCTCCCAATTTTGGCAGCTGCGCTTTTGGCTGCTGGTGCTGCACGCCATGTCGCCTAACAGCGCTAAGCCTCGGTCGCATCGGCTGGGATGGTCCAGCCTTGCTTCCTCCTCCTGCAGCCGGGGCGACACGGTGACGTGGGGCTTCCCTCGTCGTAGGTGCGCGCGCTGTATCTGTTGCCGCATGCGGCCTTCTTGTTTGCTGCGCCTGGTTAGGGCGCCGTGGGGTTGGTCCCACATTGGAGGGCCGCTCCCCGTCAAGGAGGCGGTCCTCAAAGTGTCTCGCGACACTGGCAGCAGGGGTATCCTGTTGCACACCTAAATACTTTTTATTTTTTATACTCTTCATGTTCCCACGAGTTGCGGAGAAATATGGGGTCCACCCGTGCAGAGATCCGCAGTACCCGGGTAAGGCTAAATAGAACAGGCGGTCGCCATCTGCCTGAACTCACCGTTAGCGACTGGGCTAGTTTTTAATCCGGGCCCCCGGCCAGGTTGACTATCGGCACGGTTCGAATGACACCTTAGTCCAGCCCGGAGTGAGATATTGGGGAAGGGATGAAGAAGGGTACGTGTGAGGGAGTTGGGAGTGTGTGAGGCTATGCTTTGAAGACGGCGACACAAGCGTCTTGTCGATACGGTGAACGGTACCGTACCCGCTGTTTGTCCGGGACTGCTTATTTGCAAGGATTCTCGCTTATTCGCAGCTAACCTCATAAAGAGGCCGTTCGCTATCCGCAACCCGCGACCCGCCTGGTGGCCTCAGCTTAGCCCCCTCTGAACTAACCCACAAGTTCTTTAGACCAGGGGGAAACAATATTATAAAAATATATAATTGTGAATAACAAATCAACGAAATAGTATCAATATCAAATTCAAGGCTAGATTTTACACAAAAATTTATGTCAGTAATAACGTAACAAAACTCGAACCATTGTCATATATTCAAACTAAGAAATTAATTTTGGAACATACTAAATATTATAATACATTTCAAATAATAACATTGACATCATTAACCATTACCATATTAAACATTTTATTGTACTTAATTTATAAGTTCAAAAGTTTACCCAAAACACTTATTGTTAAGTATAGAAAACCTAAAGAACAAGAAATAAGCAACGATAAAATAGAATTACCAATAGCTGAAAAAGATCAACCCGCACTGTATCCCAAGATAGGAGCAGTCTAACGTAACGCAAATTTTTTAAGTGTGGGCGAGTAAGATATCCAATATGCACAAATATTCATATCTCAAATATGTAACACATAGCACGTACCCCAACACATAGCACACAGCCCAACAATAATATAAAATGTCATATAAACGTAAGTGAATCGTTTCTGTTTCGTTTTACTCGTGTAAAATGTACTAAATGTGATTCGACGCGCTACATAGAACTGCAAGTTTAATTTATTGTCATAAACGCCAAAACTGATCATATTAATTAATGTTGTGTGCGTTGTGCAGTGGTAATAAATCATTAAAATCATTGCTTAAATATGCCAAAAAAAAGACAAGAAAACCGCGGAAAATAAGTGACTTTTGGCCAGCAAAGCCAAACTCACAAACGTACACCAAAGCGATGCAGCAAACTCCTGCTCATAGCGGAATACACAAACAAGACAGTGCAACTAAGAAAGCGCTTTCTGTGGTATGCGGCGAAAGCGCTTCATCAGTATTTGTGAGTACGGTGGCTTGCACTCACACCAAGGCAAGTGAATGCGCGCGTGCGCCTAATAAACCAGCAACTAAAAGTTCAACGACTTTGGCGCCAAATACTGCACACACCAACACCAATGCAACTGTTCCCAGTGCCAGTCAAGCAAGCAGTGCAAACAAATGAGCGCAAAATCTCTGCCATGCGCAGTTACCTCAAAACTGTAGAAATGCAAGCGACGACCCAGTGACAATGGTGAGCAATGATGGTGAGACCACGTACTCAGACTCTATGTTGGAATACTCAGTTCTTGCCATTGAATCTACCGATACATCCGATAATGCCCTATATGCCTCTGCCAATACTGAGGCTAGAAGGGTATCAATGCCTCTAAAACCGCCATCTCGCTTGAGCAGAAAACGGAAAGGAAAGGTGCTAAAGAAAAGAACAAAGAAACATGGCTCATTTGCATCATCCACTATTCGTGACCCGACCCCGTTGTCACCATTTCCGCCGCAGCCCACATCGGTGAGCCGGACAAGGATTTGTGTAAAGCTCCTCTATCCGGCCATCAGTTACACAGCAGCGACAACAACATCCGGTACAACAGCAACAGTAGCAGCCAATTCAATGTCAACCAACAGTTTTGCAGCCACTTCAATCAACAGTATCCCTGGAGCTGGAGCAAATTGGCCATCAAACTCAACAGCGTATACAGCAACAGCAGAATCCAACAATAGTGAGCGGCAAAATTCCAACAATATTTGTACCAAATGTTGTTGAAATTCAAATGCTCATTGACAAGCTGACCACCAAGTGTAAGCAAATTCTCAACCAGATGCACGCAAAGCGGTGGTGTGAGGATACAGTGTAAGGACATGGCCACCTACGCTTCCATTCTTGCGACTCTAGATGACGGCGATATTCAACGGCACACACATCAACCGCGAGCCGTACGGGGATATCGCGTCATCATACGAAATCTAAATTTTTCCACTGCAAGCGATTGGATCCGTTCACAGCTGGGTCAATTGGGATACAATGCCCGTTACGTCAGCGTGGTGAAACATCGCTTTTCTGGTAAGCACCTTAACATCTTTGAAGCTGAGCTTGAGCCAAGGCTGGATGGCTCAAACGATAAGATCTTAACCCTCACCCAACTGGGTAGCCAATCAGTACTGGTCGAGCGACAAATGCGTAGACTCGAGCCAGTACAGTGTCACTGTTGCCAGCTTTTCGGACACAGCAAGAATTACTGTCGTCGTCCTTTTGTCTGCCTTAAATGTGCAGGCAAACACGCCACTACAACCTGTACGAAGCCCAGAGACGCTAAAGCGTCGTGTCCAAACTGTATGGGTGAGCACATCGCCTCGTACATTCATGCCCGACATTCAAGCTTGCGAGGAATAAGATTATATTAAAAAATCTGATTTTCGAGCCTGCTACAGCCAATAATGTACACTACATTCATAGTAGCCAGCCTCGGATTCTTCCTCAGCCAATTCCCCAGCAAAAACAGCAACACGTGAGACCACCCCAAGCCCTTCAACAGCAGCAAACCCGGACTCCGGTGCCACAACAGCAGCAGCAGCCTACACGACATATAGCCAAATAGCGCGCGGGAGCAACACCCCTCTTCAAGTTAGAAACCCAGTCGCTACTCACCTCCACAACTTTCAGCAACGTCTCCAACTGGAACAGCTTCAGCAACATCAGCAGCAACTGCACCAAAACCCGCTGCCCCAGTAACAGCCAGTAGCAGATGACTCAACAGTTCGCCTGTTACAACGCAACCTTGCTGGGATAGCTGAAATGGGGAAACAATTGGACACAATGCTTAGTACTATACTCTCACTGTTAGCTGTCATTAAATAAAAACTTATGCCGAAGATGGATCAAATGCGTTAGCCCTGACATGAATATGGAAACATAACGACCCTGATGCCCCGAAACTACTGCCAAAGGCATGCACCAGAGTAGTGTGCTGCCTCAACTAAATTTTAAATCGCCAGTCTGCTCAATCATCCAAAGTATGCTTTGAGCTAAATTAAAAAAGAAAAAAAAAAAACATAAACAAATTTTTAGCAAGGAAAAAAAAAAAAAATAAAACTAAATCCAACAAGACTAACACAGTCATATAACATTAAAAAGTCAAAAGTGATGGAATTTCCACCGTCATAATAATGAAAATTGCAGACTGCAATTAACAAATTAAAGGACAAATAATATACATATTATCTATTTATAATGTAGCATGTTACGTTGATCTACGAGCGGCTGTTATTGTGTAATCAAGGAGGGGATGCACGCGCTGGCTCCGGCTGTATGGTTGGTAGATGGGGCAGGTTCAATTTTTTTTTGTTTTCCTTGCACTACTTTCTCGCGGTGGTACTACTATTAATTTCATTTAATCGCGTGCGGACCATGGTAATACCGGCTAAATTAAGAAGAAGAAGAAGGGGAAAAAGAGGGACAAGGTATGTGGTATTTCTCATAATAGGCGACACTCTTGGGTTGTCGTTTGGCTGTGCTGGACCGGTGTTGTTATCACAGCTGTTGCCCACCTTTCCATGATCATCATAATCCGGCAATACGGCATACAATGTAGTTGATGATCCCTAAGCAAACGACCACCTAAATTATTTTCCTTCCCTTATGCCGCGACATGGTTCCCATAAAAAAGAAGAGCTTAAAGATTCATTTTACTAAAAGTTATAAGCAATAAATTTATTTATAATAAGCATGACGATTTAGTTCTTAATTCCTAGTAATGTAATATTTATTCATTTACTTTATCATCTAATTATTTAATTTAACATTAATCTAAAATTTATTTATTTGTTTCAAAAATCTTTTATTCGAAATTCAATTCAGTTCAATTCAACAATTCTCCTAATTTATTTTATTTTTGTGTTGGTTTTAATTCGTAAAATAAATAATAAATTTATTTTAGTTCATAATAGAATCAATTTTTTTTTTATATATATTTTAATTCATAGTAAAAGATAATAATTCAATATTTAATTTAATAAATTATTTGATTATATTTTTTTTTTTTTTTTTTTCTTTTTATTTTTACTTTCTTTCTTTATTTAAATTCATTTAAAATAAAATACTATAAAAATAAAAAAAAACATTGTTTTTATGTGTTTGTTTTTTTTTTTTTTTTTATATATATATATTTAGTTCAGGCTGCAACAATTATTGATTTATGTTGCATAGCATTGCAGGTGATTAAGTGATTTTTCGGTGGCATACTTCTTGGCTTATTCTGCAAGGCTTAAGCACAACTTCGTTTGGCGCGACCGCAAGCTTGAGAGCTCTTCTCTTATTTATAGTGTTAAGAGAGCAGCTTCGCACATTTTTTTTTCTTTCTTTCTTTAACTACAATATTTATTTAAATTCTCATTATCACCGTCTCACTTAATCACTTGCTATATGAAAAAATAATATATAGGGTGATTAATAAAGGTCTTGCGGGATGCACTTACATTTTCTCCTCGACGTCCACAAGATCTTTTGCCGTGATGAGAGCTGCATCAAGAGTACTTTATTCTTTTTTTAAGCTGTGGAGGTTTGTTGAATTGGGTATGATGTTTTGATAATAATGTTCTGTATTTTTTTTTTTTTTTGTTTTTATTTCAACTTTTATTTGGTTTAGTTGTAACCTTTGGTTTTAGCTTGAACTTGACTGAATTTAGAATATAAGATAACTTGACACATTTTTTCTTTTATTTCAATTAATTTAACTTATTTTTAACATTTTAACTTTCCATGTGGAATAAAAATATTTTATCTTTTTCTTTTATTTTTACGTCTGCTATATTATTTAAATAATAATAAAGTTTTAAACGATGCGTGTTTAAGTCACCACGTGCGATTCGGTTTTAGTAAATGTTTGTTGCAGTGTATGTCTATGTGCTGTGCATATCACTGTGATATTATATAACTTGTCTTTCGGTTTTCTTTGTCTTTTTATTTGCACGTTTTCATAATATTATTTTAATAAAAAAATCGAGTTTGTAGCCATAGTTAATAACTTCTTTGGTTTTTGTAATTTAACTTAGCGTATTTTTAAATTGCTACTTTAGTTCGATTTTATAATAGAAATAGAAATCGGCACTTGGTCACTGCTGGGGCTGCTGTGGACGGGTCGTCGCTTATTTGAAAACGGAGGTAGGGTTATGTTGCGCTACTCCGCGTGGTTTCGTTGTCTCAGAGTCTCGGATTGCATAATTGCCTTCTCCTCATAAGGCACCGAGGGGATTTAGTTAGCGGTGACTCAATAATGTGTGTTCTTGTTGTTACACATTATTATTTTAATTTTTCTATATGCAGACTGTACGACTCCCGAATTTTTTTGGACGCACCGTCTGGCCGCCACGAGATCCAAAATAAACTTTCTCTTCTTTCTGAACCAATGCTCAGCATCTGAGATATCGTTCGATCTTGCCGAACTATTTCAGCTTCAAAAAAAAAATGCAAGAGTTGCATTTTTCTAATAGTGAAGAAGCAACTAAACGAGCCGCTTCCCTATAGGCGCTAGCCAAAAGCTTAGCTTGTTTCGAACATAATTTGAATAACATAATTCTAGGCATAAGAAAAACAATTCTGAGGCAAGTGCACTTCATTTTCCCCCCCCACTAAAATCACGCTTGGTGTGGAACACAGCACAGCAATATAACAAGCCACTGCGCGCTATAAAATCGCAGGCTAGCGGCGCATACACACAGTATGGCTGGCTGGTTGTGCTATCAACAAAAATGTTGTAGCAAAGTTTGCGAGTAAAGTGGCTGGCGAATGACACACGAAGCAAGCGAAACGCACGAAATGCGCTCTCAGAGCGAGTGGTAGCAACACTAAGTTACGTTACGACTTCCAATTGAATGTTGGAATTTTGCTGTTTGGACACTCTATGTAGTGTATTCTTGTTGATGATACCCTGGCAACATACAAATTCTGTTTGGAGCAGAATCCACGTAGATTATGCTGGACCAATCAATAATTATTATCTGTTCGTGATAATTGACTCATTTTCAAAATGGGTTGAGGTTTTCAAAACAAAAGATATAACTTCATCTTTAACAATAAACTCTTTAAAAGAAATTTTTTGGCGTTATGGTTTGGTGGACACTCTTGTAAGCGACAATGGTAGACAGTTTACTTCTAATGAATTCAATAATTTCATTGACAACAACGGGATCAAGCACATATTCACAGCGCCAGGGCATCCTGCTACAAATGGTCAAGCTGAGAATTTCGTAAAAACTCTTAAGAAATCAGTTATAGCATCACTGAACAGCGAAACAGTTGGAAATTTTGACACAATGCTAAATCAATTTTTGTTTGATTACAGAAACTCTAAGCACTGTACAACAAACGAAAGTCCTTCAAAGCTTTTTTTTGGCAGACAGCTGAAATCACGCTTTAGTTTGCTTAAACCTCCTTTAGTAAAGGACACTATAATAAAGTGTCAAGAGAAAAGTATTATTAATCATAAAGGTAAAAGAAACATTTAGGGTGTTCAACAGCTCCGTTTCAACGTTTCATGTTTCAAAGTTGAAACGATTAACTCGTGAACGGCATTTTGGGTGTCAATGCGTTTCAAGTTTGTGCAGTCAGCTGTTCTTTGTTTACATTTCTTATTCTTCAATTTTTGTCACTGTTGCTGTTTACCGCGGTTATACTTTATTTATAAAAAATGCTTTTTAAAAGTTCTAAAGATATGCTATGCGATGCTTTAGCAAAGCAAGTTATTAGAGAAATAGAGGATATTGAAGGTGAGAAGAGCTCGTTGTTTGAATTAGTTGCTCAATTACATGCTTTTAAAATTTGGCGGCCATTAATCACATGTGTTTTTTACTATTTTGCACAAAAATACACCAAATATACTAAAAAGTACTGAACATCGATAGCAAATATCGAATAAATATCGTGCTCTTCCCATCTTTACTTTGTTCAAACTTGAAACACTTTTTGTATACATAGGCTGGGGTGTTTCAACGTTTCAAGAAATTTTCTATGTATGTTGTTGTTGCGAGACGTTTCAACTTTGAAACTTGAAACGATGAAACGAGCTGTTGAACACCCTAATTGACTTCAACCAAAATGAACAGGTTTTTATACGTGATTATAGGGATCCAAACAAACCTAAATGGTCAGAAGCTTTAGTGAAACAGAAACTGGGCCCTAGATCATATATATGCATAAATATTCACAATAATAAAGAAATAAAACGTCATCCTAATCAAATGCGTAAAACAGCAGAAATTAGTAATGAAAATTGTCCTTATCATCTTGGTGATGGGGAGAAGTTGATCAATCAAGGACAGAATGTGGACAATCAAAAAGAACCGATGAAATTAAGACCACGTAAAGATGGCAAAGTAGTTAAAGATAATTAAGATTAAAACAACTTCAAGTGATTTAAATAGTTCGATTGATTTCTGTGAATAAAACCATGAATATTATAAGCCATTAGGAATCTATACAGAACAAACAATGAAATATGAAATGTACTATTATAAATTAAGTTGAATGAAACAATGAAATATGAAATGTACTATTATAAATTAAGTTGAATGAAACAATGAAATATGAAATGTACTATTATAAATTAAGTTGAATATGAATGAACACATCAATTGTATTATAATTATAAGTAAAGAATCTTATAGCGTTTTCGATTGTAAAAAATAATGCAACCCTATAATAATGTTATACTTAAAAAATGCTGCCAAAACATTTTTTCAGTGCTGCCCTGGTTTTGCATTTTTAATGGGCACAAACGAACAAAAAAAGTGCAGTAATGTAAACAAATGCAGCACTCTCGATTTTGACAGTGTTGAAAATGTTGCCTTCTGCACTGTCAAAAGGCAACACTGAATAGAATCGAAAACGATAACACTTCAGAAGGGCTGCCTGATATTACAATCGAAAATGAAAAAAGTGCAACCCTGAATGAATGTATCAAAAATGCTACATTTTTTGGTACAATCGAAAACGCTATTAAGTGGAGGCATGATATGTATGATTAGAATGATGATCATCCAATGTTTAATCGTGCAAATCCACTTAATATCGATACAGCAACATCGATATAACATCGACACACTCTGAAACTCTGATCAGTTCCTAAAAAACGCGTGCGATGGACACTACAATCACCAAAGGAAAAGGTTACAAACTACTAAGAACCTTAGGCATGTTGGACGATCGAGGCATTCAGTTTAGTCGAGAAGACTCATTTAATCTGTTGCGTTGCCAGGCATCCACTACGATGCACATCCAGTATGCCCGCAATGAAAAGGCTTAAGGCCTGTTTACTCTCGACATAACTTAACATAACATAACTTAAGAGTCAGCTGACTCAATCTACCTTATGGCTCTCAATGTTAGCGTTTACTCTCAACATAACATAACTTAACAGAACATAACTTAATTTTGAACCTGCAGGTTGCAGAAATAACTTAATTCGAACAGTGTTGATTTACGCGAATAGCGAACAGCTGTTCGAAATCAGTTTTGCAAAACGTTAGTCAACTACAATTAAACAACTTATTCAAAATGGATGAGCAGAAGTTAATAATTTTAGTGCAAAACCATAGTTTGATTTATGACAAAAAGTCAAAAGAGTTTAAAAATATAATTAAAAAAAGAGAAGCTTGGTCTACAATTGCCAAAGAACTTGATTGCAATGGTAAGCATATTGATTAAAATTATTGTATTTGGTTTTGCATTGATATGTTTGTTTGTTAAAGTTGATGTCCGTGAAAGGCGTTGGACTAGCCTGAGGGAGCGGTTTTCGAGGGAGTTGAGGATTGTGGAACCTTCAGGCAGTGGAGTTGGCATGTCTTCGGAATGGGTGCACTTCCAAAGTTTGCAGTTTCTCAAAAATCATTTGCACAGACGCCGGTAATTACTTATGTACACTTTGTTAGTTTTTTTTACAACAAAAATGTTTTTATTGTTTAGGCAAAAGTCAAATTTCACGTTGTCAGAGGAGTCACTGCCAACATTTTCTGAAAGTGATGACTTGTTCTCCTCAACCCTAAATGCTGATGACATTATTGAGGAATCGTCATCACCATGTTTTGATTTTTCCCCTGATGCTGTACCTGTACCTGTGGCATCTCAACATCCGTCCAAAAAACGAAAAAGCACAAACACCACCGCTGACGATAATTTGTCAATGGCAACCAATGCAATCATGGAATACTTCGGTTCGATTAAAGAAAAGGAAGCAGAGGATGAAGTGGCAGTAAATGCGGCCAACATTGTCAAGAAAAGTTTGTCGGCAATGTCACCAGCCAAAAAAATTAGTGTTGTGGCAAAAATTATGCAATTATTAGCAGAAAATGAATAAATTAAAACAAAATTTAATTTTAATTATGTGATAAATTTTATTGTGGCTGGAACGTCACAGCACCTTCATTTATAAAATAGGAACGCAATTTGTTCCGCAGTAACATTGCATAGTTTGTGCTTCTGCGGCTGTGAGACACGTACTCGCGAATACTGTTACAAGACTGAATTTCACTCCGCCAGCCACCCAATACTATGCTATTGTCCGACGCATCCTGGTCAACATAAGAAGGTGGACAATAATGCCGTTCCAAATCATTAAGCATAATAAAATTATGTAATGCAACACACGTGAGAACAATCTTTTCGGCGTTCTCTGGCATGAACTCCATCGTAGTGTTTAAAATTCGCCAACGAGCGGTCAAAATTCCAAAAGAATTTTCAATTGTTCGTCGTGCCCTTGAAATCCTGTAGTTGTATACATTGTCTTCAAGCGAAATCGGTCTCATCAAATTTTTCTTTAAAGGAAAAGCAGCATCGCCAACAAAAAAGTGTGGAAATGGTTCCCCACAATTCGGTAGTGGCTTGTTTGGCGGCAATGGCAAAGTTCCATCTAAAAGTTTTCTCCCGAAATCTGACATGTTGAAAACACCTGTTAAACATAATTTGGTTATAATTAATAAGGTTTACACAAGAGATGAAACTGAATTAAATACCTGCATCATTTTCACTGCCATAGCTTCCCACACTTGTTGCAGTGAATGTGTACCGGGCGTCGCAGGCAGCCATTAAAACAATGCTAAAGGTTTTTTTGTAATTAAAAAACATACTACCACTGATTTTGGGGCACTTAATTGCGATGTGCTTCCCATCCACTGCACCAACGCAATTCGGCAAGTTCCATAAATTTTCGAAATCGGCCGCAATATCTTTATATTGCAACTCGGTTGGAGGCGACAGATATATCCCTGAAAAAACATATTGGACAAAAAAAAAACATTTTAAGTAATAAAAAAGTACATGCATTATTGAATGGCTACCTGAAAGCACATCCCATATCGCTTCACAAGTTTCAAAAACAATCTTCCAAAGCTTTATGTGCGCTTATTTTATTGCTTATCTATCCTATGGCCTCGACCTTGCAGCAAAGCAAATGAGCGAATTAATACCAACATAGATATATAAATATATATATGCAGTTTTTGTGGTAGCCAGGCATTGAATTGATTTTTGATTTTTGTTTCAGCTAGCTACCATAAGCATGTGTGTGTGTCCCTGTCTCTATGCATGTCCATATTTTAATGTATGCGTACCATTTGCCAGGCAATTCATTGACCTATCTCAACAAATATGAATTTCGGCAAACGCTAAACAACCAATATTTGATTAAATTTGTATTATTTGCCTACAAAAGCCTAAGAAAAACCAGAAAAACAATATTTCCAAGTCAGTTTTTGGTGCTCATCGAACATTTGCTGACCAGGCACACAGCACAAAACACAAGCGTCTAGCAAAATAGGCAATTGTCAGTTTTGCATTGCTAAAGCAGAAGCAACACAAGAAAACGCTCTGCATAGCCAAATTAACAAGTGCAAAAGAGACATAAGTATACGGCCACGCACTGCACGCAGACATGTAAATATTCTAATGCGTGTGTAACATAGCTACACCAGCAAAACATATGAGCGAACCAACAATAACAACATATATATATGCATATGATTAAGACAATTTTAATAAACATTATTAATTATATTAAACAACTTTATTATGTATACTTTACTTTTTAATATATTTATTATAATAATTATGGAATTTTATGATACACCCAACTCTTTTTTTACACGGTTTTTTTTTACACGGTTTTTATACTCGATACCGAAGGTAAAGAGTATATTGGGTTTGTGCAATGTCCGTCATGGTGTCCGTCCGTCCGTCCGTCCGTCCGTCCGTCTGTATGTTCGCAACTTTTTTCCACACCCTTCAAGCTAGAGACTTGAAACTTTCCAATTCTCTTTATCTATGGGATAGTAAATTAAAGTGTCAAGATGGGGGTTGTACGATAACTGGGGGGCTGGCAAATCGATAAATTCGATTACTCAAAACCGATAAATCCACATATTTCGCACATCCTTACAGCTAGAACTACCAAATTTGGTAAGAAGATACCTACTTGCAACCCCTAAAAAACTGCATCAAAAATTTTGGAGCCATGCCTCCCATTCCGCCCCAACCCCCCCGCATTTAAAAGTCAAAAAAGCCTATATCTCCCACAGTTTTTGAGCTATAGCCACCAAATTTAATGCCAAGATACTTGATGATGACCCCCCAAAAACTGCATCAAAAGTTTGGATGCCACGCCTACCAATACTGCCCTAGACGCCCCCATCCGCCCCAACGCTTCGTCAAAAACGGGAATGCGTGTATCTTCTAGAGTTGTGATGCTAGAGCCACCAAATTTGGAAGGAAGATAGCTGGCAACGACCCCCAAAAAACTGCATCAAAGTTTTGGAGCCACGCCCCCCAAATTCCGCTCCCAGCCCCCCGCATTTTAAAGTCAAAAAAGCCTATATCTCCCACAGTTTTTGAGCTAGAGCCACCAAATTTGGTGCCAAGATAGGTGATGATGACCCCCCAAAAACTGCATCAAAAGTTTGGATGCCACGCCCACCGATACTGCCCTAGCCGCCCCCATCCACCCCAACGCTTCGTCAAAAACGGGAATGCGTGTATCTTCCAGATTAGTGGAGCTAGAGCCACCAAATTTGGTGGGAAGATAGCTGGCAACGACCCCCAAATATCTGCATCAAAGTTTTGGAGCCAAGCCCACCCATTCCGCCCCCCTTTACCCACCATTTACAAACTTTGAGCTAGAGTCACCAAATTTGGTATGAAGATAGCAATTGACATTTCACAAAAATCTGCATCAAAAATTGGGATGCCACGCCCACCCATACCGCCCCCAGCCCCCCTTTCCCCACTTTTTACAAACTTCGAGCTAGAGTTACCAAATTTGGTATGAAGATAGCAATTGACATTTCACAAAGATCTGCAGCAAAAATTGGGATGCCACGCCCACCCATACCACCCCCAGCCCCCCCTTTCGCCACCTTTTACAAACTTTGAGCTAGAGTCACCAAATTTGTAAGGAAGATAGCTTGGCATCCTCATCTGCATCGGAAAATCTTTAAGGCAGCGTACACCCCTGCCGCATCCATACCCCTCTGCAATCAGGCCTCTTTTTATCGGTTTTAATACTGGTATCGAGTATGCCGCAGTCGGTTGCGTCCGACTGCAACGTTTCCACTTGTTTTTTACACGGTTTTGAAGTTACACGGTTGAAAAAAAAATTTTCATCATTTTGTTTTTTTTAAGGGGGGGGGCCATTTAAATTATCCTGGGGGGTTCTTTGGACCTAAGGTGATTTACAAAACACCCCCTTTTTTTTTTTTTTTTTTTTTTTTAATTTTTTTTTTTTTTTAAAAAAAAAAAAAAAAAAAAAAATATTTTTTTTGTTTGTTTTTACCACACTTGGCAAATTAAAAATTTTATGTGCTACTTAACATTTTTGTGTTTCTTTTGGCTGCAAATTCTGTAATCGTTCTTTCAATCGCTGGCTCGTAAAGCACCGTTATTTTCTCTATAACAGACAAGAGCAAAAAAAAATTTTTACTTGCTACCGTAGTGTTGCCATGTTAGCTTATTTTAAGCTAAATTAAGCATACAAATAGAAAAGCTTATAAAATTTGCAATAATCACATAGGATCTTCAAAATATAGCTTATTTCTGGATGAGTCAATTGATATCAATGTGACTAACTTTTTTTTTTAATCTAGCTTATGGTGTCTGCCAAAATCTGGCAGCATTGTTGCTGCGGCTCTTGTCTTCTTTGGTTTTTTGCTTTTATGAATTTTTCCACCTGTATGAATTATGAATTTTAAGTTTTAATGCTCAACGAAATGCCATATGACCATACAATTTGTAGGCATATCTGAAGTTTTATAGTTTTGAAATTTTTTTTTACACGGTTTTTCGAAGTTAATATAGTTCTTTATTTCATCATACACGGTTTTCAGATGACATGGAACGTATCCCCCATTTTACAATAGGAAACGCCTCTTTTTTTACACGGTTTTTTTTTACACGAATTTCTGAGGAACGTATCTACCGTGTAAAAAAAGCGTTGGGTGTAAATATTATGCACGCTTAAAACTAACTAATACAAGCGACATAGGAAAATGACGTAGACACTATGTTTACCATTTTGCTTTGCCCAGCACCAAAATGACATGTGTGTGTGTGTGTGTTCACAAACTACAACTGAAAAGGGCGGTCAAGTTTTTATCAAAACTAATTGAGCTATATACTTGTTAACATTTTATTATTATTATTTCCATATTACAACAATGGCAACGAGAAGAGATGGAAACAAGTGCACAATCAAGACGTGCATGCGGAGCTACAGGAACAGCGCGGAGCACAATCCAGTGCGTCTGTTCAAGTTCCCAAAAATGTTAGAAATTTAGGTATCGCCCAAGTTTTCTTCGTTTTGCTGTACTGCATCACGATGAAGTACAGCATCACTAAGAAACTCGCGAGCTGTCTCTTCAATAACTTTAACGAGCATTGTGTCACCATCCGGCTCGCAGTTACTTTTCGTTGTCTTTGAAGTAATAAACTTCATTGACAACATCTTCGATATTATCGCGTTAAACTCAAACAACATTGGATTGTTATTCGATGCACCCCTGCTCCGAATTAAATAAAACAAATTTTCCAATGCATCTTGGTTCAGACGCGATAGCATCAAATAGTATACATTTGAGCCGTCACTCCATATGTCTTTAGATGACACTTTACAATGACACTTTGCAAAATACCCTTTCATCTCGATCATATATTGCTCTATGCGGTTGTTATTTTGCAACGCCGCCTTGTATGGATTTCTATTTGCTAAACTACAACTATTAAGGAAATCAAATAGTCTATGTAGCCTTTCAAAAAATTTAGCTGTGGCTAACGCTACATCCCTACAATTATTAAATTCCCCATTATCTATTAAAGTTCTAATCGCAGAAGAAACCGTGTGGCTAAATACCTAAGTGGCATACTTTACTTTCATTTTTTCAAATGAATTCGGAAAAACATGTTTCCTAGTTAGTTTCGGACATAATTTGGTAGACGTATTTTTATTGTCAACATCAAATAGCTTGGCAACTATTTCCCATGACACCGTACCGTCTGGGCTTTGGATGCTTCTGCGCGTTAAAGTATTCCTAATTGATTTAAATAAGTGTGGGGCACCATAAATGCCGAATATTTTGTCCCCATTAACTGAAAAAAATGGCCTTTCCCTGCTTACCCCAAGTTGGGTTAATGCCCCCCTGTTGTTCGGGCCTTGGTCGCACACAACGCCTCGAATCTTAAGACCTAAACCTTGCGCGACTCTTACATTTTCTTCTATTATTCCTTTCAATTGAAAAGATATCATACCTGTCGACGTTGCAAAATAACTTAAAACATATTTCCAGTTTTCATATAACCCCCTTACCATGAAAACTGAAATGTTTTTGCATAAATGAGGTAATTTTTCAATACCATCATCAACAAACCCTTCCACTTCATCGCGGCAAGAGTTGTAGTGCAAGCCCCTTTTAATTGTAATTTCGTCAAATAATAACACAGCTTGCCTACTTGTTTCGGTCATGCTTGAAAATATTTGACGTAATTTACTCGATACATTTTCATTAAGCCCCGGAACCATATATTTGATTGGAGCCCACCTTCTCAAGGATGTTTTTGACGGAAAATTCAACCCCAAAGTATCCCGCATATAATCATATGTTTTAGCTTATCTTCTTCCCATGATTGCTTATTTTTGAGCAGCATTTTGCAAACGAACTTTGCACTTTTTGATAAATTTTTCATATCACTAATTACACCGAGCACGTTGCTATTAACTCCACTTTTTCTTGAAAACCGCGTCTTTTGCAGTTTTTGAAAGCGTAACGCACTTCGCAGGGTTTGGACTTTACCCTTCAAAGCATTTAATTTAATTTTTTGCGCATTAAGTTTTTGCACCATCTCCCCGTATTTATTTCTATAATACAATTCATTTTGCTCCTTTTTAAGACAGTTGGAGCAAAATTCATTGTCTTCTACAGTGGAATTTAAGAAATTTTTGGACGGACTAATTTTGGACGGACTTGGACTATCGTTAATACATTCCCAAATGTTTTCATTTTTTTATCATTAAATTGTGAAAACTCTCCCATATCAAAAGATTCTTCGCTCACCCTGTCCACTTCCTGAAGAACTTTTTTCTTTGTCGGTGGCACATAGTCCACAATTTCCTCATCGTCTTCCTCAAAATCGAAAACATCGAATTTGTGAGGATCATCCTCCAGCTTCAACGTCGGCACTGCTCCTGCCTTTAAATACTCCTTCCCAATATATTTGGCCTCGAAGTGGACGTTGCAAATTCGTGCGTTCTCAATTTTCAAATCTCCTTCCAAATTGCACGTTGCCAGCCACAAGCGTCGTGCACACGCGTTTTTTGGGAACTTGAACAGACGCACTGGATTGTGCTCCGCGCTGTTCCTGTAGCTCCGCATGCACGTCTTGATTGCGCACTTGTTTCCATCTCTTCTCGTTGCCATTGTTGTAATATGGAAATAATAATAATAAAATGTTAACAAGTATATAGCTCAATTAGTTTTGATAAAAACTTGACCGCCCTTTTCAGTTGTAGTTTGTGAACACACACACACACATGTCATTTTGGTGCTGGGCAAAGCAAAAAAGTAGACATAGTGTCTACGTCATTTTCCTATGTCGCTTGTATTAGTTAGTTTTAAGCGTGCATAATATTTATCATAAAATTCCATAATTATTATAATAAATATATTAAAAAGTAAAGTATACATAATAAAGTTGTTTAATATAATTAATAATGTTTATTAAAATTGTCTTAATCATATGCATATATATATGTTGTTATTGTTGGTTCGCTCATATGTTTTGCTGGTGTAGCTATGTTACACACGCATTACAATATTTACATGTCTGCGTGCAGTGCGTGGCCGTATACTTATGTCTCTTTTGCACTTGTTAATTTGGCTATGCAGAGCGTTTTCTTGTGTTGCTTCTGCTTTAGCAATGCAAAACTGACAATTGCCTATTTTGCTAGACGCTTGGTTTATGTGCTGTGTGCCTGGTCAGCAAATGTTCGATGAGCACCAAAAACTGCCTTGGAAGTATTGTTTTTCTGGTTTTTCTTAGGCTTTTGTAGGCAAATAATACAAATTTAATCAAATATTGGTTGTTTAGCGTTTGCCGAAATTCATATTTGTTGAGATAGGTCAATGAATTGCCTGGCAAATGGTACGCATACATTAAAATATGGACATGCATAGAGACAGGGACACACACACATGCTTATGGTAGCTAGCTGAAACAAAAATCAAAAATCAATTCAATGCCTGGCTACCACAAAAACTGCATATATATATATATATATCTATGTTGGTATTAATTCGCTCATTTGCTTTGCTGCAAGGTCGAGGCCATAGGATAGATAAGCAATAAAATAAGCGCACATAAAGGAATATACAAGGAAAAAAATGCTGAAAGTTTCGCCTAAAAGCTTCTTGCCCCACATTAAATGATACTTCGTTAGCTCGCAAGTTGTAAGCCTTTTCATTGCGGGCATACTGGGTGTGCATCGTAGTGGATGCCTGGCAACGCAACAGATTAAATGAGTCTTCTCGACTAAACTGAATGCCTCGATCGTCCAACATGCCTAAGGTTCTTAGTAGTTTGTAACCTTTTTCTTTGGTGATTGTAGTGTCCGTCGCACGCGTTTTTTAGGAACTGATCAGAGTATCAGAGTGTGTCGATGTTATATCGATGTTGCTGTATCGATATTAAGTGGATGTGCACGATTAAACATTGGATGATCATCATTCTAATCATACATATCATGCCTCCACTTAAGTTTCTTTACTTATAATTATAATACAATTGATGTGTTCATTCATATTCAACTTACAGTCGTGTCTGGATATAGTGAACACCCTAAATAGTGAACACCTCGAAATAGTGAACACCCAAAAATTTACATGGAGTACTCTAAATAGTGAACAAACCGAAAAACTGGAAATAGTGAACAAAATTTTTTAATAAACTTTAAGCAGAAAAAGAAAGAAATAATGCTCACACTTACACTACTATACATTCTTTGCTTTGCTAGACTGCGACATCACGGGAAATTCGCAGAAACCACTGAATTAAAAAGTAACGGAGTTAAAAAAAATGTCTAAAGCGTGTGACAGTGGGACAAGGATATAAATTTCACATTGTTTTTTAATAGTACATAGTTTATGAATTATCTCATAGAAGTCAAAGATATTGTTATTTATTTAAACTATAGCAACCAATACCTAAATTAAACATTCCATGTCCTAATTCAATTAAAAATAATTAATACTTTTTTTGTGTCTTTGGCTGCAACCGCTCACTGTGCACTTCATTGTGTGTTTTTTAAGAGTCGGATGATGAAGACCAAGGGGAATTGCAGATCGGAAAAACTATTAAAGCTTCCGAAGCTATAGACAGATTTGACAATGCTATCGCATGGGCTGAGGCCAATACTACTGACTTTTCTGCGATTCTAAAAATGCGCAGTCTACGTGAAAAAGCTGTCAAAAAATTAATTTTTGGACGCTAAAAGCATTTATTAATCCGCGATTTTTTTCAATAAAGATACATATTTACTTTAATTTGTTTACAAACTTATTTAATTGATTTTAAATCTATTTCCATACACAAATGTGTATTTTGAGCAAAAAATGTGAGTCTCGAAATAGTGAACAACCTCGGAATACTGAACAGGCCTTGCAAAAATTAGTTCACTATATCCAGACACGACTGTAATTTATAATAGTACATTTCATATTTCATTGTTTCATTCAACTTAATTTATAATAGTACATTTCATATTTCATTGTTTGTTCTGTATAGATTCCTAATGGCTTATAATATTCATGGTTTTATTCACAGAAATCAATCGAACTATTTAAATCACTTGAAGTTGTTTTAATCTTAATTATCTTTAACTACTTTGCCATCTTTACGTGGTCTTAATTTCATCGGTTCTTTTTGATTGTCCACATTCTGTCCTTGATTGATCAGCCTCTCCCCATCACCAAGATGATAAGGACAATTTTCATTACTAATTTCTGCTGTTTTACGCATTTGATTAGGATGACGTTTTATTTCTTAATTATTGTGAGTATTTATGCATATATATGATCTAGGGCCCAGTTTTTGTTTCACTAAAGCTTCTGACCATTTAGGTTTGTTTGGATCCCTATAATCACGTATAAAAACCTGTTCATTTTGGTTGAAGACAATGTTTCTTTACCTTTATGATTAATAATACTTTTCTCTTGACACTTTATTATAGTGTCCTTTACTAAAGGAGGTTTAAGCAAACTAAAGCGTGATTTCAGCTGTCTGCCAAAAAAAAGCTTTGAAGGACTTTCGTTTGTTGTACAGTGTTTAGAGTTTCTGTAATCAAACAAAAATTGATTTAGCATTGTGTCAAAATTTCCAACTGTTTCGCTGTTCAGTGATGCTATAACTGATTTCTTAAGAGTTTTTACGAAATTCTCAGCTTGACCATTTGTAGCAGGATGCCCTGGCGCTGTGAATATGTGCTTGATCCCGTTGTTGTCAATGAAATTATTGAATTCATTAGAAGTAAACTGTCTACCATTGTCGCTTACAAGAGTGTCCACCAAACCATAACGCCAAAAAATTTCTTTTAAAGAGTTTATTGTTAAAGATGAAGTTATATCTTTTGTTTTGAAAACCTCAACCCATTTTGAAAATGAGTCAATTATCACGAACAGATAATAATTATTGATTGGTCCAGCATAATCTACAGAATTTGTATGTTGCCAGGGTATCATCAACAAGAATACACTACATAGAGTGTCCAAACAGCAAAATTCCAACATTCAATTGGAAGTCGTAACGTAACTTAGCGTGGCTACCACTCGCTCTGAGAGCGCATTTCGTGCGTTTCGCTTGCTTCGTGTGTCATTCGCCAGCCACTTTACTCGCAAACTTTGCTACAACATTTTTGTTGATAGCACAACCAGCCAGCCATACTGTGTGTATGCGCCGCTAGCCTGCGATTTTCTAGCGCGCAGTGGCTTGTTATATTGCTTTGCCCCCATTTTTTTCCTTGTATATTCCTTTATGTGCGCTTATTTTATTGCTTATCTATCCTATGGCCTCGACCTTGCAGCAAAGCAAATGAGCGAATTAATACCAACATAGATATATATATATATATGCAGTTTTTGTGGTAGCCAGGCATTGAATTGATTTTTGATTTTTGTTTCAGCTAGCTACCATAAGCATGTGTGTGTGTCCCTGTCTCTATGCATGTCTATATTTTAATGTATGCGTACCATTTGCCAGGCAATTCATTGACCTTTCTCAACAAATATGAATTTCGGCAAACGCTAAACAACCAATATTTGTTTAAATTTGTATTATTTGCCTACAAAAGCCTAAGAAAAACCAGAAAAACAATACTTCCAAGGCAGTTTTTGGTGCTCATCGAACATTTGCTGACCAGGCACACAGCACAAAACACAAGCGTCTAGCAAAATAGGCAATTGTCAGTTTTGCATTGCTAAAGCAGAAGCAACACAAGAAAATGCTCTGCATAGCCAAATTAACAAGTGCAAAAGAGACATAAGTATACGGCCACGCACTGCACGCAGACATGTAAATATTGTAATGCGTGTGTAACATAGCTACACCAGCAAAACATATGAGCGAACCAACAATAACAACATATATATATGCATATGATTAAGACAATTTTAATAAACATTATTAATTATAATAAACAACTTCATTATATATACTTTACTTTTTAATATATTTATTATAATAATTATGGAATTTTATGATAAATATTATGCACGCTTTAAACTAACTAATACAAGCGACATAGGAAAATGACGTAGACACTATGTCTACTTTTTTGCTTTGCCCAGCACCAAAATGACATGTGTGTGTGTGTGTTCACAAACTACAACTGAAAAGGGCGGTCAAGTTTTTATCAAAACTAATTGAGCTATATACTTGTTAACATTTTATTATTATTATTTCCATATTACAACAATGGCAACGAGAAGAGATGGAAACAAGTGCGCAATCAAGACGTGCATGCGGAGCTACAGGAACAGCGCGGAGCACAATCCAGTGCGTCTGTTCAAGTTCCCAAAAATGTTAGAAATTTAGGTATCGCCCAAGTTTTCTTCGTGTTGCTGTACTGCATCACGATGAAGTACAGCATCACTAAGAAACTCGCGAGCTGTCTCTTCAATAACTTTAACGAGCATTGTGTCACCATCCGGCTCGCAGTTACTTTTCGTTGTCTTTGAAGTAATAAACTTCATTGACAACATCTTCGAAATTATCGCGTTAAACTCAAACAACATTGGATTGTTATTCGATGCACCCCTGCTCCGAATTAAATAAAACAAATTTTCCAATGCATCTTGGTTCAGACGCGATAGCATCAAATAGTATACATTTGAGCCGTCACTCCATATGTCTTTAGATGACACTTTACAATGACACTTTGCAAAATACCCTTTCATCTCGATCATATATTGCTCTATGCGGTTGTTATTTTGCAACGCCGCCTTGTATGGATTTCTATTTGCTAAACTACAACTATTAAGGAAATCAAATAGTCTATGTAGCCTTTCAAAAAATTTAGCTGTGGCTAACGCTACATCCCTACAATTATTAAATTCCCCATTATCTATTAAAGTTCTAATCGCAGAAGCAACCGTGTGGCTAAATACCTAAGTGGCATACTTTACTTTCATTTTTTCAAATGAATTCGGAAAAACATGTTTCCTAGTTAGTTTCGGACATAATTTGGTAGACGTATTTTTATTGTCAATATCAAATAGCTTGGCAACTATTTCCCATGACACCGTACCGTCTGGGCTTTGGATGCTTCTGCGCGTTAAAGTATTCCTAATTGATTTAAATAAGTGTGGGGCATCATAATAGCCGAATATTTTGTCCCCATTAACTGAAAAAAATGGCCTTTCCCAGCTTACCCCAAGTTGGGTTAATGCCCCCCTGTTGTTCGGGCCTTGGTCGCACACAACGCCTCGAATCTTAAGACCTAAACCTTGCGCGACTCTTACATTTTCTTCTATTATTCCTTTCAATTGAAAAGATATCATACCTGTCGACGTTGCAAAATAACTTAAAACATATTTCCAGTTTTCATATAACCCCCTTACCATGAAAACTGAAATGTTTTTGCATAAATGAGGTAATTTTACAATACCATCATCAACAAACCCTTCCACTTCATCGCGGCAAGAGTTGTAGTGCAAGCCCCTTTTAATTGTAATTTCGTCAAATAATAACACAGCTTGCCTACTTGTTTCGGTCATGCTTGAAAATATTTGACGTAATTTACTCGATACATTTTCATTAAGCCCCGGAACCATATATTTGATTGGAGCCCACCTTCTCAAGGATGTTTTTGACGGAAAGTTCAACCCCAAAGTATCCCGCATATAATCATATGTTTTAGCTTATCTTCCTCCCATGATTGCTTATTTTTGAGCAGCATTTTGCAAACGGACTTTGAATTTTTTGATAAATTTTTCATATCACTAATTACACCGAGCACGTTGCTATTAACTCCACTTTTTCTTGAAAACCGCGTCTTTTGCAGTTTTTGAAAGCGTAACGCACTTCGCAGGGTTTGTACTTTACCCTTCAAAGCATTTAATTTAATTTTTTGCGCATTAAGTTTTTGCACCATCTCCCCGTATTTATTTCTATAATACAATTCATTTTGCTCCTTTTTAAGACAGTTGGAGCAAAATTCATTGTCTTCTACAGTGGAATTTAAGAAATTTTTGGACGGACTAATTTTGGACGGACTTGGACTATCGTTAATACATTCCCAAATGTTTTCATTTTTTTATCTTTAAATTGTAAAAACTCTCCCATATCAAAAGATTCTTCGCTCACCCTGTCCACTTCCTGAAGAACTTTTTCTTTGTCGGTGGCACATAGTCCACAATTTTCTCATCGTCTTCCTCAAAATCGAAAACATCGAATTTGTGAGGATCATTCTCCAGCTTCAACGTCGGCACTGCTCCTGCCTTTAAATACTCCTTCCCAATATATTTGGCCTCGAAGTGGACGTTGCAAATTCGTGCGTTCTCAATTTTCAAATCTCCTTCCAAATTGCACGTTGCCAGCCACAAGCGTCGTGCACACGCGTTTTTTGGGAACTTGAACAGACGCACTGGATTGTGCTCCGCGCTGTTCCTGTAGCTCCGCATGCACGTCTTGATTGCGCACTTGTTTCCATCTCTTCTCGTTGCCATTGTTGTAATATGGAAATAATAATAATAAAATGTTAACAAGTATATAGCTCAATTAGTTTTGATAAAAACTTGACCGCCCTTTTCAGTTGTAGTTTGTGAACACACACACACACATGTCATTTTGGTGCTGGGCAAAGCAAAAAAGTAGACATAGTGTCTACGTCATTTTCCTATGTCGCTTGTATTAGTTAGTTTTAAGCGTGCATAATATTTATCATAAAATTCCATAATTAGTATAATAAATATATTAAAAAGTAAAGTATACATAATAAAGTTGTTTTATATAATTAATAATGTTTATTAAAATTGTCTTAATCATATGCATATATATGTGTTGTTATTGTTGGTTCGCTCATATGTTTTGCTGGTGTAGCTATGTTACACACGCATTACAATATTTACATGTCTGCGTGCAGTGCGTGGCCGTATACTTATGTCTCTTTTGCACTTGTTAATTTGGCTATGCAGAGCATTTTCTTGTGTTGCTTCTGCTTTAGCAATGCAAAACTGACAATTGCCTATTTTGCTAGACGCTTGTGTTTTGTGCTGTGTGCCTGGTCAGCAAATGTTCGATGAGCACCAAAAACTGCCTTGGAAGTATTGTTTTTCTGGTTTTTCTTAGGCTTTTGTAGGCAAATAATACAAATTTAATCAAATATTGGTTGTTTAGCGTTTGCCGAAATTCATATTTGTTGAGAAAGGTCAATGAATTGCCTGGCAAATGGTACGCATACATTAAAATATAGACATGCATAGAGACAGGGACACACACACATGCTTATGGTAGCTAGCTGAAACAAAAATCAAAAATCAATTCAATGCCTGGCTACCACAAAAACTGCATATATATATATATATATATCTATGTTGGTATTAATTCGCTCATTTGCTTTGCTGCAAGGTCGAGGCCATAGGATAGATAAGCAATAAAATAAGCGCACATAAAGGAATATACAAGGAAAAAAATGGGGGCAAAGCAATATAACAAGCCACTGCGCGCTAGAAAATCGCAGGCTAGCGGCGCATACACACAGTATGGCTGGCTGGTTGTGCTATCAACAAAAATGTTGTAGCAAAGTTTGCGAGTAAAGTGGCTGGCGAATGACACACGAAGCAAGCGAAACGCACGAAATGCGCTCTCAGAGCGAGTGGTAGCCACGCTAAGTTACGTTACGACTTCCAATTGAATGTTGGAATTTTGCTGTTTGGACACTCTATGTAGTGTATTCTTGTTGATGATACCCTGGCAACATACAAATTCTGTAGATTATGCTGGACCAATCAATAATTATTATCTGTTCGTGATAATTGACTCATTTTCAAAATGGGTTGAGGTTTTCAAAACAAAAGATATAACTTCATCTTTAACAATAAACTCTTTAAAAGAAATTTTTTGGCGTTATGGTTTGGTGGACACTCTTGTAAGCGACAATGGTAGAAAGTTTACTTCTAATGAATTCAATAATTTCATTGACAACAACGGGATCAAGCACATATTCACAGCGCCAGGGCATCCTGCTACAAATGGTCAAGCTGAGAATTTCGTAAAAACTCTTAAGAAATCAGTTATAGCATCACTGAACAGCGAAACAGTTGGAAATTTTGACACAATGCTAAATCAATTTTTGTTTGATTACAGAAACTCTAAACACTGTACAACAAACGAAAGTCCTTCAAAGCTTTTTTTTGGCAGACAGCTGAAATCACGCTTTAGTTTGCTTAAACCTCCTTTAGTAAAGGACACTATAATAAAGTGTCAAGAGAAAAGTATTATTAATCATAAAGGTAAAGAAACATTGTCTTCAACCAAAATGAACAGGTTTTTATACGTGATTATAGGGATCCAAACAAACCTAAATGGTCAGAAGCTTTAGTGAAACAAAAACTGGGCCCTAGATCATATATATGCATAAATACTCACAATAATAAAGAAATAAAACGTCATCCTAATCAAATGCGTAAAACAGCAGAAATTAGTAATGAAAATTGTCCTTATCATCTTGGTGATGGGGAGAGGTTGATCAATCAAGGACAGAATGTGGACAATCAAAAAGAACCGATGAAATTAAGACCACGTAAAGATGGCAAAGTAGTTAAAGATAATTAAGATTAAAACAACTTCAAGTGATTTAAATAGTTCGATTGATTTCTGTGAATAAAACCATGAATATTATAAGCCATTAGGAATCTATACAGAACAAACAATGAAATATGAAATGTACTATTATAAATTAAGTTGAATGAAACAATGAAATATGAAATGTACTATTATAAATTAAGTTGAATATGAATGAACACATCAATTGTATTATAATTATAAGTAAAGAAACTTAAGTGGAGGCATGATATGTATGATTAGAATGATGATCATCCAATGTTTAATCGTGCACATCCACTTAATATCGATACAGCAACATCGATATAACATCGACACACTCTGATACTCTGATCAGTTCCTAAAAAACGCGTGCGACGGACACTACAATCACCAAAGGAAAAGGTTACAAACTACTAAGAACCTTAGGCATGTTGGACGATCGAGGCATTCAGTTAAGTCGAGAAGACTCATTTAATCTGTTGCGTTGCCAGGCATCCACTACGATGCACACCCAGTATGCCCGCAATGAAAAGGCTTACAACTTGCGAGCTAACGAAGTATCATTTAATGTGGGGCAAGAAGCTTTTAGGCGAAACTTTCAGCATTTTTTTCCTTGTATATTCCTTTATGTGCGCTTATTTTATTGCTTATCTATCCTATGGCCTCGACCTTGCAGCAAAGCAAATGAGCGAATTAATACCAACATAGATATATATATATATATATATGCAGTTTTTGTGGTAGCCAGGCATTGAATTGATTTTTGATTTTTGTTTCAGCTAGCTACCATAAGCATGTGTGTGTGTCCCTGTCTCTATGCATGTCCATATTTTAATGTATGCGTACCATTTGCCAGGCAATTCATTGACCTTTCTCAACAAATATGAATTTCGGCAAACGCTAAACAACCAATATTTGATTAAATTTGTATTATTTGCCTACAAAAGCCTAAGAAAAACCAGAAAAACAATACTTCCAAGGCAGTTTTTGGTGCTCATCGAACATTTGCTGACCAGGCACACAGCACAAAACACAAGCGTCTAGCAAAATAGGCAATTGTCAGTTTTGCATTGCTAAAGCAGAAGCAACACAAGAAAATGCTCTGCATAGCCAAATTAACAAGTGCAAAAGAGACATAAGTATACGGCCACGCACTGCACGCAAACATGTAAATATTGTAATGCGTGTGTGGCCGTTCACTTTATGTTACTTGCTCTTATATTCCTCCTCATTCTGATATTAACATTTACTCATCCCATCTGAGTGCCCTGCAACTTGTTTCGTCATTTTTGACAGATATGGATAATCTGATAGTGGTTGGTGATTTTAATCTGCCACATGTTGTATGGTCTGTGAATGACACATCTTTGGCGGTATTACCAGTTACTTCTGATGATTTTATAGATGGCCTACTGGAGTTAGGCCTATCGCAAGTTAACAGGGTGCTTAACTGTAGTGGTAGAATGTTAGACTTAATATTTGTTTCTGACTCAGATTGCAGTAATGCTTGTAGAATACCCCCTCTAGTGCTTCCGGAAGATACCTACCATCCAACCTTAGAACTATCCATCGAATTTCTTAACCCTAGTTCAATATCTAATAATACATTAAAAACCCGTTGCTTTCGTAAAACTAATTTTACTAAATTAAATTATCTTCTTCAACATACTAATTGGTCTCGCCTTTATTCTTGTAGTGATATAGAAACTGCCATTGCCATATTTTATAGGACCTTGAATTCGCTTTTGGATATTTGTGTTCCCCTCACTCGTTCTTCAAGTGTTAATAAACCACCTTGGTTTACAAAGGAACTATCAAAATTGAAAAACGCGAAGACAAGATCATATAAAAAATTTAAAAAATCGGGAACTACTTTAGATTTATCTTCGTATTTAGTAGCAAAATCTAGTTTTCTTTCTCTTAACACATCTTGTTATAAAAATTATCTTAATCGTTGTAGACTAAACTTTTCAAGTGACCCTAAACAGTTTTATAAATTTGTTAACTCTAAACGTAAGTCTTCTTGCTTGCCTACCTCAGTATACCTTGATAATACAAAAGCAAGTTCTGATCAGGCAGTAGCCGATCTATTTGCTGAGTATTTTCAATCAGTATATTCAACGAATTTACATAGTTGCAGTAATTCATATCCTTTTCGAGTTCAATCCTCAAATTGCATATATATCCCAGTTATAACTGAGTGTACGCTTCTAAGTGACCTTAACTCTATCAAACCAGGCTATCTGCCTGGTCCTGATGGAGTGCCAGGTTGTATACTTAGATACTGTGCGGATTCACTTTGTTAACCCTTACATAAATTATTTAACTTGTCGGTTGACTCAACAGTGTTTCCTGCTATATGGAAGGAATCTTTTATTATTCCACTCCATAAAAATTCTTCTAAGTCTAACGTTAAAAATTATAGAGGCATATCCAAGTTGTCCGCCATTCCTAGTCTTTGAAAAAATTATATGTTCTCAACTGCAACACACATGTAGTTCAATTATATCGCCTTATCAACACGGTTTTGTTAGGCGTAGATCTACTACCACTAACCTTCTTGAATTCACTTCGCTTGTTATCAAAGGGTTTCAGGAAAAAATGCAAACTGACGTTGTTTACACCGATTTTAGTAAGGCATTTGATTCTGTTAGTCATTCTCTGTTGCTTCAAAAATTAAAAATTATTGGATTTCCATCAAAACTCGTATCGTGGCTTTCGGAGTACTTGTGTGGCCGAACACAAAAAGTTGTTTTTAAGTCGTCTGTATCTAAACCTATTTTAGTTACCTCTGGTGTTCCCCAAGGTAGTCACCTTGGACCTTTGCTATTTAATTTCTTTATTAACGATCTTCCAGCTGTTATTACTAACTTTTTTGTTTATATGTTTGCTTATGATGTAAAACTATGTTTCACCTACAATGATGCTTCTCTGTGCAACTTACTACAGTCGGATTTGTGTGCGCTGTCGGCCTGGTGTCGTTTTAACTTACTCAATTTAAACTGTTCAAAATGTAAAGTCTTGTCTTTTTGTAGAAGTACCCCTCATACTGCTCACTACTTGCTTGATGCTTCACCACTTGACCGCGTGTTTGAAATTAAAGATTTAGGCATTATTCTTGATCCTAAGCTAAAGTTTGACTCTCATATTTCGTCTATGGTTAATAAGGCCATTAATGTTCTTGGCTTCATCAAGCGGTGGTCGAAAGAGTTTAACGATCCCTACACCACTAAAACGCTTTATACATCCCTAGTACGTCCCATCCTGGAGTATGGATCTTGTGTATGGTCCCCACAATACTCGATTCACCAGGATAGAATTGAATCAGTGCAGAAGAAATTTCTTCTATTTGCCCTTAGAAGTTTTAACTGGGTTCCTGGAGTAGACTTACCCCCGTATTCAAGTAGACTCCTTTTGATTAATCTTCCCTCTCTGTTAAACCGTAGAACTATGCATGGAGTATTACTTATTACTAACCTACTTAATGGTGAAATCGACTCATCAGTTCTTTTGAGTCGAATTAAATTTAATGTCCCAATTAGATCTTCACGTAACTTTTTACCCCTTAGCCTTGATCGTTGCTTCAGCAACTATTTAATTCATGAACCATTTCGTGTTATATGTTCTGACTATAACAAACTTTATTCTCTTGTCTCCTTGGAGGCCTCATCTCCAGTACTAAAAAGATCGATCCTTTTTGCTTTATCTAATCGTAACCACTAACTACTAATCTAATGCTGGTCTGATTGGGTTTTTCTGGGTTTTTCCCAATCCTCGCAACAAATGTTGGACTACTCAATTTTTATTGAATTTCCCAGAGCTTTAACGTTATCTTTTAATTATATTTTCAGATTTATATATTAATCTATATTTTTATTTTAATTATTTTAACTATTTTTTAATTTAAATTAATTTTGATTTCATTTTAATGTCAGCTGCTCTTAGCTGACAATAAATAAATAAATAAATAAATAAATAAATAAATAAATAAATAGCTACACCAGCAAAACATATGAGCGAACCAACAATAACAACATATATATATGCATATGATTAAGACAATTTTAATAAACATTATTAATTATAATAAACAACTTTATTATATATACTTTACTTTTTAATATATTTATTATAATAATTATGGAATTTTATGATAAATATTATGCACGCTTAAAACTAACTAATACAAGCGACATAGGAAAATGACGTAGACACTATGTTTACCATTTTGCTTTGCCCAGCACCAAAATGACATGTGTGTGTGTGTGTTCACAAACTACAACTGAAAAGGGCGGTCAAGTTTTTATCAAAACTAATTGAGCTATATACTTGTTAACATTTTATTATTATTATTTCCATATTACAACAATGGCAACGAGAAGAGATGGAAACAAGTGCGCAATCAAGACGTGCATGCGGAGCTACAGGAACAGCGCGGAGCACAATCCAGTGCGTCTGTTCAAGTTCCCAAAAATGTTAGAAATTTAGGTATCGCCCAAGTTTTCTTCGTTTTGCTGTACTGCATCACGATGATGTACAGCATCACTAAGAAACTCGCGAGCTGTCTCTTCAATAACTTTAACGAGCATTGTGTCACCATCCAGCTCGCAGTTACTTTTCGTTGTCTTTGAAGTAATAAACTTCATTGACAACATCTTCGATATTATCGCGTTAAACTCAAACAACATTGGATTGTTATTCGATGCACCCCTGCTCCGAATTAAATAAAACAAATTTTCCAATGCATCTTGGTTCAGACGCGATAGCATCAAATAGTATACATTTGAGCCGTCACTCCATATGTCTTTAGATGACACTTTACAATGACACTTTGCAAAATACCCTTTCATCTCGATCATATATTGCTCTATGCGGTTGTTATTTTGCAACGCCGCCTTGTATGGATTTCTATTTGCTAAACTACAACTATTAAGGCAATCAAATAGTCTATGTAGCCTTTCAAAAAATTTAGCTGTGGCTAACGCTACATCCCTACAATAATTAAATTCCCCATTATCTATTAAAGTTCTAATCGCAGAAGCAACCGTGTGGCTAAATACCTAAGTGGCATACTTTACTTTCATTTTTTCAAATGAATTCGGAAAAACATGTTTCCTAGTTAGTTTCGGACATAATTTGGTAGACGTATTTTTATTGTCAACATCAAATAGCTTGGCAACTATTTCCCATGACACCGTACCGTCTGGGCTTTGGATGCTTCTGCGCGTTAAAGTATTCCTAATTGATTTAAATAAGTGAGGGGCATCAAAAATGCCGAATATTTTGTCTCCATTAACTGAAAAAAATGGCCTTTCCCCGCTTACCCCAAGTTGGGGTAACACAACGCCTCGAATCTTAAGACCTAAACCTTGCGCGACTCTTACATTTTCTTCTATTATTCCTTTCAATTGAAAAGATATCATACCTGTCGACGTTGCAAAATAACTTAAAACATATTTCCAGTTTTCATATAACCCCCTTACCATGAAAACTGAAATGTTTTTGCATAAATGAGGTAATTTTTCAATACCATCATCAACAAACCCTTCCACTTCATCGCGGCAAGAGTTGTAGTGCAAGCCCCTTTTAATTGTAATTTCGTCAAATAATAACACAGCTTGCCTACTTGTTTCGGTCGTGCTTGAAAATATTTGACGTAATTTACTCGATACATTTTCATTAAGCCCCGGAACCATATATTTGATTGGAGCCCACCTTCTCAAGGATGTTTTTGACGGAAAATTCAACCCCAAAGTATCCCGCATATAATCATATGTTTTAGCTTATCTTCTTCCCATGATTGCTTATTTTTTAGCAGCATTTTGCAAACGGACTTTGAATTTTTTGATAAGTTTTTCATATCACTAATTACACCGAGCACGTTGCTATTAACTCTACTTTTTCTTTAATTAATTAATTTTTTGCGCATTAAGTTTTTGCACCATCTCCCCGTATTTATTTCTATAATACAATTCATTTTGCTCCTTTTTAAGACAGTTGGAGCAAAATTCATTGTCTTCTACAGTGGAATTTAAGAAATTTTTGGACGGACTAATTTTGGACGGACTTGGACTATCGTTAATACATTCCCAAATGTTTTCATTTTTTTATCTTTAAATTGTAAAAACTCTCCCATATCAAAAGATTCTTCGCTCACCCTGTCCACTTCCTGAAGAACTTTTTTCTTTGTCGGTGGCACATAGTCCACAATTTCCTCATCGTCTTCCTCAAAATCGAAAACATCGAATTTGTGAGGATCATTCTCCAGCTTCAACGTCGGCACTGCTCCTGCCTTTAAATACTCCTTCCCAATATATTTGGCCTCGAAGTGGACGTTGCAAATTCGTGCGTTCTCAATTTTCAAATCTCCTTCCAAATTGCACGTTGCCAGCCACAAGCGTCGTGCACACGCGTTTTTTGGGAACTTGAACAGACGCACTGGATTGTGCTCCGCGCTGTTCCTGTAGCTCCGCATGCACGTCTTGATTGCGCACTTGTTTCCATCTCTTCTCGTTGCCATTGTTGTAATATGGAAATAATAATAATAAAATGTTAACAAGTATATAGCTCAATCAGTTTGGTTTGATGAAAACTTGACCGCCCTTTTCAGTTGTAGTTTGTGAACACACACACACACATGTCATTTTGGTGCTGGGCAAAGCAAAAAAGTAGACATAGTGTCTACGTCATTTTCTTATGTCGCTTGTATTAGTTAGTTTAAAGCGTGCATAATATTTATCATAAAATTCCATAATTATTATAATAAATATATTAAAATGTAAAGTATACATAATAAAGTTGTTTAATATAATTAATAACGTTTGTTAAAATTGTCTTAATCATATGCATATATATGTGTTGTTATTGTTGGTTCGCTCATATGTTTTGCTGGTGTAGCTATGTTACACACGCATTACAATATTTACATGTCTGCGTGCAGTGCGTGGCCGTATACTTATGTCTCTTTTGCACTTGTTAATTTGGCTATGCAGAGCGTTTTCTTGTGTTGCTTCTGCTTTAACAATTGTAAAGTAGTGAATTATGCCGAGGTACAGATCTCAGTCTGGCCAAGGCTCGCATTACAAGAAATTTATAAATTGCCGAAACGCGTTAGCTATCATAGTGGCGAGTTTCAATAAGCGATGCAACCCCGAGGTTGTGCGGGCCGAAAAGATGGGGGTATCAGGGATTGACGTACTTTTGTACAGTCTCCGCTGACTCCACTAATGCCACTCCGTACGAATCGGGGTCTGATCCGCCGATTAGTAGGAATGCGGGGGAGGAAGGGGAAACGCGCCGAAAGACAGGGATGTCAGGGTTTGACGTACACTCGTACAGTCTCCGCTAACTCCGCTAATGGTGCTCCGTACGAATCGGGGCTTGATCCGCCGATTAGTAGGAATGCTGTGGAAAAGAGGGGGGGGGAACGTGTCGCGAACTGATGCCGTCGACGCGATGCCGAACCGATTGAATGATCGCCGGTCACCCAACTATTTAATTGCGCGTGCATATATATATATTCGCATATATATATGTGCTACGATTCTCGCACATCTTACGCAAAAATAATACAACACGTGGGGTTTCAGATCAGTTTAGATTACTTTTTAATTCCCTTTCAATGGGCGCGCTTATACTTACTTACGTTTTAAACAATGTACCGAGTCTCTATTTTACACGCCTCGTGCGGTGTCTCTTTCACAAAATTGTCTTGTTCGTCTGCGTTTCACTTTCACTGAACTTCCAAAACCGTTTTCACGAACCTCGCGTCCGTCCACTTGTCACGCTACTGGGCAACTAATTTGCCGGTCTCGCGCTCGACCTGAGCTTGCCCTTTTGCCAGTTGTGGATCGCGACATTTGAGAGTGTGGGCCGCGAGAGCGCGCACGACCTACGTTCTCTTTATGCTGATCTGGCCGCTCGGCCCTTCTGTTGACTGTTGTGGACTTCTATGTTATTTTATCGTCTTAATTATGTTAAGAGTTAATGTTAAATTTGTAGCTTATGTTTATGTATACAATGAATAATATTATGTCTCCTTGACCCTTAACAGTAATTCGTGACTGCCTTATATTATAACTACTATTGTGTCTCCTTGACCCTTAACAGTAATTCGTGACTGCCTTATATTATTAATACTATTGTGCGAAGCATTCGAATGTGGGGAGGCCCGTGGGCGGCCTACCTTACACCCCCCCTTTCTTCGAGACTGTGACTTTCCCGTCGGGGTGCTTTGTCACATTGTAGAATTGTTGTCCCGCTTTGATATTCGCCCTCTCTCGTCTTCCTGGACCTTTCCCGATGAGCCATCTTTTGATTTTCCATATTGCTGCTATCGGCAGCTCTTCACCCGCAGGTAGCACATGCCAAGTGTGTGGCGGTTGTGCTGGTGTTTGTTGGGATTCGGCTCTTGTTTTCCCGTTGTTGGCGTTTGCGGTGTTTGCTTCTGCGACCTGTGGCTTTGCGCACTCTTTCGTTATCGTAACCCAGCCGGTTTTGCGGGGGTTTATTATGTAGTACTCTCCTCCCGCGGTTAACTTGAACCATCCGTGCTTGTTTCTCTGTCTCCGCTTTTCTAATTCCCGCGTGATGGCTGGTATCGCCATAGCCGTCAGGATATTCTCATTAGGGAGAACTTCCCATTCGTCCGGGAATTCCCACCTAATTGCGGGGCACAAATTTCGTGGGGGTGATCTACGGCTGCAGGGCGGCGTGTTGTCTGCCTCGACTTGTGTCTCCAAGCCCTCCTCCCATCCGCACACTCCTTCGAAAGGTTCTTCTGACCGGTCCGTGTCGCTCCGCATGCGTTTCTCGTTGTTGGGCGTCGGGTTGTCTGCCGTGCTGGGTGCCGCCAGGTCTTCGTTGTCAACGTTCCCGTCTTTCATCGCCTGGGGTTGCTCCGGTGATGCCGGCTCTTCTACATACGGAGATGGCGCCTTTGCGTGTGGTGCCGTGATGATGACTGTTGTTGTCTTTGTCATTTTTAAGACGACCGCACCGTCCATCCTGTACGCAACTACCTCTTCGTTAGTGTACATCGTGTGTAAAAAGGTGGGAGGCGAGTTTTCTCTCTCGTTTTGTTGGTACTTCGGGTGATTTCGGCGTGGATCTCGTGAACGCTGGTATGCGCTCGGGTCGTCGCCTTCGGCTTTGCTGCCCTCTTCATCCTCCTCCGCACGGACGTTGTGTCCGCGGGCACCCGTTTTGGCTTCTCGCCGAGCCGTGGTATCCGACTCCTCGTCGGTGACGTCTTCCACACGGACATGTTGTTCGTGGGTTCCTGTGTCGTCGTCGGTCGTCGACTCCTCTCCGCTCTCCGCACGTGACTTTCGTCCGTGGGCACCCTTTTCGTCGACACGTTCGACCGTCGTGTCTGACTCCTCTCCGCTTTCCGCACGTGACTTTCGTCCGTGGGCACCCTTTTCGTCGACACGATGGACTGTCGTGTCCGACTCGTCGCCGCTGCTAATCGACATGATATCGTCCATCTTTATCTGAAATGTTGATGAAATTGTTACAAATTTTATACATTTAGCAAGATTAGTTGTTAGTGATTTTCCGCTACTGGCGATTTTCGTCGTGTTGTTAGATCGCTGAGTGGCTTTCGCCTGATTCCTTCTCTTGTTGTTGACTCGTTTCGTGGTCGTCGTTTTCTCGGTAGAAAGGTTTTAGTTGTGAGATGCTGGCAGTTTTCTTCTTGCGTTCTCCGAATTTTGCGAGACGTACAACGTTTGGTGACACGAACTTCTTCACCATGAAGGGTCCGTCGTATTTCGCAGCCAATTTCGCTGCGAACCCATCACTAGCTTTGGACAACTGGTGTGTTCTCAACAGTACCAGCTCGTTAAGGACAGGGCGCCATTCTCTTCTCCTCAGGTTATAACTCCTGCCCTGGTCTTTTGATGCTCGCTGCTGGTTACTTCGCGCTATGTCGAACACTTCCTTCAGCCTATTTGCTTTCTCCTCCGGCTTTTGCGGCGTGTTTCCCGTGCCTGGTGTCTTCTCCTCATATAATGTGGCTGGCAGACGCGGTTCCCTTCCTTGCATCAAGAATGCTGGGGAGAATCCAGTTGAATCCGCAATGCTTGAGTTGACGGCTAGTGAGATTTCTAGAATTAACTGATCCCACGAATTTTGATTTCCAGATATGTATTGGGCAATCATCGTCTTCACCGTCCTGTTAGTCCTCTCAGTCGGGTTTTCCTGCGGGCAGTACGGGGCGGTATGTTCCATCTCCACGCCCAGCGAACTCAAAAATTCTTTGAAATTCCGACTTGCGAACTGCACTCCGTTGTCGCAGACAAACCTTTTGGGTACCCCGAACCGGCATAAAATGCGCTCGCGAAAGGCCTTTTGCAACGTGGCCGCTGTCGCTCGTCTCAGGGGAACCAATTCTACCCACTTCGTAATCGCATCGTGAAACACCAACAGCATCGTGTTGCCTTGTTTTGATCGCGGTAGGGGGCCCACAAAATCCGCGCACAGAATGGCCATTGGTTCTGCCACCTGGCGGGTCAGCATGTATCCGGCTGGCTTCCTCTGCTCCGTCCTGAATTTCTGACATGTCTCGCAGCATTTGACGTATTTGGCTGCGTCCCGAAACATACCCGGCCAGTAGTAACGCTGCGATAGCCTCATTATCGTCTTGCGGATCCCTTGGTGTCCTGCCGTCGGTGCATCGTGGCATTCGTTTAACACTCTTTTCCTATGTTCTTCGTCGACGCACAACTTCCATGGGATGTAGTCCTCATCGTCCGCGCGGTGGCCCAAGTGTCGGTACAGCTGTCCATTCTCCTCGACGTAATCTGCATACTTAGCTGGTTCCTTAGCGATTTTGTCCCTCATTCCTTGAATCCACTTCCCTGGGGATTGCTGGAATACGACTTGCTGGAGTTTTTCCAGCGGATCTCGCGACAATGCATCCGCTACCACGTTGAGCTTTCCTTTCCTGTACCGTACATCAAACTGGTACTGCTGAAGCTCTAACGCCCAGCGCGCGATTCTTCCCGACGGGCTCTCTATTGAATCCAACCACTTTAATGCCATATGGTCCGTCACTACATCGAAACGATATCCCTCTAGATAGCATTTCAGCTTCCGAATCGACCAAACTATTGCCAGGCATTCCTTCTCGGTTGCCGAATAGTTTTCCTCGGCCTTGGATAGCTTCCGACTTGCGTAGGCGATGACTCGCTCTTGTTGGTCGATGGTCTGCGTCAACACTGCTCCTAGGCCGTAGTCGCTGGCATCCGTTTGCAACGTAAATTTCTCGGAAAAATCGGGACACGCGAGAACGGGGGCGGTCGTCAGACAGTGTTTTAAGCTGTCTAATGCCGTTTGCTGTTCCGCATTCCACGACCCTTTCTTAGCCTTCTTCAGCAGGAGTGTCATCGGCTGTACCACCGATATTTTACGTTCTACTGATAATTCAAGAGCTTTGTTTTTGTACTGTTCAAACTCCTTGCCTTTCAAATTCTCAATTTTACTTTCTTTAACTGTGTAACGAACCTAAAGATGTCACGCGGTTTTAGCTGGGCTAACTCTCGCGGTGCTGAGGGTACGTGCCAACAAATTTGTATTTGTGGCGGCTGCGGCAACAATAACACAATTTGGGTTTACTTTTTAAACATATATTTAAACTGCACTCTCTGCTAGTTTCACGTTTGGTTTTTACAATTTATTAGTACACTTAAGTGATATTAGTAGAGTTTTATGAAATCGTACGGACATGTGTCGTGGATTTATTTGCAATACTGGCGCTCTCGTCGCACCAAATAATCAGAGCCAATGTTACGCCTACTAAACGAGGTTTTAGTTAGCAACGCCTGAAATTCGCCAGGCTCTACTATGGCCTCCTTGTCACCACAAGGATTTCGCCAATAGTCTCTCCTACTCTCAGGCTCTGGCTTTAGCTTCACCTGTCCTTCGCCAGGCTCACTAGTCTGATACTTGGTTTTGATTTGAGGTTGCTTTGCAAATGCAACACACCACAAGGCTTGATAAATTCCCGCGTATTGATTTCTTAGCAAAGGGTTTGTTAATTGTTAAGGACACGATTTGATTTGTCCTTATTGCGATATGAGTCCTTTTAACTCTTATATTATCCTTTCGCGTTGGATTCTGGCACTCTGAATCCTTTGTTCACTTTATGTTTCGCACTGATTTTTCACTGATTTCGTACTGACTCCGTACTGACTTTTCACGTCGCTGACTTCGCACTGACTCGCCGTTCTGTCAAAGGCGGCTCCTTTTGTACCCTTCTGCTGTCTCGCTGGACCGGGGCCTGTCAGCGCTGCTTATGTCGCGCCAAGGGCAAAGGTGGCGTGACCGTTCCAGTGAATTTTGCCTAGCAACAGCGGTTCCTCGTTGCTGATCACGCCTGCCGCTGGTGTGACGGTGATCACTATACCCCGTGAATGCACCGCTCACACACCAACGGCATTTTGCCACGACTTTTACGGTACGTGTTTTGTGGCTCCCATGTGATAGACACGAACCTTAGCGCTGACATCCTGTGTCAGAGCGAGACAGCATGTGAATTCGCCGCAACTCAGGTCCGGCTGCGGCTATTAATGCAAACGCCTTCTGTGAGGCGCTATACGTGAATATGGCTCCTCACACTCCCCTCTTTCTCCGGAAGTGGAAGCCTTCTACTTAATTTCGAGTTTGTTTTTTTTGAACCGCGCGCCTCCGTTTGAATCTTGGCGCCCGTTAGCACTGTCGCGGTAGCGATCTGCTGGTTGTCGCGTAACGCCATCTAGTGGTGCGTTGCGCCGTAGCAGGCATCTTCGCATCGCATGGCGTTGCTCGATACGGCCTGATCGATATGGCAACACGCAACTACCCAACACTATTCGGCCATGACATACAATTTGCACTTTGCAATTGTTTTGTTGTTGCTGAAAAGAAACTAAAAAGCAAGGTAAGTAAAATATTTTCGCGCCCTGCGCCATCTCCACCCTATCCTAAGTCATGTTCTCTTTTCCAGGCCATGCCGTTTTGCCGCTCGCGCTGGATCACACGCACATTCTATGTGAGTTTAATTCCAGCACATTTCACCCCCCCCTCTTGCAGTTTAATCCACCTGCTTTCCTTTATTTTTTTTTCAGGTTAACTACAAATTTGAACTCATTGGATTTGCAAAATATAAACTTCTTTTTTTTTTTTAATATATTTTTCTCTTATTTTTTTTATTGTGCGTGCTATTTTGTACTCTACCCAGTTTTGTGCTTCACTCCGGTACAAAGGCCCGCGTGCCTCTGGCCGATATCCGCACGCGGTACCTTTGGCCATGCGCCCAGACGATCCTCGATGTACGCCGGTCAGTGCCTCCAGCTGCGGCAGCTACTAATTCTGGTGGCCAATCTTCGCGCGCCACCTCTCTCCACCCCGAAGTCGCCAGCGGTGCGGATTCTTGCCGTTGTAGCACGGGGCGAGCCGGCCGTTCCTCGTATGGGCACGAAGCCTGCCGGCCGAACGCTGGGCGTACCGACTTGGACGCCCATGTTGGTGGCGTTCGGTGTCGTGGTGGCGTCACCTCGCGTGGTCGTGGCGGCGTACTCTCTACCAAAAAGTCCTCGCAGGGCGGTGCCACCTCCTCTGTCCATTCTAGGACAACCGTCGCGGTGTGGTGCCACCGCCCATCAACGAACCGACTTTTTCGTGTGATGGTCGCCGTCGGTGGTGTCGACTCGCCTGGATCGGTCTGCGGCATCCGCTCCTCGGCCTTCGGTGCTGGCTCCTAATCGTCGGACAATATAAGGATAACGTCTTCGTCCTCCTCATCCTCCGAGGCGCCCACCCCACGTGGGGATGGCGACGGTGGCCTAGCGGGGCGCCAGTCTGGCGGTGCAGTCTCCGGCAGCGGCGGTGTAGTGAACCACTCCCACATGCTCATCCTCTGGTGTTGGTGGTGCCTCGGGGTGGCACATGCGTACCCACTCTGGATTTATTTCGATGAAATCCCTTGGCGGCGACTCCTCACGCATTTCGCCCACTGGAACAGCGCCGCAGTCCCCCTCCCAGTTGCTGCTGTCGAAATCCTCGCCATACGCCCGGCGCACCCATTCGCGTTCCTCCGCCAGCTCCTGGAGGCGGTAAAGCTCACGCTCGGGTGCTTCCCGCTCCTCAGGAGATTCCAAAATGGGCGACGCCCGCAGCTCCAGCACGTCTGGCGACGCCTCCCGCTGCGGTCCGACACGCGCATAGGGCTGCCCTGCCAAACGCCCTCGTCGAGCCACGTTAATGTGCCCTCTGGCGCTGGCACCAATGGCCGCCGCGTCGACCACGCGCACATCCCCCGCTGGTGTGCGAAAGTGTCCACGTGGGTCACGGCCCGACACATGGGCTGCCCTCCTTCCCTCGTTCTTCTGGCTGTCGTTCTTAATTTTATTGTGAGTACTTGGTTCAATTTTAAATTATCGCAAAGTGACCGACTGCATGGTAGTCGGCACCTTTTATACCCCTACTCGGTACGCATGTGCAACAGTGTGGGTGCGCATGTTACGCTATCCTTCCCGCATGCGACCGCCACGTTTTGTCAGCGCTTTCTTTGAAATATCGCTAACCTTTTTCATTAACCGTTTTTCTGGCAGCGTTTGTTTCGCACATTTTTTCGCCGCGTTCAGGTTCGGTTTTGCAATGCCCTTGGTTGGGCCGTGGCTCTTTTTATTTTTGTTTTCTGACATCCATTCTTCCCGCCCCACACATTCATTATTTTCTGTTAGGTAAGGTATTACATATTTATTAAAACAATAACAAAAACAAATATGAAATATATTTTATACTTATATATATAAATTCGTAATATCTTACATATTTATTTTTGTTATTGTTTAATAAATATGTAATACCTTATATATTTATTTTTAATATTTATACATATGTAATACCTTACATATTTATGTTTGTTATTGTTTAATAAATATGTAATACCTTACATATTTATTTTTAATATTTATATATATACTATATGTGTTGAACAGGGAGAATATTTAATATGTATTAATACATATTCACCTCTTTCTTTTTCCAAAAAAAAATCTAACTAATTATTTTTTTAACCCTCTCATGCCCGATGATGCATTTACGCAACATTGACTTTCCGAGCCTCTAACTCCCGTTATTTTTGAGTAAGTGTTTTAATTTTTTTTTTAATTATAGCTTATTGTGTTGAGAAAGCAAACAGCAAGTGTTTAGGCAGTCAGCTGTACACGCTTTCAGTCGGTAGTCACATTTGTGAGCGAGAAGTTGAAAAATTGATTTTGCGAAAATACGGTGTTCTAAAAAAGTGGAAAAAAAGTATAAAAATAATTATTTCATCCTGAAACCAACTTTACTACATAAATATAGAGAGGTAAGAGAGTGTTAAGAAAAAACCCCATATAAAAATATTATTTAGTTTGTCTGTAATAATTATTTTATTTTCGTGTTGCGTATATGCAACATTGGTCTATTGTGGTAATTTTGGAAAAATATAATTTCTTTCTGTATACACTTTCTAAGATGCATACAAAAGGGCTGACTCAAGCTGACATTGAAAGAATTGTCAACTTCGATTGGGAAGATTCGGCTGACGAAGAAATTGTAGAAGAAGAAGAGCCAAATATGGAGGAAATTATAGAGGAAACATTGAAACTTTTGGATAACAGAGCTGAAAATGTGGAAGTTGGTTTGATTGACCAAATTATTGGAAGCGACGATGTTGAAGATGTTCAAGCTTTGGATGAAATTGAAATCGTTGCACAGGAGGTACAGGAAAAAACTGATTTGAATAGTTTGAAGTGGAGTAGTGATGAGTTTATGGAACGTGAGACCAAATGGAAAAGTAAATTATGCAGCGATGCGGTGAAAAAACCCATAGAATATTTTAGTACTTTCTTTACGGATGAACTGTGGCTGAAAATATGTGAGGAAACGAATTTATTTGCCATGCAATCAAAAGGATTAGAATTGAAATGTATTGTGCCTGAAATGAAAAGGTTTGTTGGCATACTTCTTTATCTTTCTGTTGTAAAAATACCAACCTATCGAATGGCGTGGGCGTCCAATTTCAAATTAGCGGCCGTTGGAAATGCATTGGCAAGAAACAGATTTGAGAAAATAAAACAATTTTTCCATTTGAATGATAATACTTAACAGCCTCAGAAAGGAACGCCTAACTATGACAATTTGTACAAAGTCCGGCCAATGTTGGACATCATAAAAAAAAAATTCAATGATATTTCACAGGAAGAATACCAAAGTATAGATGAGCAAATGATTGCATATAAAGGTCAACATAGTTTGAAGCAGTATCTGCCATTGAAGCCCCACAAGTGGGGTTTCAAAATGTTTACGAGAGCTGGTGTGTCCGGGATTATATATGATTTTAGTCTATACATTGGAGAAGGAACGTGCAAGACTTATGGCCTGGGAATATCATCAGATATCGTGCTATTTTTATCATCCAATATACCAGTAAATCAAAATTTCAAACTGTTTTTTGACAATTGGTTTTCTTCAATAAGCTTGATGTGTGCTCTAAAACAAAAAGGCATACCTGCCGTTGGTACAACTCGAAGCAACCGATTGAAAAATTGTGATCTAATTACTGAGAAAATCCTTCAAAAGCGAGGACGTGGATCAAGCGATTTCAAATATGAAGCAACGCACAACTTGATAGCTTGCCGTTGGTATGATAATAAGAGCGTACAACTGGTTTCAAATTATATAGGTAGAAATCCCATGAATGAATGCAACAGATGGTGTCGCAAAGAGAAGAAATTTATAGCTATACCCCGTCCAGGTATAGTTGAATGTTATAACAAACACATGGGAGGGGTTGATCTTGCAGACATGCTGCTTGAATTGTACAGACTCAACCACCGCTCAAATAAATGGTACATGCGCATAGTATACTGGTGCATAAATTCGAGTTTAGTAAACAGTTGGTTGTTGTACCGCAGAGACATTGTACATACAAACGGCGATTCAAAGTATATTCCGCTCATAGATTTTCAATTGGATGTTGCTGCCGAACTTTTGAACGCAAGTCAAACTACAGTTGTCGCCAAAAAAAGAGGTCGTCCATCATCACTCCTTTTGGCAATGAATTCAGGAGCACCATCTTCCCCAGCATCACCATCATCACCCGCTCCATCATCACCAGCTGGCTCTACAGACTCTGAATCAAATTCCTATAAAAGAGCTTACGTTGAAGACCCACCAAAATCACTACGACATGATGGTTATAATCATTGGCCGGAATGGGGAACAAGAGGCAGATGTAGAGTATGCACCACTGGGTTTCCAAGCTGTAAATGCAGTAAATGTAATGTGCACTTGTGTTCCAATCCCCAAAAAAAACTGTTTCGTGTCTTATCATACACAAAATATAAATAAACGGCATTTGTAAAAAAAAAAAAACTTGTTTTGAAATATATACCACCATTGCCCAATGTTGCATATACGCAACATCCTGTAGCTCTTGAAACAGGACACCTAGGACCTTGAAATTTTGAGCAGCTAATACTGATGTCAACCCTATCTTAAATATCTACTCAAAAAAATTTTAGCTTCGCCCATTTTAATTCGGGCATGAGAGGGTTAAATTTACAGGAGGCAATGGAGCTTCAGGTGAGTAGATGAGATACGTCATTAACATGCCCAATTTTTAACCGCTCTTTTCTTTTCCAGATTTTCAACAAAAAAAATTACATTTTTTTTGGTCTTAAACTTTTTTTTTGTGTCCCCAAAAAAAATTTTTTTTTTTTTGTATATTTTCTCACCCGTTGTCCGTTCCACCTCCGTGGGGTATGATATCACCTATGTGCGCGGTCCATTCTTTTTCATTAGTTTTTCCCTGTAATTTGCAGATTACAGGTGAAACAAAATTTGTTATAGTATACGGTCCGGCAAATTTAGGAGCAAGCTTCGCAGCGAAGCCTTCTGCTGCATTTGACAAGTGGTGTTGTTTCACCCACACCTTGTCTCCTACGGAGGGTTTCTACTGCCATCTCCGTAGGTTTTAATGCCTTGCTTGGTCCTGAGCGGCCTTTTCCAAACTCCTGCGCTCCAATTCAAAAACTTCTCAAAGTTTTCTTGCATTGTCGTTGGGTGTTTGTGTCGGTTGCCCTGTGCCGAGTGTAAAGCTGTTGTACAGCGCATTTGGCAGCCTTGGCTCACGCCCTTGCGTGATAAACGCTGCACTGTAGCCCGTAGACGCCGATTCGCTGGTGTTAACGGCCAGTGACAACTCTGGCAAAAATTCATCCCAGCACCGCTTGTTATCTTTTGTGAATTGTGCAATCATCGTTTTTAACCGTGCGGTTCGCACGTTCTGTGGGATTCTCTTACGGTGTGTATGGTGCCGTAAATTGGTGTCGCACTCCCAATTCTTCGAGAAAGCGTTTGAAGTCTTTACTCGTAAATTGTGTTCCATTGTCCGTTATGAGAACTTTTGGCACCCCAAATCGTGCCAAAATTCTCTCTCTGAAACCCTTTTGCAAAGTGGCTGTGGTTGCGCTCCTCAGTGGAACTAACTCAGTCTACTTAGAGAAACGGTCGAACATCACCAATAGCATTGTGCTCCATGGCTCTTCAGGAATTTGAGTCAACATCTTTCCTGCCGCTGCCATTTGACTTGGCTTGTATTGTTGACACGTTTCGCAGTTGTGAACATATGTGCGTACGTCCCTGTATAAGCCTGGCCAGTAGTAGCGTGTCGCTACTCTTGCTATCGTTTTCCGGCTTCCCAAATGACCGGCTGTGGCTGAGTCGTGATTTTCCAGTAATACGTCCTTCCTTTTACCTTTGGGTACACAAAGCTTCCAAGCTTCCACATCTCCGCCTCCAGCGCGATGTGGGATGTGCCTGTACAGGTTGCCTTTTTCCGTCATGTAATCCGGATATTTCCTGGGATTTTGCACGATTTGCTTTTTTAATTTTTGAATCCATTTGCAATTTGCGTTGTCTGCCTCAATCCCCTCTGTTGCAATTTTTACTAGGCAGCATGTCTCCGGAAGTGGCTGTCTCGAAAGCTCAAAATCGTATTGTTGCAGTTCAAGCGCCCAACGCGCTATTCTGCCTGATGGACTTTCAATCGAGTTTAGCCACTTCAGCGCCATGTGGTCCGTTATAACCACAAAATGATAGCCTTCCAGGTATGGCCGCAGTTTTCTGATTCCCCAAACTATGGCTAGACACTCCTTTTCAGTTGCCGAATAGTTCCGTTCGGCTCCGTTTAGTGTCCTACTGGCGTACGATATTACCCTTTCACCTTGCTCCGAAGGTTGGGTCAATATCGCACCCAGGCCATAGTTACTTGCATCCGTCTGCAAGCAAAATGTTTTTGAGAAATCCGGGCATGCCAATACTGGGGACTGAGTCAGCTTATCTTTGACTGTGTCAAAAGCTACTTGCCGTTCCTCAGTCCACTCCCATTTTGCGCCTTTCTTCATCAGTGCATTCAGAGGTGCTACTTTGGTCGTAAAATCTGGTACGAAGCGCCTGTACCATGATGCCACGCCCAGGTACTGCCGTAACTCCTTTACGTTGCTTGGCGGCTTAAATTCTGCGATTGCAGCAACTTTCTCTGAATCTGTGCGAATTCCTTCCTCAGTGACTCTGTGGCCCAGATATTTCAACTTTTTTTTAAAGAAGTCACATTTGTCCACGTTGATGCGCAGATTTGCTGCCCGCAGCCGTCGAAATACCTCTTTGAGATTTGCCATATGCTCTTCGCGCGTTCTTCCGATGACTATAATATCATCTAAATAAGCAAACGCGTGTGGCATCATCTCTGGTCCAATAACGCGATCCAAAGCCCTCTGAAAAGTTGCCGGTGCCGAATGTAGCCCAAATGGCATTACTTTCCACTGATACAGTCCTTTGCCTGGGACTGTAAATGCTGTCAGTGGTCGGCTCGCTTTCTCCATCGGGATCTGCCAGTACCCATCTTTCAGATCCAAGCTAGTGATGAAGTGGGCTTCACGTAGCTGTTCCAAAATGTGGTGCACTCTTGGCAATGGATACGCGTCCTTAACAGATAGGCTGTTGAGTTGCCTAAAATCCACACACAGTCGCCATTTGCCATTCTTCTTTTTCACCATCACGATTGGTGCGCTGTGTGGTCTATTGGATGGCTCTATGCAACCTTTCGCAAGGAGTTCCTCTACTTGCTGGTTAATTTCCGCTTGCATTTTTGGATTCTTTGGAAAATAATGCTGTTTTATAGGCCTGTCGTCGCTCATCACAATTTTGTGTTCTGTAATTTGTGATGTGCCCTTTAGGTGTTCGAAGGCTGCGACCTCCCGCAGTAGAAATTCATTAATTTCTTGATCTTCGTGTAGACTTTTGCTTTCAATAGGTGGATTTCTGAAGTCACGTGTTGCTATGTCTTGTTCGGTTGTATTCTGGACAACTGCCACCGACAGTCTCTCTTCCAGCTTTCCAACCTTGTGCCGTCGTGCTGGGATGGTGACCACCAGTCCCGCACACTGCAACACAGTGCCCATGCCACTCAGAAAATCCCAGCCCAGCACCAAATCGTCTATCACACCCGGCATAATTAGCAATTCTATTTCCAAACTGCGATGCCCGAGTCTTATTTCGACCGTTATTTGTTCTGTTGTCCTGCTGCTATGTCCGTCTGCTAATTTCACCTGTATGCTTGCGACGCTTCTCCGGCCTACAGTGTTCAGTCTAAAAGCTTGCTCTTCGCTAACAAAGCTGCTTGTAGCCCCTGTATCGACTGTAGCCTTATGCTGCCAATCACCGATCCATACGGTGGCAGTCAATTGCGTCCCTTCGTCCTTCAGGTGACCGACTAGCGTCTCGGGGCGGACCTAGGCGGCTCCCGCTCGCCCCTCGATGGCGGACTCCGCAGGCCATTTCCCGTTTGGCAACATAGTGCTGTCCGCTGCCCGATTCTGCCACAAACCCAGCAGAACTCCAGCATTGGGTTTCGGCACTCTATCGCCCAGTGTCCCTACTGTCCACAAACGCGACATGCCCTTCCTGGGTTGTTTATGTGTGTTCTGGCAGGATTTTGCTGGGTCCTAGGTGTTGGGGTTGGCCGTTCGTCCATTCCTCCAGAGTGCTGGTTCTGCTCCTCCATGGCCATAAATCGCGTACGATTTCCACGACTCTGGTTGTGGTCGCGTCCATTTTGCTGCGTATCTCGGTGTTGTTGAGGCTGTTGTTGTTGGTGTTGGCTGTATTGTTGTTGTGTTGTAGCACTTTGTAGCCTCAATTTCAGCCTATCCTTTTCCAATTCTTCGAACTCTTCTGCCAGTTGCATCAGTTGGGTCAAAGTCGAAAATTGGTTTGGCCGTGCGTATCCGCGCAAGTCAGGAAGGCTGTTGCTGTAAATGGTACGCACTTCCTTCTCTGTTGAGGGCCGCAGGGGTCTCATCAGAGTCTGCATTTCCATCATATAGACTTTAAAAGGCTCATCCAGAGCTTGCCGCCGTCTGCGTACTTCGTCGTACAAATTTTCAAAATAGTCTCGTGGTAAGAAGTATTCTTGAAAGCTGTCGACGAAATCCACCCATGTAGTCCAATGCCTGTTGTTAGCTATGTACCACTTAAGTGCCATTCCTTTTAGTAATTCCGGCATCGCCCTTGGAATTAAATTAAAGTTTAATACATACGTATCTGCCGACCACTCCACTTGCTCCAAGAATTCGAGAGACTTCGATAGTCCGTCGAATCGAAAACTCCACTCTCGAACCTGTTTGGCTACTTTTTGGTATTCGCTTGCCCTTGCATTGGTCTGTTCCTGCGTATGCGTGTGGCTGCGCTCTCCTGGCTGTTGGGTTGTACTCCAGGGCGATCGGCGAGATTCCTGTTAATCTCGTGCCTGAGCCACCGCGCTGGTGCAAGGGATGCTCAGCCTCGCAACGTCTATGCCGGCAAACTCCTTTTCCTCCTCGTACTCCCCTTCCTCGCGCATTAATTCAGGGTCTTTATTCGGCGACTGTCGGCTATATGTTTTCGCCAGTTCGCTAATGCGAACGCTGTGTGGAAGATAATTCTCATTGTGACTTACTCAGTCTCCGAAATGTCTTCGCATATTTTCGACAGTGCCTTCAAGCTCCAGACCGAATTCCACTCCGCATTTCACAAGTGCATCCTTTTTTAAATTGTACACCCACGAACGAATCATATTGTCACTTTTTTATATGTATTATATTAGTAAAACTATGCGATTTTTGCCGTAGATCCACAGTTGGGCGCCAGTTGTAACGTACCTAAAGTTGTCACGCGGTTTTAGCTGGGCTAACTCTCGTGGTGCTGAGGGTACGTGCCAACAAATTTGTATTTGTGGCGGCTGCGGCAACAATAACACAATTTGGGTTTACTTTTTAAACATATATTTAAACTGCACTCTCTGCTAGTTTCACGTTTGGTTTTTACAATTTATTAGTACACTTAAGTGATATTAGTAGAGTTTTATGAAATCGTACGGACCTTGTGTCGTGGATTTATTTGCAATACTGGCGCTCTCGTCGCACCAAATAATCAGAGCCAATGTTACGCCTACTAAACGAGGTTTTAGTTAGCAACGCCTGAAATTCGCCAGGCTCTACTATGGCCTCCTTGTCACCACAAGGATTTCGCCAATAGTCTCTCCTACTCTCAGGCTCTGGCTTTAGCTTCACCTGTCCTTCGCCAGGCTCACTAGTCTGATACTTGGTTTTGATTTGAGGTTGCTTTGCAAATGCAACACACCACAAGGCTTGATAAATTCCCTCGTATTGATTTCTTAGTAAAGGGTTTGTTAATTGTTAAGGACACGATTTGATTTGTCCTTATTGCGATATGAGTCCTTTTAACTCTTATATTATCCTTTCGCGTTGGATTCTGGCACTCTGAATCCTTTGTTCACTTTATGTTTCGCACTGATTTTTCACTGATTTCGTACTGACTCCGTACTGACTTTTCACTTCGCTGACTTCGCACTGACCCGCCGTTCTGCCAAAGGTGGCTCCTTTTGTACCCTTCTGCTGTCTCGCTGGACCGGGGCCTGTCAGCGCTGCTTATGTCGCGCCAAGGGCAAAGGTGGCGTGATCGTTCCAGTGAATTTCGCCTAGCAACAACGGTTCCTCGTTGCTGATCACGCCTGCCGCTGGTGTGACGGTGATCCCTATACCCCGTGAATGCACCGCTCACACACCAACGGCTTGTTTTGTGGCTCCCATGTGCCAGACACGTACCTTAACGCTGACATCCTGTGTCAGAGCGAGACAGCATGTGAATTCGCCGCAACTCAGGTCCGGCGGCGGCTATTAATGCAAACGCCTTCTGTGAGGCGCTATACGTGAATATGGCTCCTCACAACTGCATGCATGACCTAAGATAGGGTATAGTCTCGCCTTGTTTCTATAGCTATTTCTCTAAACGTCAAACATAAAGGATTGTTTGCTTCAGTGTAGCATATGAAATTGCTTTCCTCTGAATCGCATACTGTTTCTGACTGTGGCATTCGTGAAAGCTCGTCTGCATTATTGTATATTCCTTTAATATACTCTATTGAGTAAATGAATCCTGATAATGTGAAGGCCCATCTTTGTATTCTAGCCGAAGCCATTTGTGGTAATCCTTTGCCTTCACCGATTAGAAATACTAGTGGCTTATGATCTGTCCTTAATATAAAATGGTGTCCAGGCAAGTATTGCTTAAGCTTCGTCACAAACAAAATAATTTCTAGCGCTTCCTTTTCTAATGTGCTATAATTCTGTTCTGTTTTTGTTAACGCTCTTGATAAAAACGCTACTGGTCTTGTCGTATTGTCCGGGAATTTGTGTGAGAGAATTCCAGCTACTGCGGTATTACTCGCATCAGTAGACAATATGATAGGTAGGGAACTATCAAAATGAACTAAAACTTGATCTGAAACAATCTCTTCAAAATGAACTAAAACTTGATCTGAAACAATCTCTTTTTTAATGTTTTCAAAAGCTTTTTGACAATCAGTTGACCAAATAAACTTTACATTTTTCTTGAGCAAACCATATAAAGGATTAATCTTTTCTGCGAAATTTGATATAAATTTCGAATCGTGATTTGACATACCGATGAATGCTCTTACTTCAGTGATGTTTGTAGGTATCGGACAGTTGATGACACTTTTACATCTTTTCATATCTTTTTGTAAACCGTTTTTATTGATTGTGAAGCCTAAGTATGAAACTTCACTTTGCAGAAACTTACATTTGTTTGCATTAAGTCTTTGGCCTGCGGACTGCATTTTGTTGAAAACAATTCTTAAAGTTTTAACATGTTCCTTTAAGTTTCTACCCGTCACTGTTATATCATCTTGATGCACAACTACATTAGAGATGCCATTTAGAATTGACTCAATGGTCTTTTGAAAAATCGATGCAGCAGGTTTAACACCAAACGGTAATCTTTTCATTTTTAGTGTGCCAATGTGAGTGCTCCAGGTGCAAAGACATTGTGATTTTTTGTGTAATACAAGCTGGTTGTATGCACTTGACATGTCTAACTTGGTAAATAATTCACCACCGCTTAAGGCTGCGAATATCTCATCGATACGTTGTAACGGGTAATTAAAGTCAACTAACCACTTATTAATCGTTTCTTTATAATCCCCGCATATACGTAAGTTTCCATCTACCTTCAAAATTGGTACCAAAGGTGTACCCCAATCAGAATGGTCTACTGGCTCTAAGACATCTCTACGAATTAGGTCCCTCAGTTCTTCTTCGACTTTTACTTTCCATAAGAATATAGGCTTGGCCTCATCCGAAATTGGCAATGATACAGTGCAATGTTTGCATGTACCTAGATCTTCACTGAAAAGTTCATTTCGAAATTAAACTGTCTCAGAAAATCCCTTCCTAGTAAAGGTTGTCTGTTTGCACTCGTAACTACAACATTAAATGGTCTCATTGTCCCATTGTATGTTATATTTGCATGAATCTCACCAATAGTTTTGATTTTATCACCAGTATAGCTCATGTATACTCTTTCACAATTTTTTATCGCCTTGCGTTGTTTAGAATTTAAAAGATGTTCTGGCATCAAGGTACATGTAGATCAAGTGTCACAATCAATGTCAAAGAATGTGGCATCAATGTTGACCTTGAGTGTATAAGCTTTCATATTGTTTGTTTGTGGAATGCTGTAAACAGAGTTATTAGAATTTGTATATGTTAGAGTATACCTCTCTTGTAGAGTATAGTGCAGCTGTGAATAAAGAGTTCACTCAAATAATAACACCGTGAGTTGTTACTTAGACAAACTATATTTGAGAACTGAAGATTAAAATGAATACCGCAGTTGTGATACATAAATATAAATCGATATTTAGACATCGATACTTTAAACGATATATATTAGTACGCAGACATATGTATGCTTGATAGAAGAAGAACAATTTAACTTGTTTATTTCAACACTTCTTCTCAATTTAAATTCTTCTTAAACAACATATATTAGTTTAAACCAAGCATCTTTACAAACTTGATATGCTTTTCTTTTTGTAAATTCTTGGTAAAAATGTCTGCTACATTTTCTGCTGTGGGGACGTATTTAATACAAATTTCATTTTTTGCAATAACTTCTCTTATATGATGAAACTTAACGTCAATATGTTTTGTTCGCTTATGGTGTACAGGATTATAAGCGATTTGTTGTGAACTTAAGTTGTCACCATTGATTTGAATTGGGTCACTAGGAGAGTGATAACCAATTTCTTCGAGTAGCCGCCGCAGATAGATTGCTTCTTTGGCTGCTGTAGAAAGAGCAATATATTCTGCCTCGGTGCTACTTAGTGCCACCACGGATTGCTTCTTTGAAGACCAGGAGAAAGCTGAACCTGCTAAGTAAAATCCGTACCCAGTATACGATTTTCGGTCCTGACCGTCGTTAGCCCAATCTGCATCGACATACGCATGCAGAGCTTCTCCGGTTTTAACGTAATACAGCTTCATGTTGATCGTCTTTGACAAATAACGGAGAATGTGCTTGGCGCCTGCTTCATGTTCGTTATGGGGATCGGAGTTTCTCTGCGCCAACTTACTTACGGAATGAATAATGTCAGGGCGTGTTGAGATTGCTAGATACATTAGACATCCAATAAGTGATTGATACTCAACTAGATTTGCCTTGCCGCATTTCTCATCCACGCAGCCAATCTGAAAACCAGGATCCAAAGGCGTTGAAACAGAACGACACATGTTCATGTCGTACTTTTCCAGCAGACTTTTTATATACTGTTTCTGACACACAGAAATAGCACCACATTCACTTTCGCGCTTTATTTCCATTCCCAGGAAATGTTGCAATGGGCCGTCGTCTTGTATATCAAAGCATCCATTAAGCTTGGCTTTGATATCAACCAGATCGCATTTCCTTGAGCATGCGATAATTAAATCGTCTACATATACAGCTATTAGATTATACGACTCTTGCATAACCTTCATGTATAGACATGGCTCATTTTTTGTTGCCTTGAAGCCCATGTGTACTAATGCATCATTTAAAGTGCTGTTCCATGCCCTGCCAGACTGTTTAAGACCATATATAGCCTTATTTAACCTTAAAACTTTATTTGGGTGTGAGCTATCTATAAAATGTTCTGGCTGCTTCATAAATATTTCTTCACTGAGCTCACTATTTAAGTATGCATTCGAGACGTCTAACTGATGCAAATATAACTCTTTTTCAGCAGCTATTGCCAATAACATTCTTATATTCTCATAACGAATGACTGGCGAAAAAGTCTCGTTATAATTAACCCCGAACTGCTGACTACATCCTTTAGCAACCAATCTTGACTTGTAGCGTACTATGTTTCCAAGTTTATCCCTTTTTATCCGAAAAACCCACATGGAGCCTATTGCCTTTGCACCAGGTGGCAAATCAACTAATGACCAGGTCTTATTTGCTATAAGCGCTTCATATTCTCGCCCCATTGACAACTCCCACTCAAACGAATGTTTGCCTGTCAATGCCTGACTTACTGAACCAGGTGTTTCTATGTCACTATAGCTCATAATGTTGTTCAGCATATTGTATTGCTTTCTAGGTCTGCCTACCTGCCCAGTGCGTACCAATTTTGGCCTGCCCGGACCACGACGTGAACCAATGTCAGCTTCTTCCAATGAACTTCTTGATGACTGCTCTTCTTCTTCTTCTGAAAGCCTAGCTTCTTCTGTACTTAAAAATTCTTCATCATTATCCGCAATATCAGAATCTGCAAGAGAAGAACCGATTTCTTCTAGATCTGATCCAACCTTTTGATCTGACATACAGATTTGCGGATACATGTTTATAATTGTTGAGTTTTCTGGTTTGCATATGACATCTTCTCTGGACGATATTTCGCTTTCTACAAATTTTACGTCTCGCCTCTCTATTACTTGTTTGGCCTCTCTGTCATACAGCCGATATGCTTTGGCTGTAAGAGAATAGCCGACGAACACGTATTCCTTGCCTTTTGCACGAAACTTTTTGTTTTGCAACTTATTCAGGGCAAACGCAGGCGATCCGAAAATGCGCAAATGCTTTACTGTTGGCTTGCGACCACTCCAGAGCTCGAACGGAGTAACATCACCTTTTATTCCATGCGATGGTGATCTGTTTCGCAAATATGCAGCCGTCGAAATGGCTTCAGCCCATAGGGGCTCTTCAATGTTCGCATGCACCATCATGCTACGCGCCATTTCAACTAGTGTTCTATTGGCTCTTTCAGCCACACCGTTTTGTTGCGGCGTATACGGCACTGTTAACTGTCTTTTTATGCCACAATTGTTTAATAACTCGTCAAATTGTTTATTCACAAATTCTTTACCGTTGTCACTTCGAACGGCTTTTATTTTCTGTCCGGTTTGGCATTCAACCATATTTTTAAACAATTTAAACTTTTCCAAAGCTTGGTCTTTTGATTTTAGGAAATACACAAAAACACGTTTGGATTTATCATCTATAAATGTTATGAAGTACCTTGCACCCCCGACGGACGGTACATTTATAGGGCCACATACGTCAGTATGAACTAGTTCCAAGAGTTCACTTGCATTGTTTTTGTTATTTTTATTAAACGGCACCGCACTAATTTTAGTTTTGTTGCATGTGTTGCAATTTATTTCGTCCGATACATTTTTTAAATCGATGCCACACACCATTTCACTGCCAGCCAAATTTTTTAGGCTCCGAAAGTTCAAATGGCCATAACGATTATGCCATATAATCGCTTTTTCTTGCATTGAGTATAAATTGTTCACATTTAAATCGTTAAATAAAAATAAGTTTTCGCTCATCTGAGCCTTCAGCAACACGATATTATTTTTTGTCTTTACTATGGCTAGTCTCTTTTTAATTACTATCGAGTGCCCAAAGTTTGTTGCTTTGCTCACGGAAAAGAAATTCATTTGTAATGACGGAACAAATAAAACATCTCGCAATTCTAATATGCCTTCCCTTGTTTTTATAATTACTGTACCCGTTCCCGGCGATTCGATGCACTTATTTGCCGCTAAAATTATTTTGTCTTTCTTTGGCACGAACGAAACGAACATTTCCTTTTCACAGCACATATGAGATGTCGCGCCACTGTCTAGACACCATGTACGCTTTGATATTACGCTTTGCTGTATAGCAGCAAAAACAGAATACGAAATTCTTTGCTGTTCTTTTTGCTCTATACTTTTCTTGATTTCACTTTGTTCATTTTCGGTTTCTCGCGATCTACACTTATTTGCTTTGTGACCGCGTTTTCCACATTTGTAACACTGTCCGTCGAATTTCTTTTGTTGCTTTGTGCTTTCTCGTTTGTTCATACCCGCATAAAATGCTTGCTGGTTGCCTTCCTGCTCGCATTTGTCACTTATTCTGTTCGCTTCTTCTAGAAGCTTCACTTTTAATGACTCGAATGAAGGCAACTCATCTCTTGTTTCTATTGCAACAACAAAGTTTTCGTAATCTGCAGATAAACTGGAAAGCATTATAATAACTTTCAGCTCGTCACTAAGATCGATGTTAACTTCTGTTAATTTATCTACAATTTCGACAAACGAATTGATATATTGTGTCATGTTACTATCAGACGTCAACTTTAAACTTAACATTTTCTTGTACAACGACACTTTACGAAGCGGCCCGGTAGACACATGCACTGTTCGCAATTTTTCCCAAGCTTCTTTTGCGGTTTTACAACCCTTTACATAATTCAATTGAGAAACTTGCACATTTAGAATTATAAGAGCCAATGCTTTTTCGTCTGTTAACGCACTTTTCGCGTCACTTGTGCTTGGCTTCTCATTATTGCCGCTCACAACACACCACAGTTCCTGATGTACGAGTACGCTTCGCATTTGCACACACCATACATCATAATTGCTTTCGCTTAGCTTTTCAATATTATACAGACTCATCTTAATCACTGTGCGAGTCTGGGCCCATAACCAATGTTAGAGTATACCTCTCTTGTAGAGTATAGTGCAGCTGTGAATAAAGAGTTCACTCAAATAATAACACCGTGAGTTGTTACTTAGACAAACTATATTTGAGAACTGAAGATTAAAATGAATACCGCAGTTGTGATACATAAATATAAATCGATATTTAGACATCGATACTTTAAACGATATATATTAGTACGCAGACATATGTATGCTTGATAGAAGAAGAACAATTTAACTTGTTTATTTCAACAGTATATACATTCTCACTATATGTACTCGTAACATAACTTATATTATTTTTTTCATTTCTGCATACGCTCGCTAGATGTCAAATTTTTCAACATGTATGGCATTTACAGTTTTTGTACTTGCATGACGAAGAAGTGTGGTTACGCCAGCCACAGTGCTTGCAGGTGCTCTTCTCACTGTCTGCTTTGCCATCATTTCTTCTCTTTGCTGCTCTCTCACTTCCAACGCTGTTGTTGTTGCGATAAGATGCTCGGTTGGTGTTGTTGCTGTTGTGCTGTGTGCTCTTTGAAGCCCCGTTAGCTTTGGTGTGCAGTTTGCGCCGTTCATTGATCACGTGTACATTTTCTGATTCTTCTTTCGCCCTTGCAATGCATTTTGACTCAAATATTATTGACTTACGCAATGCACATTCCAGTGTTAACTTTTCGTCTTCTTCACATATTTGCTCGAAAATTCTCTCCGGTAGTCCCATTACAAACCGATCTAGTATAAATGCTTCCAAGTTTGTACCAAACTTGCAGGTGATTGCTAACTTTTTGACTTTAGCATACCACTGTGTTACACTTTCTGTGTCTTGCATTTCGGCAGTATAAAAATTTTTTCTTTCATAAAACACAATTGTTGGAGGCGTGTAATGACTCTGTAACATTGAACATAGTTCTTTGTAGGTTTTGGAAACTGTGGACGCTGGGCTGCACAGGTTATTTAAAAGACTGTACGGATCAGAACCAATTGATTTTAATAAAATCGCTTTTTTTAAATCTTCACTAGTGCATTGTAATTCACAAAAATGGATTTCCAATTTTTCTCTCCATATGCACCACGGTTCCACGTTGTGCGCAAATTCCGGCAATGCCGCTGTTTGTAGCAACGTAGTTGGTTGTTCATTCGCCATTATATATTATATAATTGATTCTTATTTTTTTCTTTTTTCGCGTCGCCAAATTGTAGTGTCCGTCGCACGCGTTTATTAGGAACCGATCAGAGTGTGTCGATGTTATATCGATGTTGTTGTATCGATATTAAGTGGATGTGCACGATTAAACATTGGATGTTCATCATTCTAATCATACATATCAGTGATCATATGCTGGCCAAACGCTAACTTGTAAGGGGTGGTATTAATAGCTAAATGGAAGCTTGAGCGAAGTGCGCAACTTATGCTACTAAGTTTTTCATCCGAGTTACGTTGGTCTTGACTTACAAAGGCTTTTATGGCTGAAAGGATAGATCTATTGACTCTTTCAGAGGCATTAGCCTGGGGTGAATACAACGCTGTATATGTATGGCAGATGTTATATTTTTCTAGCAAGGAATTGAATATTTTTGACTTAAACTGAACTCCATTGTCAGAGACAACAGTTTCCGGAATTCCGAAACAATGGAAAAGATCTTCTTCCATATAGTTCCTGACAGCTTCTGCAGTAAATTTCTTGACAGGCTTTAAAAATGGAGATTTTGACATATGGTCTAATACGACAAATATTCCGACATTTCCAGATTTACTGCGTGGATAGGGTCCTAGAAAATCTACATACAACTTCTGAAAGAATCTCAATGACTGGCCTGCGTGTCCCAATGGTGGCTTCATTGATCTATTAGAATGCCTACTGGATTTGCAAACGTCACAAGCATTTATAAAGATTTTTACATCTGTGACCATGTTAGGCCAATAATAGTACCTTCTGAGTCTCTCTAACGTTTTATTTATTCCCCCGTGCGCATGCAAGACACTATCATGAGCTGCTCTCAAAGCGGACGATATTAACGCTCGTGGAACCCGAAGTTTCCAGCAAAAATCATCGGCAACTTTGACGTCAGCCGCGAAAGATATGATCGTTTTCGATTTAAGATCTGGCAAGGACGAATGGTTCTGACGAATTTTGTTTTTGAGATCCGTATACTCAGTGGACTTAAACTCGGGCGAATCTAAATCAACTATAAGACTATTAAGTGAGATAGACGACAAATCTTCAGTATAAGTACGCGATGTTTTGATTGCCTTTCTTGTGCTGAATTTTAAATGTAAAACCTTTTAGTTTTAGAGACCATCTAGCCAATCTCGAACTGAGGTCTGCCTGCGTCATAAGCCATTTTAAAGAGGCATGATCAGTAATAATAGTAAACTCCTGGCCTTCAACATAAGCTCAACATAAGCATAACACTTTTTTTCTGTGACCGTATATTGCCTTTGAGTTTCTTAGACATAAATGCAATCGGTATGTCATCACCTTGGCTGTTTGTCTGCATTAACACTGCACCAACGCCGGTATGGCTGGCGTCACAATGAATAGCAAAGGGTTCAGAAAAATTAGGACTGTGCAAAACTGGAGCAGAACACATGTGACTTTTTAAAGACTCAAAAGCCCGTTGAGCGTCTTCAGTCCAATCAAACTTTCGCTTTGACTTAAGGGTATCCGACAGTGGCGATGAAATAGCGGCATAGTTCCTCATAAATTTATGGTACCAGCTTGTCATGCCAAGGAACCTGCGAACTTGTTTTATTGATCGCGGTATCGGAAAATCTTTAACGGCTGATATTTTGTCGGGATCAGTGCTAATGAGGCCATTGCCAATTACGTGTCCTAAATATTTGACTTCTCGTCGGCAAAATTCGCTTTTTTCGACATTAAGAGTGAGATTGGCACGAGTAAAATGAGAAGCCATAATCGACAAAACTTCGAGATGACGCTCAAAGGTATCTGAAATAATTAGTAAGTCATCCAAGTAGATGAATACCTCATTGCGCAAATGCGCGGGGATTATTTTGTCCATAAGCCGAGACATAGTATGAGGAGCATTAGTCAGTCCAAATGGCATAACAACAAACTCATATAACGGGCGTCCCGGAAATGTAAAAGCAGTCTTGTCTCTAGAGTTCGGATCGAGAGGTATTTGCCAGAAGGCATCTTTTAGATCAAGACTTGTCACATACTCCGCTTTCGGCAATCTGCTTAAGATACCGTCAATCAAAGGCATTGGATATGCGTCTTTGACAGTTACATCATTTACTTTCCGGCTATCAATACATAGTCTGACATTTCCAGGTTTCTTTACTAATACCACAGGAGATGACCATGAGCTATTAGACTCTTGAATTACTCCCAAATGTAGCATCCTGTCCAACTCTTCGTACATAAGCTTCTCAGTTGCAGGCGACACGGCATAGTGACGTTGCTTGATCGGCTTAGAGTGTGCTACATCTATTGCATGGGTGATTAATGAAGTCCTACCTAATCCTTTTTGGGCAAATGAAGGGAATAAGTCAATCGTTTTTTGCAATTGGTGGCGCTGAGCAGGCGTGACTTCTTTCATTGTAGGATTTTCAAGCGAAGATATAACAAAATTTTGAGCCACAAGGTGTACGGGTAATAAATCAAAAACTGTCCAAAAATCAATACAAAATCTGTTTGGCGAAATTTTGAACGGATTTTTCAGAAGTTTGGTTGTTCAACACTAGTGTTGAAAGTTAAGTCAGCGTGAGGGGATCTGTCTGGTTGGAATAAAGTTTCAGTTGATAAATTCTTTATGCGGTGTTGGTAGCTTTGCTGACCAGTTGTCTGCGTGCACTTTTCTGCGGTGCGCGCTGGCTCGAGTTTTTTGACGCATTTGAGCTACAATTTCTGCAACTAGGCTTGTAGGTGTCTGTTTTCCCACAACCATAACAAATTACTCTGCGCTCTGCCATGCACTCTTGATACCGGTGACCTTTTTCAGCACAATTCCAACACGATATATAGCTGCTACATCAAACTCCATATCAGGCTCGTCTTTCACGTGACACAACTCCTTACATTCAGTTCTGACATGGCATTGACATGGCAAGGCATAAGTCTAGAAGAAGGTACGGACTGTTTGGGTTTAGGTAAAGATTGTAAGAAAATCTCTCGAGTACGTACTAGATGTCGTAGAGCCTTTAAGGAGCTAGCCGGCTCATACAATATATTATGTTGCACCTCATTCAATAAATTAACTCTAAAGGTTTCTACCAAAGATTTTTCGCACATGGGCTCGGACAGTCTGTCAGCTAGCGAAGCTATAACGCCATAAAAATCGTCAAACGATTCGTTTGAAAGCTGTTTACGGCGATCTATTTCGGTTCGAATGTTTCGGTCCGTATGGTCGTCCTTAAATTGACCACGCAGAGCTACGCACAATTCTGGCCAGTAAACCTCTGACACGCTTTTGTGATATCGCAAGTACCATTCACTGGCGCTTCCGTCAAAAAGATTACTTGCATATCTGGCTGTCAACTCAAAATTCCAGTCCAAGGTTTGCTTGGTCAAAGCTTCTACCCGATATATAAAATCGTCAATGGACATGGTAGACTTCCCAGTGAACCTAATTTTCCAATTTGCCATTATTTGACTAACCCGATCTGGTCAGATGCTTGAACCTACTTCACCCCTACTAGGCGCTGGTGCTGCGGAATACGATCTAATATCACCATGCATATGGTTTGCCGAAGGCGGTGAATTATGGGTCTCTTCGGGAGTCCTTGTCGATTGACTATGAATTGATCCAGAGTTTGGCTGCATTGCAGTTGGCAGCCGAAGAAATTGCTCCGTAGCTTGTGGCTCTACTTCAACCGAAGATTGCGGTTGCAATGGAGATAGGTTAACTAAATCTGCTGCTGGACTGACCCGTGGACTGACTGCTAAAGCTTGTACTAATTGATTGATTTGCTCAGCTAAAGTGCTAGCAATAAGTCGAGACTGTTCCAGCATGGCCACTCTGAAGGCTTCGGTGATTGATTGGGTCAACTCTGCCATATTCGGAATGTCTTGCTGTATGTTTGCTGAACCCTGAGACAGGTTAGCTTCCTCGGAGTTGCGCATTTCGTAGTCTTCAAAATTTGTAACTCGTCTCGCCTGCGATCTAGTCTGTAGGGACTGAAACGTGCTGGGCCGCCGGTAGGACTAAGATTTTCAGTTGACGCTGAACTCAGTTGTGTCAGACTTCTTGGCATACAGGGCAGACTTTTCTTTTACAGACCTTGGTGTGGAAGCAAGCTCGGTGAAAATTGTGTCTACATGAGGCTGCCAATAATTGGGCTTGATACACGATTATTTCTGAGCAAATACAACAATGTTTCCCAGTGTCGCTTGTTCTAGTTAAATTTTCGACGCTATGGGACAAAACCATATCGAAAAAGACAAGGAAATGTATTTGTTTAAGTAAAGTCGAGAACTATATCATAAAAGCGTTTTGGTTCTCCAAAAATAGAAAAAAATTCAAAATGAAAGACAAGAAAATTTAATGTAATCAAAATAACGATAATTGTCTGGGAATCATGCGAACAACAAAGAGTCGGAATAGCTTTTTTACCCAAAAGAAATATGAGAAAATACCTAAGATAAGTAAAAAGAAGAAAAAGGGAAGGTCATCTTGAGCCCTACTTTTATATTGTGGCGGATAACAAAAAAAAAACTGCTTTGTCCTTGTCCAAAAAATATGAATTAAGGCTTTCGGTAGACCGAAATACAGAAGTACCGGATTGGTTTATGATAAACTCAGATGAAAATAATTATAGGGGATGGCTGCAGCTAAATAATCCACAAATCCAATGTCCTACCTATAAGACTCCACCTAATTATTTAAACCGGAGGTTGTGATAAGAAGGAAAAAAAATTCTAAACTGTCTGTTAATTCGTGGCGGATATATGTTTTATTAACAAGTTATCCTTGTCCAGGCAAAATTACTTAAGTTTTTGAAGAAAAAGGGAGGTTGGTAACTGTTTAAAACAGGTGTATCATTCGGGTTTTAATTATAAGTAACTGTAAATAATTAAAAGGCATGACTGCAGCTCAATACTTCGCGAATTCAATAATCAGCTTTCAATATGTATAACAAATTAAAACAAGGATTGACTTATAAACTAGACTATGACAACGGAGCTATAACCACTTAAAGTCGTAACACTTCCAGTAAAGCTTAGTCTAGTCACAGATGCTATTCGGAAACTGCTGAGATAACTTCATCCAAAGCATTTACCCAAAAGCTAAGGAAGGGATAGAGTTAGAACAGGGGTAAGAAAAACAATAGTTTCGAATTAACACGGTAAGGTCAGTGTCAGATGTTGGTCACTTTTTCTACCTAAGGTTGGGGTTAACCTAACGTCGTTAAACGAACGTTCGGGCAACACGTTGGGTGCCATAAAATTAATATATGTAGCATGTTACGTTGATCTACGAGCGGCTGTTATTGTGTAATCAAGGAGGGGGTGCACGCGCTGGCTCCGGCTGTATGGTTGGTAGATGGGGCAGGTTCAATTTTTTTTTGTTTTCCTTGCACTACTTTCTCGCGGTGGTACTACTATTAATTTCATTTAATCGCGTGCGGACCATGGTAATACCGGCTAAATTAAGAAGAAGAAGAAGGGGAAAAAGAGGGACAGGGTATGTGGTATTTCTCATAATATGCGACACTCTAGGGCTGTCGTTTGGCTGTGCTGGACCGGTGTTGTTATCACAGCTGTTGCCCACCTTTCCATGATCATCATAATCCGGCAATACGGCATACAATGTAGTTGATGATCCCTAAGCAAACGACCACCTAAATTATTTTCCTTCCCTTATGCCGCGACATGGTTCCCATAGAAAAGAAGAACTTAAGGATTCATTTTACTAAAAGTTATGAGCAATAAATTTATTTATAATAAGCATAACGATTTAGTTCTGAATTCCTAGTAATGTAATATTTATTCATTTACTTTATCATCTAATTATTTAATTTAACATTAATCTAAAATTTATTTATTTGTTTCAAAAATCTTTTATTCGAAATTCAATTTATTTTTTTTTGTGTTGGTTTTAATTCGTAAAATAAATAATAAATTTATTTTAGTTCATAATAGAATAAATTTTTTTTTTTTTATATATATTTTAATTCATAGTAAAAGATAATAATTCAATATTTAATTTAATAAATTATTTGATTATATTTTATTTTATTTTTTTTTTTATTTTTATTTTTACTTTCTTTCTTCGTTTGGCGCGACCGAAAGCTTGAAAGCTCTTCTAAAATTAAGCATTTCTTATTTATAGTGCTAAGAGAGCAGCTTTGCACATTTTTATACCCTTAACCCATAAAATGGGTAAATAAGGGTATAATGGTTTTGTGCAAAAGTATGTAACAGGCAGAAGGAAGCATCTCCGACCCTATAAAGTATATATATTCTTGATCAGCATCAACAGCCGTCTGTCCGTCTGTATGAACGCGTGGATCTCAGAGACTACAAGAGCTAGAGACTTCAGATTTTGAATATAAGTTCTCCTATATTTCGTCTTTTAAAATCAGTGTTTCGAATCAAGATTTTTGCACTATATGCTGCAAAGAATTTTGGCCAGAACACATAATTGTGAAAGAGTATACTGCAAGGAAGAAAAAAAATCGGCCCCCGATTGTATCTACCCTTCCGGTGGTTGGTTCTAAAGTAACCCTGCCAATTACTGATAGTTCAAAAAACTAACATCCTCCTTCTTACTTGGCTATCAGAATGTAAGAGGTCTTTGTAGTAAACTCAGTAGTTTATACCTTAATAGTCTTTCTTTCGCTTTCCATGTCATTGCCTTTACTGAAACGTGGTTAAGGCAAGACATTCTCAATTCCGAAATTCTATGTAGTACATATTCTATTTACAGAAAGGACCGTACTCTTCGGCGTGGTGGTGGAGTGCTTATTGCTGTGAATGTAGACTTTCCTTCTGAAACAGTCGTATTAGATAGTTCATTTGATATAGAGTTTATTGCTGTAAAGCTAAATATTTATTATTATTATTAACATTTTATCACTTGTTCGTATATACCTCCTTCCTCTGATCTCTCTATCTATGAGACACATCTATCTGCTATCCATTCTGTCTCTGCCTTGCTTTCTGATCGCGATTTTCTTGTAGTTCTTGGTGATTTCAACATTGCTGAAGCTACTTGGATTTCTTCTCCTGACTCTGGTGCCCTGACTCCCGCGGCCCCGAATGAATTTTTAATCGACCTACTTGGGATGTCATTGAGTCAAATTAATGCTATCCCAAATTCTCTTAATAAACTGCTTGATCTGATTTTTGTTTTGGATTCATCATCTTCATCCGTTTCCCGTTCCCAGCCTATATCTTATCCCGAAGACTTATACCATCCTACGTTGGAGCTGTTGATTAATTTTCCTTCCCGGACGCGTTGCAATATCAAGATGCCTTTGAGTCGAGTTCGTCAATTTCGGAAAACTGATTTTTTTTTCATTTTTTTTTTTTTTCATTTTTTTATTGGACGTAGATGTACTAACGAACAGTACAGTCAAGTGGCCCAACGATACCAAGCACCGGCTTGTTAACGCGCGGACCCACGCACAAAGCGACCCACCTCCCGCCCATCCGACCGAGGGGCGCTCCGCTTATCGTGCGGTTACGATGATCGCGAACATGTAGACAAATGACACAAAACTAACTTTTTAATAGAGCAAGTAGGAGTGGCACTGTGTATTAAGTGGGAAAGATCGTTATAAATAGAACACAGAATACGAAAAGGGTTATGAAGAGCATAATTAGAATTACAAGTTTGAAGAAATAAAGGTACAAAATTTCTAGTATTTCTAATAGGAACAGCAAAGTTAATTTGGTTAATTAATTCAGAAGAATCAATTTCACCATTAATTAATTTGTGAAAAAGGAAAATGATAGCATTATTCTACGATCACTCAGAGAAGGAAGATCTATTAGTAAAAGTCTACTACGATAAGACGGCAAATTATTGTTAGTGTCCCAGTTAAGACCTCTAAGTGCGAAGAGCAGAAATTGTTTTTGTACCGATTCTATTTTATTCTGATGAATTTCGTATTTCGGAAACCATATACAAGATCCATATTCCAGAATCGGTCGAACAAGAGAAGTATACAGAGTTTTTGTTAAGTAGGGATCGTTAAACTCCTTCGACCAGCGCTTAATGAACCCCAAGACACCAGATGCTCGATTGGAAATTGAAGAAATATGCTTGTCAAACTTAAGCTTTGGGTCCATAACGATGCCCAAATCGTCAACCCATTCAATTCTATCTAGTGGTTTGTTGTCAAGAAAATATATATTAAAAAAGGGCAAATATCTAAAAAATGACATTACTTTACATTTACTGCAATTAAGATTTAAAAATTTACTTTACACCACATTTGAAAGTTGTCTAAATCTCTTTGAAGCTGTTGAGCAGCAAGGGGAGTTGCAGCCGACGTGCATAATTTTACATCATCAGCGTACATCAAAACCCGAGAGAACTTTATAACTGATGGAAGATCGTTTATAAACAAAATAAATAACAAAGGACCAAGATGACTACCCTGTGGAACGCCTGAAGTGACCTGAACCGTCTTGGAAACGGACCCTTTAAATAAAACCCTCTGAGTTCTAAGAGTTAGGTAGTCTTTAATCCAAAGAACTAGAATATTTGAAAAGCCCAAGAGCTCTAGTTTATGTATTAGGAGACGATGATCTACAGAGTCGAAAGCCTTACTAAAATCAGTATAAATAACATCAGTCTGCAATTTGTCCTGAAAACCCTTGATAACAAATGAAGTAAATTCTAACAAGTTAGTGGTAGTAGATCTTTGTTTCATAAATCCGTGCTGGCACGGTGAAATAATAGATTTGCAAAGGTGTTGAAGATGGGAGGTTATTAATTTTTCAAAAAATCTTAGGAATAGCAGACAACTTGGAGATACCCCTATAATTTTGAACATTAGATTTGTTTCCTTTTTTATGGAGAGGAATAATAAATGACTCTTTCCAAATTTTTGGAAAGGAGCCTAACTCCAGGGACAAGTTAAACATTTTAAGCAACGGCTTTAAAAGACCATGAGCACAGTGTCTAAGCACGCAGCTTGGCACTCCGTCAGCTCCTGGGGAAAATATAGGTTTCAAACCATGTAGATTATTTAAAAGTGAGTTTTCAGTGATTTTCAGTCCAAAGATGCGATTCGAGCCATTAACCCGATAAGGGTAAGGCAAATCGACTTGAGATTGAAATGAGCTATAAGTCGTTTGAAAAATTGGGCAAATATATTTGCAATCTCCTGATCAGAATTGGCCTTCGTTTCCTCAAAGAATACTTCCGTTGGGAGTGTCGATGACCTACGCTTCGCATTAACAAAATCAAAAAACCGCTTTGGATCCTGCTGAAACTGTAATCTACACCGAGTCAGGTAATTCTTATAACATTGGTTATTTAAGATATCAAAACTGGCGCGAGCAATCAAGTATGCAGAATAGGCTACCGATGAGCCGTTTTTTCTAAATCTCTTGTAGAGTTTAGATTTTCGATTTTTGAGAATTGTCACCTCTCGGGTAAACCACACAGGTTTGTTAGACCTGTTTAGCTTACCAACCGGGACACATATCTCTTCAAACTTGTAATTCTAATTATGCTCTTCATAACCCTTTTCGTATTCTGTGTTCTATTTATAACGATCTTTCCCACTTAATACACAATGCCACTCCTACTGGCTCTATTAAAAAGTTAGTTTTGTGTCATTTGTCTACATGTTCGCAATCATCGTAACCGCACGATAAGCGGAGCGCCCCTCGGTCGGATGGGCGGGAGGTGGGTCGCTTTGTGCGTGGTACCGCGCGTTAACAAGCCGGTGCTTGGTATCGTTGGGCCACTTGACTGTACTGTTCGTTAGTACATCTACGTCCAATAATAATACCATGAGCAGAACAAGTTTGCTTCAAATTATCGATAACTATTCTGGTTTCCGATATACACATGGAATCGATAACAAAAAATATCGAATTTGGAAAATATAAAAATGAGGGTTGAAAGAATGGGTAACGATAGATATTTTCTGAAAATTTCGTCCAAATCGGTAAAGAAACGCCGGAGATATCGAATTTAATCGATTGAAGTTAAGTCAGTATACCAAAGTCTTATATAAATTTAATTTATTTATTGCAACTGGGTTCAGGGTATCTTCTAGTCGGGCTCTCCAACTAGAGTCTTCTTACTTGTTTTTCTTTCTTTCTTTAACTACAATATTTATTTTAATTCTCATTATCACCGTCTCACTTAATCACTTGCTATATGAAGAAATAATATATAGGGTGATTAATAAAGGTCATGCGGGATGCACTTACATTTTCTCCTCGACGTCCAAAAGATCTTTTGCCGTGATGAGAGCTGCATCATGAGTATTTTATTCTTTTTTAAGCTGTGGGGGTTTGTTGAATAGGGTATGATGTTTTGATAATAATGTTCTGTATTTTTATACCCTTAACCCATAAAATGGGGAAAAAAGGGAATAATGGTTTTGTGCAAAAGTATGTAACAGGCAGAAGGAAGCATCTCCGACCCTATAAAGTATATATATTCTTGATCAGCATCAACAGCCGAGTCGATATAGCCATGTCCGTCTGTCCGTCCGTCTGTCCGTCTGTATGAACGCGTGGATCTCAGAGACTACAAGAGCTAGAGACTTCAGATTTTGAATATAAGTTCTCCTATACCATGAGCAGAACAAGTTTGTTTCAAATTATCGATAACTATTCTTGTTTCCGATACACACATGCAATCGATAACAAAAAAAAATGAGTTTTGAAGTAATGGGTAACGATAGAACTTTTCTGAAAATTTCGTCCAAATCTGTTAAGAAACACCGGAGATATCGAGCTTAATCGATTGAAGTTAAGTCAGTATACCAAAGTCTTATATAAATTTAATTTATTTATTGCAACTGAGTTTTCTTACTTGTTTCAACTTTTATTTGGTTTAGTTGTAACCTTTGGTTTAAGCTTTAACTTAACTGAATTTAGAATGTAAGATAACTTGACATATTTTTTCGTTTATTTCAATTAATTTTACTTATTTTTAACATTTAAGCTTTCCATCTGGAATAAAAATATTTTATCTTTGTCTTTTATTTTTACGTCTGCTATATTATTTAAATAATAATAAAGTTTTAAACGATGCGTGTTTAAGTCACCACGTGCGATTCGGTTTTAGTAAATGTTTGTTGCAGTGTATGTCTATGTGCTGTGCATATCACTGTGATATTATATAACTTGTCTTTCGGTTTTCTTTGTCTTTTTATTTGCACGTTTTCATAATATTATTTTAATAAAAAAATCGAGTTTGTAGCCATAGTTAATAACTTCTTTGGTTTTTGTAATTTAACTTAGCGTAGTTTTAAATTGCTACTTTAGTTCGATTTTATAATAGAAATAGAAATCGGCACTTGGTCACTGCTGGGGCTGCTGTGGACGGGTCGTCGCTTATTTGAAAACGGAGGGTTATGTTGCGCTACTCCGCGTGTTTTCGTTGTCTCAGAGTCTCGGATTGCATAATTGCCTTCTCCTCATAAGGCACCGAGGGGATTTAGTTAGCGGTGACTCAATAATGTGTGTTCTTGTTGTTACACATTATGAGCCGGCTATGGTTTTTGATTTTATAAAAATTTTGCGAGACGAGATTATTTTAATTTTTCTATATGCAGACTGTACGACTCCCGTATTTTTTCAACGCGCCGTCTGGCCGCCACGAGATCCAAAAAAACTCTCTCTTCTTCCCGAACCAATGCTCAGCATCTGAGATATCGTTCGATCTTGCCGAACTATTTAGGCTTCAAAAAAAAAAATGCAAAAGTTGAATTTTTCTAATAGTGAGGGAGCAACTAAACGAGCCGCTTTCCCTATAGGTGGCGCTAGCCAAAAGCTTAGCTTGTTTCGAACATAATTTGAATAACATAATTCTAGGCATAAGAATAAAAATTCTGAGGCAAGCGCACTACAATAAGCAAATATATAGCGCTCCGTGGATTTTCGCATCCATATTGGAAAAGATAACAACTGACATACGGCGGCGCGTTCGAATAATTTTGATTGAAAACGGAATCACATCGGTAATGGCAGTGATGTGCACTAACAATTCGGCATTCAGCGGCATATGCATCAACGACACAAGGTGACTGGAATGCGACACAGAAAAGGCAGCAACTACTGCGCACTGAGCGATTAGGATTGTTGCGGGACTGGCACCCCTATCCATATTGCACATGTGCTCAAACTGTACTGGAGCACGCAGCGCCAGTGGGTCTAAAAATGTTCCAAATTGCACTCCAGTGCACTGGTGATCTGCAAGCCCTGAAGCAGCATCAAATCTGAATCTCACCGCAGCAGCGTAAGCTCCAGCTAACCCGCAGATTTAAACCTGCGAAATAATAATAACTACTTATTATATACTCACAGCAAACAAGCACGGTACGCAGACTCTATACAAACCCGGATGCAACTTGGACTCCACATGCGACAGCGTTTCTAGCTATTGCAACTCACCAAGATGCATCCTTCCTGATCCATCTAGTCGTCGCTGGAACTCTTCAGGATTATTCCAGCGGCGTCCCTTACATATCCTGTGGTCCTCTTTGTTGTCGTTCAGCGTTGTGTGTTGGCGTCCTGGTGGCGGCGACATGCGGGCCCGGCATCATGCGGCAACTTCAGTGGCGATAGCATCAATGGCATCTCCCAGCATCCCCCAGCATCAAGTACCTGAAATGAGAAGAAAAATATTAGTATAATTGTCAATAAGTTATATATTGTTATGTTATTTGTCTTATATTGTCAACTAATTGTCACAATGTGACCATATTATAGTACGGACAAATTGCCAAACAGCTGTTAGTGTTGCAAAATGCAGTCACGGCGCTTATACTTTAGTCAGTCTCAAATTCAAATTTAAATTATTGACTACATATGAATATAATTAATTGAATTCCATGTCTATTGTTAAATGTTTACATTATATGTCAATTTCTTGCTGTTGTACTGTTCTACACACAGTATATTAACTATTTATTTATATTTAAGCGTAGGTCAAATCATGTTCACTATATGTGGCTTAAGAATTTAAAAGTAATGAGTTGAATAAAGCAAAGGTGGCACCAGTTGATGCCTGCCCTCATAGTGCGAACCACGCACCACACTTTAAAAAACGGGCCAATCAAATTGACTGACAAAAAAAAAAAAAAAAAGTCTTGTGATTTTATTTCAAAGCTGCAACTATATATATAAATAAAATATACTTATTATATATAAATATAAGTTAACGGTGGAGCATAGTGCTAACGCTGCACGAGGCGCAAGATCAGCAGTTTCGTATCCGACGCAGCGGCCGCATAGCGGCAGCACATGCCATTGTATAGCGGCAGCAAAGCGACAAGCTAGGGCTTTATAAGTTAACAACTTGTATCTTAGCTTTGAGTTCTTTATCGGCTCCTCATCAAGACTTCTCCTCTGATGTAAGAATAAATTAATAATAACCCACACATTGTGTTATTTACTTGAACCTTCGGCTGTTGTCCGATCAAAATATGCAAAGGTAATTGCAAAACTGTCGCCCAACGTTTACGGAACCCACCGTGATATACCCAACATACAACACACAAGTGTAACAAAGTAAAATAAAAGTGTTTGCAAAATAAAAACACGTAAAAAAATACTCAGTGCACCAGCAAACAATAATTCACAGAATATTGACAAATACAAACCAAAACAACTTACGAACATCCGCAAGTGCAAACAAAACTCAGTGCGTGAACAAAACGAAAATCATCCACAGAATATTAACAATTGAAAATAAAAAGAACGCAAAATAGTGCACAGAAGAAACAACACGGAAGGCGCAGCACCTAACTCAAAGGAAGGAGAATCCAATAGCAGCACCAGGATTGATTTTAAGAAGACAAAAAACAACAACAAAAATTTAAGTGAAAATCTCATGCAAAATTTTTCCTCAAATCGTCATAAGTTGTCTCAGGCTTTTCAAATAAAACATAAAAAAAATATTCAGCTATTAAAGCTGCTAAAAAGTTGCATTATAAATTCTTAGCGACCGAGCCAGTGTAACCCGATACGGTGCATAATTTGTAAGGCCACAATTTGGTCTTTTCATTGTCGTTATTTAGCGCACACATTGTGGCAACCAAAAGAATATCTTATTGCTTGCTATAAAAACAAAACAAGAAAGCTCTAGTCGGGAGAGCCCGACTAGAAGATACCCTGAACCCAGTTGCAATAAATATATTAAATGTATATAAGACTTTGGTATACTGTACAATTAAGTTGAGAGGATGTGATAATAATATTTAGACTGTTTTGCATTTATGGAGCGTCTGCTCCGTTTGTGTGCTTTATTTCGAATGTTTGTAAATTGTTCTCTTATGAACTAGCTTAGCTAAGAAGGCTGCACGCTGCTTCGGCAGAGAAGCCAGCGTCAGAGCCGTACATAATGTATAAAGTATATAAGTTGGAGAGTGAGAGTAATGTACATATATATTGCTAGTGGTCAATGCATGAGAATGCTGTCGAGGCTTTAATTGTGCCCGACACATTCTCATGCGATCATGTTACTATGCACTTGAAATGTGCTGGGTGTTTATATAACAACAAAGTGTTGTTGTTTTAGTTTATGTTTATGCAGCAACAAAGTGTTGCTGTTCAATATTATGGAAATGTCCTGAGTACAGTGTACTCTCAATATATGTGCATACTACATCTCCCCTCCTTTTGAAAAATAACGTAATATATGTAGTTATTTTATAATTAATCAATATTATTATTATTATTTTTTTGAATTGTTGTAATATAATAATAAAAATGTTTGTAAAAATGTAAAAATTCAAAATTTTTTTTTTTTTTTTTTTTTTTTGGTAATAAGAGAAAGTAAAATACTTATGTATGGCCATACTAGAAATATTTATGAAGTACAAATTTTTATTTATCCTTATGAACTTTTTTTTTTGATTATACTAAATTCTATGCTCGAGCTAATTTATTTCCTAAATAATTTTAATCTGTTTTTATTAACTATTTGTTGTTTTTTCTTATTTACTTCTATCTTTATGTTGTTTCTTTCTTCTATGTTTATTACTTTATAAGAGCCTAAGTATTTATTTTCCAGCTTATGAGCTGTGTCATTCTTTAGTAGTACTAAAGTTCCTATCTCTAGTTCTATGTCGTTTACTTTTTTATCATATTCTATCTTACGTTTTTATTTTTCTAATTCTAGCATGGTTTTTGCTCGTTTGTGAGCAACTTCAAATCTAAACTTAAATTCTTTTGCATAATCGTCTATGTAATATACTGGGTCTATTCTAGCTAAAGGCCTGTACGCATGAGCCCCGTACAGCTCCCGTACAGTATACATGAGTTTTACGGCTGTAACGACAAGTGTTGAAAAATTCACATATTGTGGCGGTAGGCTAATTGTTTTTTGTAAATAAATCGGAAATGCAACTGTGTTTTGTACACTTGATTTCAAAATAATGATTCGCGCGCTACTTTTGTGTTTGAGTACAGCTAACGCCCTTCTTCTAATAATCTATACCCTGCCATAGATCAGTGGCAGTACAATCCAGTTTATATGTTATTTAAATTTTATCTTATTAATTAATAAATATATTTTTATTCATTACTTCTTGTGCAGCATTGACTGCCAAAACAATAAGTATGGCTCTATTGGAGCCTGAATTAGGTCAACTTTGTTAGTATTATC